>JAWZYV010019772.1:0-600000 GCA_038373885.1 Cheiracanthium punctorium | reverse complement strand
TTGCACTAAGTATTTTTTAGAGTATGGATATTTTAAAAAAGTGTTATTTATTTATTTATTTATTTATTTATTTATTTAAATATCTGGATGCACCACATCACCTATTTAAAAAAAAACACTGCCACGTACTGCACTTAGGCGTAAATGCAAATCACTTTCCTAACTGTGCATGCTGTGAAGTAGAACATGTAGTCTGACATTTATTCAACATTCTACAATACTGGTGCCAATTATACTTTTTTTAGTACGCAAATATGCTCTTCATGAACGGTTTCATCAGAGCAGTACGAGTAAAGTGAACTCTTATTAATTGGTATCTGTGGACCAATCACTTCATAGAAGATGTGTCAGCTAGTTCTTGAACCAAATACTATTTAGTATTAGCTAATTTAGATTATTGATTACTTGAACATAACTCAGCTGTATATATTAAAAATATAAAACATAGTATAAATATATTTTTTCTTTCTAATGGCCGTGTGAGGGGGTCATTTCATTATGAAGGCAGGTATTAGGCAAATCAACGTCGGCCCCTATAAGTGGTCTCCCACTTTTTGAACTCATTCCAAATGAGAGACCTATCACCTGAAATCGACACCGCCAGAGGTATCGTTAAACATGGAGGACATTGGATTTACAAACAGTTTTTACGTGCCCCAGCTCCCATTAGCGTACACGGTTCTACAGCAGCCCAGCCGAGAAAGGTTTTCACCCTCCAAAATACGAGCCAAGCAGGTGCTGCTTCACTTTCCGTGTTCTTACTACATTGTAGAAATATTAAACTCTTCTAAATTCTTTACTTGCACGTCTCTAGACACACGACTTACCATAGATGGTAATCTGCTTCTTATCTTAACTCTGGAGCTGCTCTGACTATCAATCTGCCTTGTGCTTCGAAATTCTGCCATAATTTATTATAGGGATGCAACGCATATTGATTTTGCCAGATACCGGATATCGGATAGCCGAAGATCCTTTGGTAGCTGGATACGGATATACGGGTATATCTGCCACTAAACATATATTTAGTTATTAAGTATGGTTCTTTTTCACTTTTTTTATATAATGATATCAGAAGAATAAATTGCAAACATGTTTCACACATCATTAAAGTATTTTCAATAGTTGACTTCGAGTTTACAAAAAACAAATATCTTTACATATATGTATATAAAAAGTATTACTTAAAATATAAACACTTAAAATATTCTTTTTATGTGTACACTACTGGTAGAAGCGAATAAATTTTAACCATATGGCACATTTATTAATATACCTATAATTTTAGATTATTTTCACAAAGAAATGGGCATACGTTTTTTTATTTTATTTAAGAATAAGATATCTATCTATTTTGATAAGATACCTATGATTCATGAGTTAATTTTTTTCCAAACATAGGTTTAATGCCTTTTTTCTGTTTTAATCATTTAATATTAATTTACATTAAGTCATTTTTTATTTTTCAAGTTAAATTACTTTTAGAGATGGATAAATAAAAAGTAAATCCCTTTTAACAATTTAAAATGAAATTATAATGCTTTCTTTTGTAGTTTCATTCAAGTATGAAACATAATTTTTCAGGTTATGCGTTAAATTTCTTTAATCAAAAATAATATATGTGTTGCCTTTTAACTACAAGTTAAAAAGCAGAAACATACTTCTTTAATTATTTAGCTTCTAAAATATACGAGCATTCTTTCACAGTACAAAAATTATATGGCACCGTTAGGGGGAAAAGGGGGGGGGGCAAATTCATTAAAAAATCATTTCCAAATTTTAGGAAAAATTCCCTTTCTTACTCTGGATATCCACATGCCACACACACACACAAAAAAAAAAAACAGATGGAGTGATAATATACATTTCACTAGTAACTAAATTGACAATCATACACAATACTGTAGTAGTAACTAAAACAATTATTTTAAACTAGTAAATTTCAACATGGCTGTCTGTACAAGCAGTTATGTTACAATTTTCATTAATAAATATTTCACAAACACATTTTAAATATGCATTTTTTAAGTGAACTTAACTTTAAATATCAATCGAAACTTGCAGAAAATCATAAGTGCATTTAAATGACTAAATTCAATTAAAAAATAAATATATAAAATAAGGGTTAATTTTTAATCATTAGGTGTTGGAGATGCTCAGTAAAAGATTGTCAATTTACACAAAAAGGATGAAGATTGAAAATTTCTCCCTGCCTCTATAAATAAATTTTGAAGACAGAATAATGGGCGTTTTTTGCTGACTATCGGATTTTCGGTGCAAATTAAAAATATCGGAGAAACTCCGTGTGGAGAGAGTGTAAAATTACATTATTTTTGGGATTACCATGAGAGAAACTGCATATACTGAACGCACACATTTTTCAAACGATATTACACAGGGTTTTTAATTAAACTTCCCCTATAAATAGCAGTCAACAGCTTAAAAGGATGAGAAGATCCCACCAAATTTGCACATGGACACTATATGAAATATGCTTAAATTTTTTTCTTTCTTTTTAGCACCAGAGTGCTATTAATTTCTCCCAGGTTTTTTGTGTAGACACTTTTTCCTACAGTTAGCGAGTCGAATCACTTTTCAAATGTGTTTTTTTTAATGAGTTGTGTGGCTTTTTTTATAAATATATTTCGAGTATAGATAGAAAACACCTGGCGAATATTGTAAAATAGTTTTAGTAGGCGATTTTAAAATAGATTTTAATTCCGAAGAAGTGTTTTATAGAACAGCGAAGATAAATACGGTACACTGATAGATTATGATAGATTCCAAATGGTATTTATAAAGGTGAAGTAGAGTTTGACTATGCCAGGCGAAAATTGTTAAACAGTTTTGGTTCAATATAGATTTCTATCCCGAAGAATTGTTTTATGGAACAAGGAAGGAAAACACGGTACACCCATGGATTATGATGCCCATTCCAAACAGTATTTAAAATTTCTACAGGATATAGTTGGAATATGCCTGAAGAAGATTGTAAAACAGTTTCAGTAAGCGATTTTAAGATATTTGATGTGTTTTACGGTGCAAGCAAGAGTTGATTCCTATTTTAAAGCCCCGCTCTCGCCAACCTAAAAAATCCCGCACTTTGCCGAGCTTTGCAGTCATGGGTCTCTAGGACTTATGCACAAGTTTCAACGCTGCCAGAAGAACTAGATAAAAACTACAGTGAACAAATTAGCGATAAATGCACCAGTTAAGGAATTTGAAGACACTTAATTATTAAAACTACATTAATTATCAACCCAAAATAAATAAAAATGTAACAGAATGCTTTACTTACATGTTGTTTTAAATCGCCGTTTTGATTCTAAATTACGATTGCCATATAAATACAAAAAATCGTCGTGGTAGCTCCATATGTTTAACGATCACCACCTTGGCGAGAGTCGGGACGGTAAAGTAGGAGTCAAACCAGAAAGAGAAACACGGCACACTCATGGATTATGATGGACATTCGAAACAATATTTAAAAAGGTGAAGTATAGTCGTAATATACTTGGCAACAATTGTAAAATAGTTTTAGTAGGCGATTTTAAGATAGATTTCGATTCCAAAGATGGGTTTTATGAAACAGGAAAGCAAAATACGGGACAGTTATGAATAATGATACACTTTCCAACTTAATGGAATAAGGAAAAAAAATAGGGACGGCACATAAACTATGGTACGCTTTTAATATATAGCACTTTTGTGTGTATTTAAAATCTGAAAGTGTTTCAGATTTTCTTACTTTTTTCTTTTTTTTAAAGTTAGTTCAGAAAATGTTCGCTAAGTGGCACTTTGCAGCATAAATGAGCCTAACTAGCTATAAATGTGCTCAAAAACTACTAAAATAAATTGTTTTTATATTTAATCATCCATTTCCAATGTTAAATTTTCTGTTTTCACATGTTTAATAGTAATTTGAATATTTTTAACTGGAGTTTTTTAATCAAAATTTCCTAAGCACTTCTCATGTATCGTCTATAAAACTAGTTACTATCTGTTCACCTGTTTAAGTTGTAGAACAATGTAAGCGGAATTTTAATTATATCAAATATAATTTTCCATCCTATCCCATGCATATTATAGATAGAATTTTAGTAGTATATAGCCGGATATCAGGCAGAGAAGTCGGATATCCAGTAGTTATGATTCAGATATCCGGCAGTATTTCGGATACTGAAAAATCAGTCGGATAGCCGGATTGCCGGATATCCTTTACATCCCTATTATTTATTCAATTTTAAAACATGTGTTCTGAAATAAAATAAAAATTCATTATCTTATATGTTGAAATATATGTCGAATTCTTTCAACTTTTCAAAGCAACTGTCTTTTCACGCCTCCAAGACCCCTTTTTTCTCCTATCTTCTCCTATATAAAATAAATAAATAAAAATAAGCAAATAGATAAAACTCGCTCTTTCTGAACAGAGAAATTGTCTGCCTCTTTTTTTACTGTTCTTTATTGAACTGATGCCGCGATAAAAACCCAAAGAGGAAAGAAATAAAGTGTCTATAGCTTCTCCTCTGCTGACAAATCCACTCTATGTATTCAGTTTCGCATTTGTTATCTTATTTATTTGTGTAGTTAAGTCTGCGGAAGTTTTGACAAATGAGCGGAAGGCTGAAGAAAATGGCAAAATGGAATCCAGCCGACACTATCATTTCAAAGTCAACTACATGTAAGCAATATTTCTTCTGCGTTTTGTTTTTAATATTACGAGATGAAATATGGCAGCAGTGGCTTTCTCAAGATGAAAGGGAAAAGCATGGATTGAAATACAAGGATAGGCATCATAATAGGGAAAAAAAAAAGTTATCTTGAATAATACGACGTCAAGAAGGCTTTTGTTTCTGATAGGGCATTTTACGATTTGTGCATGTAAAAAGCAATATTCTAGCAGCAAAATAATTCTTATTTGAATCAATGAGCACTACATTCAAAACATCTTGTCCAGTTAAAATAAATAATTAACTTCATCTTCTCTTGTTAACATTACAGTCACCGTGATGATAGAATTCACTGTTGTCTTATACATTATTAAATTATAATCCAGTTGAAAATGTAAGTCATTTTTAAAATTTTTAAACTCGGTTGGTAAAAGTTCTTAAATATAAAACAAATAGACCATTATTAACCTACAGGCGCTTTAAAAATGCTCGAATTTTGTTAGAATGCTTCTGCTACATTAAATTTCGTCTCCTTCGCATCTGTGGCAACATTGTTGCATTGTTGCCAAATAGATTAAAGAATCCAGTAAAAGCAATTACTAGATTTTTTAGACTTGAATAGTAAAAATACATAAATACGAAACAAATAAGCCATTACCTTTCTGAGGCTATAAAAATACTCGGAAATGGTGAAGTTGTTACAGGAGATCATCATTTTATCTTCTTCGCATGTGTAGCATGTGGCAACATCTCGGGCATCCTAGCAGAGTCAGCGACGTCTAGCGTCGAAAAATCGAAAACCTTTCTCAAGCTTTAGCCTCGCAGATGATGCCTATCCCTAAATATTTAACCATATGAGAGACACGATTTTAAGTGATGCATTTTTAAATTTGTTGTTTTGATTTGTATAAAGCATGATGTATCGTGAGCAACTGAAATGAAATCTTCATTCACTCTGGTTTTCTCTGCAACGCTTGAAAGTTATGCTTGTTGAGCTGATACCCCAATAAGTTCTGCTTCAATCAAAATGAACTGTTTTTAAAGTGGAGTAAAATCGAATTAAAATCAATGCACAATTTGTTTTCCAAGTGAGAGGAACATCGCTCTTTTGAACATTTTCGAACAAAGTAGGAAGAAGTTTATGATTTCGTATTGTCTGTCTGTTCGTCCATGCTCTAACAACTACCGTAAACATCCATGATGATGTTTATGGTACAGAATTCACAGAATTTAGGACGTTTATTGCTACGCACCGTTCCATAAGCCCCATCGAAATTGGTGTATCAATTATACTTCTTTTACAAGAGCATCCAAAAGAATTTCAATGCACTATACTTCATGGGCAGACATTGTTAAGCGCATTTTAGAGACAGTCATCTGTTTAAAACTAAATTTATCTATGTTAGTAAGGATTCCAAAGTAAAGCTGTCCATCGAAAATACAGTATGTAGTATTTAGAGTTGTTTTACAGAGCACTCAAAATAATTCCAATACATTACCGTATATGGCAGTTTAGGGACGCTAATCCATTTCAAGTACTATACTATAGATATACAGACTCAGCTTACTTTTCATTTAAAGGAAGAAATTAGCTTTTCAACGTCTTTTACAGGGAATCTGAAAACTAAATTAACAATGATACAACTTTTTTGAGGTTTCGACCAAAATCACGCTACATCACGAAGTTTGAGGGGAGGAAGGGAAGGAAATGTTGTCTTGAAAAAAAAAAAAAAAAAGTTGTTGCTTACATCGAATGCATTTTGCATGATTCACGCTTCTTATTATAATTTATTACACAAACACGTATAACATTCTAAAATCGTATGTGACCTGCTAAAAAATGAGAGGCAAATAGTCATCAAAATTTAAAAATAACAGGAAAAAAATGTGCTCATTAAGTAAATGTTGCAATAAATGCCCAATGCAGCAATTTTGTATGTCAATTAAATATAATTGGAGACAAAATTACACTGCTGCATACACATTAGCGCCGGAAATAAGCAAAATCGGTGATTGTAAATGTGGTGCGCAATCGCCGTACGTTCGGTAATCTTGTTTAAAGAGAATGCAGTTTTGTGAGAGTGATCAACACACATCAGTTTGGCTCAAAGGCTTTATTGAAGTAATGGTCAAAAATGGTAAATATCAGGTTGTAACGAAAGTTTTCCGCCATATCTGCCAGAAAAACTAACTTCTAACTCCTTAGATACCTGTTTTTGAACTTTCGGTACCAAACATGTACCGTGTCACATGATACAACAATAGTACTTAAACCTGTACTCATAATTCGTTGATATTCTGTAGCTGACTTTTTGAAACAGAACTGGAAGTAAATGATGGTTCTAATCCTCTAGAGTGATAATTCCATTTGAGACACCTTGTTCTTAATGATAACTATATTTTTTACAGATTTCACAACACAGTGTCATAAAGCAAGTCTCTTTCTTTCAAATGCCAAAAATCATTTGACAAAATAGGAGCAAATACGCTAACGCGAACTGTGTGCTTCCGATGTTTGCGGTGGCGGGAAACTTTCGTTACAACCTAATACGTGGTATAACCGCGGGTCAAGCACTAATGGAAGTCATGCAAGATTTGAATATCACTCAAAGTGCCATATCAAGAGTTTAGACCCGCTTCTTAAGCGCTGGATTAGTTGATAGGCAGCCTGATCATTGGTGACAACGGCAACCGAAGACCGTTTTCTGTCATCACTGGCTCGAAACCAGGAAGCGACTGCAAGAGATTTTGGTGTTTAGACCTACAGACTGCCACAGGATCTCGAATTAACTTTTTTAATTGCTGACTGAAGGGTTAAAGAGGTTGAACTGTTAACCAGAAAACCAATGGTTTGTGTTCCAATCGCTCCAGTTTCTATAGGAACCCGTTTAAACTGGTACCGTGGTCATGTTCAATGGAACCAAGAAGGCTCCGCTTGAGTATTATTTGTTGACGAATCCAGCTATCGCCCGAACACCGATTCTAGAAGTGTTTTGATCTGGAGAGAGGAAGGAACGCGCAACTTATTTCCCTTGTCCATGGAATATCCCCGTTTGGGCAACATCGGTTTAATGGTTTTTGGTAGGAATCATGACAAATATCCTCTCCAAGTTGTATATTGTTACGATTTTTCGGGGCAACCCGCAGCTCTGGGGCTTAAAATGGTTTAAAATTCGTATTCTACGCTTCAAATAGATAAATTTGCTTTTTGTTGCATCAAAATCGGCCAATTAGAACCGGAGATACGGAGGTTTCGGTTCCCCATTCAAATATATGGGATTTCTAGAAAACTCGAGAAATATTAGTCCTAGAGCTTAGATCTCTTCACTTTTGAGGACTTATTTTTTGCGCCAAATTTGGCGATATTTCGCCAAAAGTCGCCAAGCTTGGCGATTTTTTTGGTCATTTGGCGCGATTTTCCCAATGGGGCCTGGAAGTTGTTTTTCCTGCATTAAAAACGCATAATAACCTAACATTTCTCTTGTATGATGTAATCAAAATTCACGCTTTATGTAAAACCCTCGAGAAATTGACTTTTCTGGAAACCTCTTGTACCTCCTGCGTCGGCTATTTATAGAAGCGCGCATCGCCCCGAAGAGTCAGTTGCGAGTTGAACATTCAATGTGTGAAGAGCTCTGAGTACGCTTGTTTTGTGTGAACTGATAGTGCTATAGAAGCTGTGTTTTAGCTTGCTTTGTGAAGCTGTTTTTAAAGTGCTGTGTGTAAATTCTTCATTGCTGTGTCTTAAGGGATAGTGTACTATATCCCTTGAATATTTCCACGGAATTTTAGCCTGTAAAAGTGACTTATTTTGTGTGAGAAATACAGCATTTGTGAGAGCTTCTGATCCAAGCGGATTGTTAAAAGCACGTTACTGCTAGATTGTGCTTGTGAATTGTGTGCAGCTGATTGTTCTACGAAGTTATAGAAGAAATAAAGTTTGTGTTCCATCCTGACAAGTGACTTTTTACTTGAACTTTTTACAACAACAGGACTTTAGAACGACGAACCCCAGGAGTAGCAGAGTAATTCCGCAACAATATCTTTCGTCAAGGTTCCCTTACAGTTCGGAGGCATGTAGAACCTTAAATTTAGACTGTGTAGAGTTTCTCCTAATGGATGGCGATGCTTGTCACATCGAGCATATGTGTTGTCAGACTACTTGGAAAGAAAATATATCACTCGAATGGATTGGACACCTTACTCAACCGACTTGAATCTGATTTAACACGTGTGGGATGTCATAAGGGGCCAAATTTCACTATGTCAAGCCCCTCCCCGTACGCTTCAGAAGCTTAAAGGTGCACTCTCAGAAGAGTCAGCAGAGTGGAGAACCATTCATTTCCCGATAAAGTGACTAAAGTGTCGTCTACCCTATGAAGAGGGTAGTTGTCTTTTTTGGTAATGTCATTCAGGCGTATATAGTCAACGCAGAACCGGGTGTAACCATCCTTCTTCCGGATCAAAACAATCGGCGAGACCCAGGGACTAGTCGGTGGTTCGCAGACGTCATCACGCTGCATCTCCTCTAAAAGTCTGCTCACCTCTTCTTGCTAAGCAAACGCCAGCCGCCTAGGATGTTGCTTGATGGAAGAATGGCTGTCTGTGTCTATTCTATCATGCGTTAACCTCGTACGACCAAAGTCACCGGAAGTACGAGAGAATAGGTCTTCACATTCAGCTATTACTTTCTCCGCAGGGCTTCTCTGTTCTGCCGTTAACTCCTCGTCTTGTAATAATTCCTTCATCAGACACTCAGATGATTTAGCTGTCGTTTGGCTGATGTTCTTATTAATGCAGGTAACAGGAGTGCATGTCACCAACACATCATTTTTCTTTATCACCTTTGAGTCGTCCGTCACATTTGCTACTCTAACTGGAATGGTTGGCCTGCAATTCCACTGATTGTACGTACAGTCTCTGAAATATAAATGTGAGGTATTCATAATTTGTCGAAGGTACTATACAACATACTAAAGAAAATAAAAATTCCACAGGAGGTGACTTAATTCTTCCATCATTTTGCAGTTTCCGTTTTAGTTTCAATATTTTAAGAATAATCAACTACCAAACATTGTAATTTATGTTAACTAATGCTTTTGTACAAATCTGTATTCATAGTTTTATCCTTTCATTTTGATGACTAATGTAGGTTAGATCTCATTTTTAGACGAAAAATAACGATTTTAAAATACCTGGTAATAAGATAAACCTTTGAACGAAAAAGCAATTATATAAAAATAAAATATTAAATCTCTAATATTTTTTTCATCCGTGCTTATTGAGACAAAGAGGATGTTTACAGAGCACAGTTCCAACATTATTTTACAAACAGTATTACAATATGAAAACGATACAATAAAAGAATTTTAAATAATAGCCCATTTTTACAGAACTTCATTTTCAACAAATGTCCTGAACAAGCATTTGAAAGGCTTCTTTAAATCGTTTTGTAATGACGAAGTGATGACTTGTTTTCCTTTAGCGGACATTTTAAATCATTTTACAGATTGGGATTTTTTTCTTCGTTACATAAATAGTAGCAAGAAACTTTAAAAGCGTTTCTCCCCCCCCCCGCAGAATTATTAAAAAAATAAGCATATTAAATGTTGTTTGAATGTTAAATGGCGTACGTGCGTATTTATCTTGTTATGTTTCCTTTTCCAACCACGCGTGTCTTTTCTAAAAAGAATAAATGCAGTGAACAGTAATGATATTCTACGCAGTTAATTTCTTTATTTTCTCATCATTCGGCGGCCGTAATGAATTTATAAAACTGGAAAAAATATGAAAACGTTATCAGAAACGGAATTAATCACTTCTTGAGGAACGGCTTTAAGAATCATTTATTTTCTGCTTGCTGTCGTATCATTATTACTTTCCCGCTTGGGTCAATAAACTTTGACAAATGATAGTTTGTTTAAAAATGTTCTCTTCTTATAGAAATAGGAAACTATCGTTTTTTCATTAAAAGAAATGGGGGGGAGGAAATCCATGGTTTGTTTAATAATTCGCATGACAGGACAGGATTGTTCCGGGTTGTGTGTTCGAAAATTGGTAACGTAAAGATTAGATGGTTAAATCGGAGTATTTGCTCTTATTTTCTTCTTCTGGTTTAACGAGTAATCTTGGTATAAAAGAGCGAACGTGATAGTTTTATTCTTTTTGCATCTGCTATACATCACGCTTGTATGATTAAATAACTAAATAAACTCACTTTATGATGTAACTGAAAAATATGAGTATTTGCAGTGTTTTTGTTTGTAGTTTACGTTCGGAGCTCGTTAAAAATATAAACAGGAGTGCTATTTTGCAGTGTTCTTATTAAAGGCGCTAAAAGTTTCTGACCAACCGTTTTCCTGTCAGTTTGTGTAAATTTTATAATATACTTTTTAATTGTTTCTGCATAAAAAAAGAAATGATATTCGAGCTATTTATTCGTCAAAAACGTATATATTGAAAAATTAAAAAAAAAAAAAGGGCGTAAAGTTTCTTTTTATTTTGTATGTACTAGGTGATTGTTTGTGTGATTATGGCAAAGCCACACTAGGGCGATCTGCCAAGGATAAGGGGTGTCTTGGTAGGAGGAATTTCTAAGGGGTTCTAACACGTATTCACGTTCCATCTGGAGAAAACCTACCAAAACTCCAGACTGTTAGATCGACAGCCGCGCGATGGGACCCGAACGCGGGACCTTCGCTTTTCGGCCGTCTACCATTTTCAGTGGCATAACCATTGTGTCATGGTGAGGCTATGTACTAAGTGAATCATAATTCTTGGGGTCTTTATGAGGTAATAAAACGAATCCACAAATCTATTTGCGTCATGCAAACCAAGCCGTGAACCACCAACAAGTCGTCTCAAGAGAATAGGTTTGTCTTGTTTTGTGTTATAGCAATTCTACTCGAGGGGCATCTGTAAAGAAGGTTATTTGGTTGGGCTGTTTTAAAATTACTTAGTTGCGTTGTGAGATGAAAATCCAGGTTCGATATGCACTTAGTTGCAGTAAAGAAAAAGACTTTGAATGCTTAAAAATATTTATTTAAAAGATACTATTGAAACATTATTATAACGGGCGGTGGTGGCTCAGGGAAAATAAAAATACGTCCTATATGGACAGTGAAATTAAGGTGGAATGAATTAAAAATTACGCCAGCAGAGAATTATACATTGGCGAGAACAATAGCTTGACTGAGATTAATAGCGCCAATTCCAGAGCAACCCTAACAGTTAATCCAATAAAATTACAATGACGTAATCACGAGCAAATAATTTTAAAGTCGTCGCAGGGGAACAATTACATCTGGAGAGAACCGACCAAAACTCCAGACCGTTGCATTGACAGCCGCGCGACATCCCGAACCCGGGTCCTTCACACTTCAGCCATCTACCATGTTCTGGGTCTTATCCGCTCGGAATGGCTTGTAGCAAGAGAATAGGAATGGCACTAAGAATGCAGTTGGCTGGATTAGACGCAGTCAACACTCCGTTCAATAAAAGCGGCTGTTTTAAATAGGCTACGGAGGCCATAGCCTAATAAGGCAAATTTTCGAAGGCGATGAAATGGACCGCGCTTCGGTTCAACACCACAGGAGGCAAATTTGTAAACCCTCCTCTGTTCAGGTGGTCGAGGTTAAAATTCTCTGTATTAGTCGCTTTTATTGGCTCCGGTGTGTTAAAGGAATTTTTTTTTTCCAAGAAAGGATCAGCTGAACTAAAGGTCAATAGAAATATTATCATGAATCGCAAAAATTTTGCTCGCTATAACCTGGGTTTTATCGTTAAAAGCGGGTAACTCTCTCATAGACTTAACATTGTACCAACATAGTCTTTCCGATTTCTTCGTTAAATCAGGGCTTGTTATAAATGAGTTCAGCTGTGGAAAATGTCACACGTGTTGCTTCCAGCAATGTTGGAAAATGATAAAAGAAGATGCGAGTTGTGTTGTTTTTAACGTTTTACAACGACGTTGTGTAGTTTGAATAGCAAATGCAACATCTGTTGTTTTCGACATTTTCCAGCAATGTTGAAAAGCGTTTATGATTTGGATTTGTCGTCCTATGTTCCAACTGCAATAATTTTTATTGACTGCTAGAAAATGCATATATGTTACAGAAAATGTATTATGCCATGCATCTATTAAATGCATCTATTAAAAATGATGAACGAAGCATAGGTAGGGTTTTTACAAGGGCACCAAAAAGAAATCCAAAAAATTACTCTCTTAGGGCGCTGCGCAGGTGGCGTTGTGGCTGAAAAACTATCACGACCTGGGTCCGAGTTTGATTTTCGGCTTGGGCATGGGTGTTAACTTCTCCGTCCCTTCATAGAGGGTAATGCTGGTCGCCCACTGGATGCTCCCATAGTAAAATGACGAGCAATTCGTGCCTCAGTAGTATCTAATGCTCGATGCCTATCCTTTGAAAAATAACTCTCTAAGAGCAGTCATACTTTAAAATGTATGTTATTCTGATCATCAGTTTCAAGTAATACGAAATCAATGGATATTTTTTAGCTTTATAAAAGAATGTTTTCTTTGCCGAAAAATTATGTATGTTTTCAGTTTTACATGCTTTCACGCACATGCTTCTTTTATTCATGTTTTACAGCTTTAAACAGAAAATTTTCAACAGGCTCCAAGAGTCATGATTAAATGTTGTTGTTGTTGTTGTTGTTTCTGATGCCCCCTTACAACGGCAAACGGCGGTGCCAGATCCCCCCCCGAAGGAAGGCGATGGGGAGAGGGAGTGAGCCTTCCATTTTTATCGCCCCAGTGGGAGGAAGTACAATTTAGCCCGTGGTCCCCTCATTTTGAACCAATTCCAGAGGACAGACCAACTCCCCGAAATCGGCACCCCCAGTGGTATCGTTTAACAACTTGGAGGAAATTGGAGCCCCGACAGATTTTACGTGCACCCGCTCCCAATAGCGTACACGGTCCCAAAGTAGTCGAGCCGAGAGGAAGTTGATCCTTCCAAGCACTGGCCAAGCCGGATGCTGCTTCACTTGCCGTGTTCTAATGGGAACGGAGTTTAGTGCCCAGACCAATGCGGGACTCGGCGCTTCACTTTCTCGCACCATTTATACAAAGACTCGTATGTAGCTGTAATCCCCTTTTATGCCCATCGTTGCTTTTAAGCTTTGTCTTTCAATGCTCCTACTGTCGCCCAGCGCTTGCGCAAACAGAACCTGTTCAAGTAAGCCAAGATGGGCTCACAGAAGAGAGAATATCGCTGCCATCAAGACTTTGCAGCAATAGTAGTTGACGGACTGACTATATCTTAGCAGTAGTGTAAGCACAGATATAATCGTGTCGGAAAGTGTTTTATGATCAGCGTGTTTGGTAAATTTTATCTCACTGTATTTCCCGTGAATAATACATGATGCACAGTACGTGTCTGTTATGCGAACCATCATCCATAATCTCGATGACAGGAGAGCATGTAGGTCACGTCTTCTAACCACAATGGAGCATTCTGCGTGTCCTCCAGTACCCATTAGGACATTTCACATCGCGTGTACTAAAAGCCATGCGGGACTCATCTGTATGGGAGTACGTGAGCGAGATGGCTCCATGAGCTCGCATGGGAGACGGAGAAATACAACAAACAACGCGGACTGTTCATGCGAAATGGTCCTTCTGAATTATTAAAAAAAACAAAGACCGTATATTTGCGTTGCAAAACAGTGAAAAGTACTGAAATTCAACATTTGCTTTTTTTTTCCATCCACTTGTCATGGAATGAATAAATTAAGTATCGCTGTACAGCCACGACAAAAAGAGGCCCACGCGATCTTTATTCGGCCGTCGTTCGCCGAACAACAAAGTTTCAAATTCAATAAAGTGAATATTTTTGCAATTTAAATTCACACAATTATTTAATCCCACTGTGGTAGTCGCGACCCATAGTCTGAACTTCACTGAAACTAGATAAAATGTCACTCGCCAATTTGTGAAAAATGAATCAAAGTACAAGAATTGGTACCAGAAAAAAAAAATGGTCAAAAATAATACGACTGCAAATCCCGCTTCCTCTGCCAGAATTGTTACGATCAGTGCATTTGAGAAGCAATTTTGTGGAGTCAAAATAATTTTTATTTGCATCCATAAAAAAAAACTACACTTAATACATTTCATTTTTGCCCACTTAAAAGAAATAATGAATATCATCTATTTTCGAAGCTCTTTTTTATCGTAGTTAGATGATCCATGCTTGTGACTAAGGGCGAGATTCAAGTGAAACACAATTCGAACGTTTTCCGAGTCGAACAGGGGAAACTTCGAAATATATCAATGTTTCTTATTCAACTGAAACAAAACAATCGTGTTTTGATCACGTGACAGCACGATAGGTTTGTTCATTGGAAGCAATTCTGGGGACTGAACTGGGAACTGGGGACTGAAAAATATTCGAATCGAACTCGATCGCGCGCGTTTCACTTGAATCTCGCCCTTAAACTGTGAAATTCAACAATCACAAGAAAATCAGAGTCCTTTCTAGCGTTTTTAGATAGGGATAATGAAATTACACAAATATTTAACAAATAGAATATTAACTTACTCGCGCTTTAAAAGTACTTGGACTTTTAAAGCGTGTAGGAAATCTGGTTTCAGATATTAGTAAATTCATCATTAAAGGCCACAGTTGGCAAAGTGGGTGTATTTTCAAAAGTTTTCTACAGCAAATCATATATTTTAATAGTAATGTACATTTAGTATGCACTAATTTTATGTTATTTTAATTCTGACAGGCGGAAAAGAAAGACACTGTGTGTTTGGAATACACCACGCAGTGCTGTATTCCAAAGCTGCAGCACTTGTGCTGTGTTATTCTACATACAGCAATGTGCGTGGTAAAATTACAGGTATTTCTTACAGTGTAACGTACACGGTCTCAAGGCAGTCCAAGGCATAGGTTGTCACAAAGTGTCATAAACTGTCACATTTAACTGTATCCCCTTTCTCCTTCGAGAATTACGTAATTTGTGGAAGCCCCCTTATGGTAAACGACATTTTCTGAAGATATGGAAGGAAATGCAAAATGTAGATGTCGCAAAATGTAGCTGTACTTGCAAAAATGTATGTACTTGCAAAAATGCAAAATGTAGATGTCTGTACTTGCAGACGCTCAATGTACTTCAACCATACACTAGCAGAGTTCGTACCCAAACACAGAAGTCCCCCAAAAAACCCTTCTTGCTCTTGGATAGAATCGCGAATGTCATTCTAAACACGTTGCTCCCTTCCTACCCTCCGCATTTTCTTTTACCATGTAAGACAACGCCGTTCCCGCTTAACTCTAGAATTTGTGGAATTGAATAAATATAGGTGTTGTATATACCCCCCTATACAATTTATCTCTCAGAGAAGGAAGAAAAAAAAACGGCACGTAAAAAATGCGAGGAAAAAAAATTCCAAATAAAATAAAGAAACAGAAAATTAAATTCCAGGTCGAGCATTTAGTATGGGAAAAAGCGAGGGTGCGGGTTGGTTGGTTGGGGGAAGGGGAAGGGTGTCGCGTGCCAAGCAAATAAACTCATCTCGGTTTCTGAGATGTAAAGGGGGGGGGATTTGCTGTTTAGGAATTCTGTTCGAATCTCTTGTTCCTGGCATTCACCCTCAATTTAACTGATAGAACTCCCTTCGCAGAGTTAGGAAAGGATCATACAATGCCGTCACGTGCGGGGAATAAATCGGATGAATAAAAGATAGAAAAGAGGGTGCTTGCACATTTGGCGGTGGATCTTTGGTCGTTGGGGGTGGTTTTGATGTAAGATGTACTAGATCGGTGAAAGGACGAAGGAGTGAAGGGTGTTCAAATGTTAATAACTTTTCAAGCGCGAGTAGCCTTCTCAACCCTGCGGTGATTTTCTTTGGTGAGTTGGGGAACCTCTAAATATCATCGCCCTAATAACACGCAATGGCAAGCTCACATTCATGTGTGTCACATAAATAGCAGTCACTAAGTGACTAATACGTGACGTCAGTTAGAAGCTACATTATGTCTTCTCAGTGACGTCAGTATGATGGATCGTGTTTGACGTTGCACTACTCCTTTTGTCACAAGGAAGTCACTACTCTACCTTTAGTAGTTCACACTGTGATTTTTGATTGACGTTACGCTGTGAAGTGGTCACGGAAGTCCATCTGACGTACAGACGCAGTCACAGTGAGGTCACTGTTCATTTAGAGTGAGTAAGGAAAAAGCAGTAGTAATGGACCGTGAACCGGTGATGGACCATTTACTTTTGAAGAGTCAAGAACAAGCTCGAAATTCACTCCTGGAAACAACTGAAGCAAAAGACATTTTTTTTACTGTTCGTTTTTACTTGACATATTTTATTGCAGTTGACTGCAGATGTGACTAATGAATTTCTTTTATTCTAACTTTTAAAAGTAAAAGTTTCATTACTGATTCATGGTCCGTTACGAGTGATTTTATCTTATATGCACTCTAAATTCGTGGTCCTGAAATCTCCGTCAAAATTTAACAATTGCCAAGGGATGTCAATATTGGAAACTGGCTCGCCACTATTTAAGAGAAATATTTTTTTTAATCATTCTCTTAGACTTTTTTTTATCGTTTACTACAAAGCTATTTCTATTTAGATTCAAATCAGAGAAAAATAAATATATTTCTGAAGCAGTAGTGTGCATATAAAAATCATATATGGTAAATCTTAGTTATTCTTCATTTTTGAAGCAAGTGTCACAGCTGCCGTCTCTATTGAAAATAACCTTTACATTAAATGACATATTTACGATGTTCTCGTATAATTTTACCTCCAATCAACTACTATTACCAGATATTTTAATGTAAGTCGGCAAATCATCAGTAGATGTCAGACTTGTATAAAAAGAATGACATTGATATGTCATCACGAACAAGTCAGAAGTAAAAAAAATAAATGTTTTTGTGCGTTAAGGCTCTTGTGTACTAACTTCGGAAGTCGTTAGTCGTTAGTCGTTAGTCGTTAGTTCGGAAGTCGATCGGGATTCTTATTCTATGGAGAAAACGGCCATAGTACTTCACACTACGGCCTTCACTACTACCACATTTTGAAACGAACTATTGCATATTTTTCATCCATTCTTTTTTCCCCTTAATCTTAAAATACTGATCTACATTTATTTTTAAACATAATTTACCTGAAGCAATTAGAAGTACAGTAATTACATCTGAAAATAACATGAAATTTGTCCAGAAAGTAAACATTCTTACAAGGCGTTATTAATGTACTTCTAATTGCTTTAGATAAATTCTGCTTAAAGATAAATGTAGATCATTGTTTCCAGATTAAGGGGGAAAAAGAATTAATGAAAAATATGCAATGTGGTAGTAGTGAAGGCCATTTTCTACATAGAATAACATTGCGGCGATCGACTCCTGATGTTAGTACACACGAGCCTTAACCCATTTATGCCTAGTGTCCCTTTTTTGGGACGGAATTTTCGCTATTAGTCGAAAACGTTATTTATTTTTCTTAGCCCTTATTCATGAGTATTGAGCCTCAACTCTACAAAACATTTTAACATGACCAAGTAGGATGTTGATATTTCGATTTTTATGCATAATGATTTTAAAAGAAATCATCCCTTGTTCAAGAATTTGACATCAGAAATTTATCTATTATTTCTGTTATCAGTAAAAATCGAAGAAAGTCGCAAAAATATCCAGGCACAAATGGGTTAAGTGCATTCTTTTATTTTGCAAATTCCGATTCCCAAGTGAAGATTTTACAATCTTATCTACGTACAAAAATATAATATTACACTGTGGATACAATATAGACTTACATGTTTGTTATGCATATCGTTTTCTAAAACTACAACAACAAAGACACACACACACACACACACACACCAAAAAAAAAAAGAGGTAAACCTTCAATAACCTTTTTCTCGGCGCCAAGTTTATGGAAACCCTGAATTCAGCATCTGCAAACATCTAACGCCTCCTTTGCCTTCCAGGTTCATTATGAGGAAGTTTTCGAAGGGAGGGGGGGGAATAAAGGAAATAAAAATTTATATTTACATGCATGTTAGGGAAAAAATATTAAAGTTTGGGGGAGGGTTGGAGAAAGTTTGAAGGTGGCTCGGGGGCCTAAAATTCTTTCTGTGAAACGTTGATGTGATACTAGGAAATAAACATAAAAATAAAGTTATTCGAGTATTAGGCCTGAGCGCCATTTTCCTTTTCTTTCTGGCTTCTTTTTTAGACGATGCGCAACTGCTTTTGCATGTAAATGAGACATGTATAGCTGTATTCCCTCCCCCGCTCTTTCAATTTAGCTCTTGTACCTTACGGCTGTTGAAAATTTCCATTTAGAGGGTAGCGCATATTGTCTAGGGGGGGAGAAGAAAATAAAAGTTTTATTGTTGGTAATGTACGATGAAGTCTGTGCCCATGATTAAAAAGATATGACATAGAGAACTACTTTTGGTTATTGAAACTAGAAATTGAAATGGCTCCTTTGTATTTATAGGAGATGTTAATGTTAGAGAGCAAAGCAATACGCAGAAAGTTGTATTTTATGATGATGTAACAGATATTGCCAGAAAAAGTTTTTTTTTTCTTTTTTTTTTCAAGTTTAAGAGTTTTTGAAATGAAAGGTTTTGGAAAATTCGAGTTTCCAAAGTTTTGGAAAATTTTCCAAATGTTGGGAAGTTCTTTAAAAATGTAGCCAGTTTTAAGAAATTTATTAATTTTCATAAACATGGATTTATAATCTGCCGGGTTTCCCTGAGTTTATGTTAGGCTAATCCATAAAATTAAATTATTTTCCATTAAGAATCCTGTACTTGTTTTAGGAGTTTATTTCATTCCTTCTTGAATGAATTTGGTGTGCAACGATACAAATTGTCATACTAATAATATATTAATATCTATTTTCAATCTCTTATTATGTAGTAACAATAATAGATTTAGTTTTAGCTATCCTGTTTTAGCAATTTTTGTTGTTATTTTATTTAGAAAAATTATACAAATTTTTGTAGAGTTATTGTAAAATACAAAAAACAAACTTATTAATATTAGAAAAGTATTTTTTATCAAGAAAATCATCAGAAAAGTTAATATTTCTAAAAAATAATTTTTTCAAACAATAACTAATTACCATTTTTTAACCATTTTAGTCTGGCAAACATTTAGTAAGTAATTTTCACCACTCCCACATTATCTTTCGTTATTTATTTATTTATTTATTTATTTATTAAATATAATATTTTAATATTTGAAATAACAAAGACGAACACATGGGACACTGCATGTTTATAATTAAGAATAAAAATAAAATAAGAATAAAAATAAAATAAAATCGTGTGCACAAACGCTTAAATATGTGCAGAAAGGCTAAAAGTATAACTTATCTTTCTTGGGCTGGGTTGTACATTCACCTTTTCACATTCCTAATGATTCAATTCCTGTTGTACTGCTCAAAGAAAGGAAATGGAAAGAAAAGTGGAAAATAACATATTATTTCCTTTAATTACATTATTATTATTGTTTTTACTTCCATCTGTATTTATTTGAAGTCAAAATACTTACGTTTAAAAACTAACGTTGTTCTTACAGTGTCTAAGAAAAACATTTATAATTAAGTAATATCTTCCGGGATTCTTTACATAACCCCGCTTCAAGTTCATTTAAATTGCCGGTTTTTCGAATAATGCCAAAATATTAATGTTCCGTTTGCGGCACTTCTGACGGTGAAAATCGACTCGGTTATAAAAAAAAACCCCGTTACAACGCAATATATCTTACGTGAATGGATATTACTCCTAGCCCACAAAGCGAGATTTGTAACCAAAAGTACGAAATGCCAGCATTAATTTATTCATTAATTTATGTAGGAAATGGTAATATATAGTTAAGGAGTGGTTTAAAACAGTTATAGGGGTGTTTATAAGTGTCCAAAATAGTTGTGTATGTGCCTCGAAAAGTCGATTAGGCGAAATCTTCACTTACGCGAGTGTTCTTTGAAAGTATCCATCGCGTAAGTCAAGACTCTACATTGAAACATATTTTTAAAGTGCTGAAACGGAATACTTTAACAATTTATGAGTCAAATTTTATTTTTAAAAACTTCTTCAGATTATCATTCTATGCTATTTTAACATATGCGGCATCTTTGTGGCCCGTGCATTAACTTGAATACAAGAGGGTAGAGTGCTGAATGCATTCATCTCTCACAAGAAAGAAACTGAATGTTTCTTTTCTTTTTACCTTTCTTCTTTCCTTCTTTATTACAAGAGGGGAAAAAATAAAAACAGAAAATTGAAATTTTCGAATCGTCTATGTTTGAACAATATCTGGATGTTGCACTTAGAAACTATAAATACATGATATTTGACGATTTTGATGAAGTGGAATTGAAGCATTTTTAGCTTAAAAGTCTCTTTAAATATCCAAAATCATTTTTTTTTCTAAAATCCACACATCCCTCCCACTCCCAAAAGAAATATATGCATATCCATAAAAAATATTCATTCTTATATGCATCCAACTTTTAAAAAAAAGTTAAAGTGAATCAAGCATGAAAAAAATATTAACAAAAATAAGCATATGTTATGAACGGTCCATTACTTTGTTATTAAACACCTGATATATATATTGGCTATAAACGTTTACCAACATGAAAACCTTTAAACCCAAAAGATACTCGAGTCCGCCTTAATTATTTAATTAATCTAGAGATAAGACTCAATGGGGTTTTTTTTCTTAGCTCCTTCCTAATCTTTAAGGCATATTATTAATCTCGCTTGTCATGATCGTGGTGTAAATAAATTATTTTTTTTTCAAACGCACGAGCGAGAAGGTTTTTTTTTTCCCGTTTGATTAAATCTTCATTTTCAGAGCGCGCTGTAAGATTGAAATAAATTAGGCTTGTTTTAACGTGTGTGTAAAAGCAAGCAACGGCGTTAACAAAATAAATTACTCTGATAAACTTTTCTTAATCACGTGAAATAAAAAATTACACATAATTACCAGCGTAGATGCAGTTTCGTGTTTTTCTAAGAATTGTTTAATTACTATTAATCAGATTTTTTAAATTCTGAGTATTTCCAGTGAAAAAATAAATGAAAAATAAAATAAAATAAATAGTACCGTTTTATTACTGGCTTTAAGTCTGGAATAAACTAGATCATTTCACTAAATTTAGCTGCGAAGTTAAGATATAATTGTCTTCATACGTTCAGTGATCCACTGACCGAATATTTTTTAGCTAAATTCACTTGTACGTTTTACATTATATTTTACATTGCTTGTGCAAGTTTTGTAATCCAGTGCCTTTTCTCTTTAATCTATATTTTAGTTCAAATAAACTAAATAAGATTGATCAGCAACTTTCTCCATTACACAGATATGTAAAATATAATACATTCCGAACGTATATTTACAAAGTTCACTAATTTTAATACTTAAACATATTTTTTACAGTTCCTTTGGCACGCATTAATAATTTTACAATACGCATTAGCACCTACTAGAGTTTTATTCCCATCATATCATCATATGATAAAAGTGGTTCCTAGTTTAAAGTACTTTATTCTAGTATTTGAACTAAGTTAAATACTTAGCTAAAATATAGGTGCAAAAATCTATCAAGTAGTGACTGTATAAATATGGAAATGCAATGAAGAAGTATAAAGAGGAAGTGTACTCCCTAGTAGAAAATATATTACATGATGTAAAATTTAAAAGATATAGATGAAGAGGTGACAGTGCCATTAAGTGGATCAAAAATTTCAATAACATTTATTATTAAAATTTTCGAGGTATCCCCTTTTAGGCAAATAGGCCCTCGTGTGGCTTTGCTTTAATCAATATCCTCACCTATGATTTGACCTTGAAATTTACATAAGAAAGTAATTTTTTGACTTCGACGATAATATGCTAAACCTCTTTTATGCTAGACATGAAACGTCGTTATTGTATGATGAAAAGACACATATCAGATCACAAATTTCAATAAGTTTTGTGATGCAATTTTGAGAATTACACTACAAAGGGATTTTATTTTGATATTCTGCTGAGCATGCATTTCCACCAGACACAAAGTTGTCCCACTGTAAGGTTAAAAGCCATTGATCAAGTCTAAAATTTTCTAATAATCTTTGAATTTCACACTATTAAGCGATGTTATTGACTCTTTGTCTTCATGCCGATCCTCTTTCAGCTATGCATGAAGCCTAATGAAAAATCATTAGGTATGTGATAAATTTCAATAGCGTTTTTGATACAACTTTGAAACTTACGCTGCTAAGAAATCTTATTGACTCTTTTCAATTCCGTCAGAGTGTTTTTCCTGCTAGGCTTGAAGCTTCATATGCTATTAAGGGGAAAATCACAAGCTGATATAATTTTTGTAACTTACTTAATCCTTTGAGGCGCAACCCTTTCCCAATGCCGAAAAAAGGGCAGCCGTTGCCATCGCTCGACTTAACTACCAGTAAGATGGCGGATGATCGAAACGTTCATCGCGTGCCACAGATCGAGAAACCCTTTTTGGACGACAGCTGTCTGTGCAGCACAGCCAGCTGTCGTCCAAAAAGGGTCTCTAGATCTGTGGCACGCGATGAACGTTTCGATCGTCCGCAATCTTGCTGGTAGTTAAGTCGAGCGATGGAAACGGCAGACATTTTTTCAGCATTGGGCAATCTATCCAGCTGTTCTCGCATTCTTTCATTTTTCAGCAGATGTCAGTGCTGTTAAAAATGATCGTGACCATTTTTTTACGGGAAAAATGATGTGCTAAAAAGTAAAGTATTCTCTCGTGGAGCTATGTCACCCGCAACTATTTTTATAGAAATCAAATCTATTCTTCGTGACTGGCAACAGTCAAAACGTCAGAGTTTGCGCGTTAAAGGGTTAATGACTTTCCCTCGTATTAATTATACTTGAGGTGAAAACCTGATGAAAATAACCAAACATTTTTTTTTTCTTTCATAAACAAATCACATAACAGTTTTTCCCTTATGTACCGAATTCAAGAAAAAAAAAATCAGTTTAATACTTTTAAAATATTTTCTTTTCCTTTTTTTTCGTTAGAAGAAACATTATTAACAGTATCCACAAGCAATTTGTTAAAATAGTTCCAGGAGAAAAAAAGAGAAAGAAAGAACTTTAAAAGCAGTTTCACCCTTTTTCAACACAAACTCTATATTTTTTTTTCTCCCTCTAAACTCATTTGCATAAAACTTTCGGCAAAAAGCTATCTCTATCCACTCTTTTTCTGAACCCTCAAAAGAGCTCCACTAAACCTCAAATAAAAAGAAATTTTCCCATCCATAAATTAATTTTTTGACGCTTTCTCATCATGGTAAAAAACAGGGGAAAATAATAAATTAATAAAAATTTAAAACGCTCCACTTAAAAAATCGCATTTTTATTATGTATTTATTCTTGTTAATAATCTATTATGCTCGGGATTTCAATAATGCCTTAATAAATTCTAAACATATTTTTAAACCTTTGCTGTTTTCTTTTTCTACTGCTCTTATGTTGTTTCATAAAAGCTCAGACTCTTAACCAAAGCAACTTCATTATTTATTCATCTTTGAAATATGATTTATTGTGTTCAATTTCTATTCATTTAAAATGAATGAGGTTGTTTGCTTTTCTTTTATTTTTTTTTCTTTCCGAATGAATATTTCATTTTATTTTTTGCTTTGCTCAATTCATCATTTGCTTATTAACATACCTGAGCTATTTTAATTGCGCTGCATTAAGGTAATAAATTTAATGCGGAAGTAGTTAATGAATTTTTATGCATTATCTCTAATCAGTATATATTACGTGTTAGTTCTTCGGAATTGAAATTAATTAAATAAGCGTAAAAAAGCTTTTCTGTATAATCTTCTAATATTTTTCTTAATTTTGCTTGTACATAAGTTTTATGAGATTTTTTTAATAAAAAATAAAAATTACCGTCTAATTATTTAGAAGTTATATTTGAAAAAAAAAGCGTCCTGTAATTATTTATATTATTTTTAAATGCTTTTTTTAAAGTTAGCTCATGGATATTTAAACGTACGTGTTGAGCAAAAAATAATATTTTTATTCGAAGTGTGAGAACAAATAATTAAAAGCCTTCGAAATTCATCTGTATAATTAATTCATAATTGGATTTTGAAATGTTTTTATAAAACATAACGAAATGAACAAACGTTCATCAGATATTCTTTTTTAATTGTTTAAATTTTTATGCTTAATTCCACATTTGCACTTGACTAAAAAACATTACATTTTAATTACTGATGAATAATTAACTGATTTAATAATCATTTACTCGTTATTGTCTCGAGACTTTTTTTACTGTCTTGGATGTTTCTGCTAAATTAAGAATTTATTATAAAAATTGCTTTTTATTACTGTCATTAAACTGTAGTTAATCCAAATATTTTATACACCTGAAAAGTTTTATATAGTACATATTAACTAAAACCCTACAGTAATACAAAGAAAATTTACAAGTATGGTCCCTATCTGAACTTTTCCGATAAAAATAAAGTAAAATGAAACTTTTGATCACAGCTAATTTCGTTAGCTATTTACTAATGTGTCATACTAAACAGTGTTTCATTTGAAGTTTATGAAAACTACATCAAAATGTACTTAAACGTCAGAAGTCAGGTACAGTTTATGCCAAGTACTAGTTTTGTGAGATACATTTCACAGCTTTTCGATTACTGTATTCAGGGTTTTCGTTGATTTTTACCTTATAAATTCTTAATATATTCATGAAATGGCTTCCTTTTTATTAGAGAAGAATGTTTAAGACATGGGTAAACATTTCTGTAATACTGCCATATACTTGGCATTTTTTATTCATCAATAACAGTCAAGTAATTATGTATATATGTATATATATGTATATTATGTATATAGTAATTATGTATATGTATATATATATATATATATATTATATATATATATATATATATATATATATATATATATCTCTATATATATATATATATATATATATATATAGAGAGAGAGAGAGAGAGAGAACTAGTATTCCAATACTACTTCCAATACGTACTAGTATTCCAATCTTAAAAAGTAATCATGAAAATATGCAGAAATGCAGATAATCGAGCCTTTGGAATTTCATGACAAAATTTTAAATTCTCTACATCGTTTCATGCAGCTTTCTAATAGCATTATTTAAATATGAATAAGATCTTCTGTATTTTTTTTTTCTTAGAGCAGTTAAATTTCAAGCATGAAACAAAAAGTGGCATAAATAATTGTAAATTCAATTTTAAGTGTTGAGTACAGAATAAGTGTGTAAACGATCCCTCAAAAATTTAAATTCAAAAAATAAAGATTGAGGACAAAAATAGATTTGAAAGAAACTGGATTACATGAATTCTGAATATTTTTATTTAGGAATTTTTTTAATTCTATCCTTTCTTTCAATTGTAAAAGATTTCAAATTATAGTTAACATAACAGAGCTGAACAATTGTTGAAGTACCTTTTTCAACATAAATATAAAACCAAATAGTTGGTTGCGATATTCAGAAATATATTTTTCTAACTAAAAATAAAAAGTTATTTACTTAAAAAATGAAAATCAAAATAAAATGATTTGAATAAATGTTATTCAATTACTTTTCTATTTATACAAACATTTTCTCTTTTCAAAAGCAGCGAAAAACATTCAAAATCGATATGTAAAACATTTCAAGCTATTTTTCACAATGTGCTTCTCTCAATACATGTATTTATTTTGACTGAAAAAATATTTTCCGTTAAAGTGTTTTCATGCTTAACATAATAATCAATTTCTTTCAGGGTAAACAGTTGAAAAAATTTACGTCTTCTGCATTTAAATGTGAATGCATAAGCATTTTATTGTAGTCTTTTTTCTTTTAAAATTTCTCAGCATTATAGCATAAAAAGGCATTGAGGAAAAAAAACAAAGCCGTTCTTAAGGATTGCTGTTTTTTTCTGTTAAACAGATTAGCTTTGGAAGAAAATATATTTAGTGAAATGCTTTAGAAGATAAAAATCTGTTTGTATGTATTTGTTGTTAAATTAATACTTACATAGATAAATAGGGCTTTTTTCAATATTTAAGTACCGTATTAGTATTCCATTTTTTTAATGGAAGGAGAATGTTAATCCACTTTTTATAAAGAAACAATTAATAAGCTCCCAATTTAAATCATTTTTATAATAATTTATTCTCACATGGAATTAACTACACAAATAAGGTGTAAAATTAGCTTTCATTTTTTATTCAGATTTTAAATTTTTAAATAAAGTCTAAAGTTACCATTTGCTGAGTTTTATCATTCTACACTCTATCACATTTAGTGGTCTAATAGAGCGTCAAATATTAATGCAATCCTCAATCGCTAATTCACTCGATTTTCCAAGTGGTTTGGTGAAATTGCTTACCGGGGATTCAACAATGCTTAAGAATACCATTGAGAATACATACTATTGTTTTTATTGGGAAATTTTAAATTATCAGAATTGCATACTGCTCCTTTTATTAAGATAAAATGTGTGTAGAGAGATAAGAACAATTTTCTCGTAGAAGAGAAAAAGTTTTGTTGTTGGTAAACGAGGCTCAAATATTATATGAGCTCATAAGAAAAAATGGAATAGATTGGGGAAATCGACGTTTTTAAAAATTGATTCAGTAGACGATCCTTTAAAAAAAAGTTGTTTATGACTTATATCGAACAAAGCTCTGCATCATACTCACAGAAGCGTAACTATAGCTTTCACGTGGGGCAAGGGGAGGGGGTCATTCTCACTATAAAATTTAATTGACAGTAAATCGTACTACAAATATTTTGTTAAAACTTTAATTTCATTACAAATTTTTAATCTTATTTGTAGTAAAAGTTTTAAAAAATTATATGACGAAAAATATATAAAATATATAATTTTATATATGAAAAATATCTTTATTACTCATTATATTATATTTGTAAAATTTTAAAAAAATATATTTAATATAAAATTTAAAAAAAATTATATATTAAAAATGCATTGCTGTCAAACGTGTTTATTCGATGTCAAATGGGGTAGCTCCTTTACACAGCCTGTGTTTATTAACAAAGGTTCTTTTTTTCGGAGAATTCATGAGGCAGTTTCTTTTTTTTTTTTGTAATCGCCGCTAACCTCCTGACGCGAGCTAACGGCGGCCATGTAAGTTCACCGGAAAACTCTGTTTTTCACAGTTGAACCGAAATCTGGGTTCAATCGGTACTTGGATTATCGGGTGAACCATTCATACGGTTCAACGTATATTTCATTGCTTATAACTCACTGATTTCATCGGTTATTCGGTGAAACGTTGAACTTATATTTATAACAGTGATAGCGAAACACTACCTTTCCCACCTTTCACGCAGCATCTCAAGTCGCGTGCTCAACGATTACGCTCTCTTTCGTAATGATTACGCTTTCTTCTCCGCGATGAGGCTCTTAGAATGTGACTTAATGATTTGAACGAAATAAAAAGAAGAGGAATCGCTCTCGGTTCAAAGGGATCATCCATTACGATGACAGCGGTGATGGAAAACACCAGTGCAATTTCACCCCCAGACAAATTTAATTAGGGGCTCTCGAGCCAGAAAATAATTTGACAGAAGTTATGGAGATTTATTATTCATCAAATAAAGCGTGAAACTCCGGAGAGAGAGAGAGTGTGTGTGTGTGTGTGTGGAGTTCTAAATGATTTCGTAATAACCGTAGAAGAGAATTCTCTCGAAGGGGAATAAGGAATATATCTATCGACGACCCCGGTAGAAAATTTATCTCTCATATCTTAAAGGTTATCCGTAAATTTTAAATGTGAGAATTAAGTTCCTTCATAGTGGTTCTAATAGCAAAAAAAATGAATATTTCTCCGTTTGAATAGTACTGTGTGAAGTACCAGGTGAACTAACTCAACTATCCGGTGTTTCTTTTAAAGCAGTGAAAAATGTGACCGCATGTGTTAAAAATTGCGTGGAATTCTCAAATTCTGCCACAAACTTTACGAGCTTTTCGCAGTTTGTGCGATACTAAATAGCTCCTTGAGATGACGCAGTTAATGCTTTCCATGAGATTGAACCATAGAGGATTTAAATTGAGCATTTAAAGGGGATAAATGAAGGTAGATAGAATTAGTATTAGAAATAGCTAGTTTTAATAGATTTATTAGTCAAAAGCTTTTATTGTATTCACCAATCTTCAACGAGCGCCTTACGTCTGACTAAACAATAAGTAAAAACTACGTTAACATATATTCCGGGTAGTTTCAACAGAAAAAACAAGTTTTTTTTTTTCTCCACGGCGGATCTTTAAAATAATTTAATTGATTCAAGGTGTCTCGGTTAAAGGTTTACAAAATTCCAGGAGAGGGAGGTGAGGGGCAAGAGGAAGCGACCCGGAATGACGTCAGCAGTGAAGGAACAGAAATGTTGTTTTCCTGAAGCGATTAATACTCACTTCGAGAAAGGTATTTGAATATTAAAATTACTTTAAAAATTTGCAAATAACATATATTTATAAAAAAGATACTGCAGTAAGAACGCTCCGATTAGTATAAATAAGGATCTATCTTTCAACAGCCTCAAAAAGTTCCTAGTTCCACGCACCCAGTTCTCTTACTTTCTTGCCCGTGTGGAAATAGGAAATTTTTGCAAATGATGAAGAGTGGATCCTTTTTTACCACCCGAAAAGTTCATACCAAAATTTTTTTGAATATAAGTTTGTTATTTGTTTAGTTTTTTTTATTAATTTTAACTTTTAATCAACCGAATTTCGAATGTTTTTATTAATGTAGAATTTATTGCAGATGGATTTATTTCCAAGAATTGCAGTATTTGTGTTATATAGACTTTTTAGTTATTCAGTATTGATTTTTGTATACTTCAGTGCCTTTTCTACCGTGATTAGTGACAGGTAAGCAACGTGTTCGCCCTAGTACTGCTACGGGCTTCCTAGTTGTCTACGTGTTCCCTAATTTTCATGGAAGTCTGCGTTTGCAAAGTTTTAGTTGGAACATCCTGTATATTCAAAGTGTTTAATTTTTATGCATGCGTAGTAAAAAAAAAACAGTATCCCATAAAATGAATTAAATGATAATCAGCCCTGTAAGTGTAATTACTATCAATCATTAACCCTTTAAGGCAAAACCCTTCCGCAATGCTGAAAAAGGGCAGCCGTCCGCCATCTTGCCGGTAGTTAAGTCGAGCGATGGCAACGGCTGCCCTTTTTTTCAGCATTGGGCAATCTATCCAGCTGTTTTCGCGTTCTTCCATTTTTCAGCAGATGTCAGTGCTGTTAAAAATATTCGTGACCATTCTTTTACGGGAAATGACGTGCTAAAAAAGTAAAGGATTATCCTGTAGATATGTCACCTGCAACTATTTTTATAGAAATCAAATCTATTCTTCGTGACTGGCAACAGTCAAAACGTCTGAGTTTGTTGTTCCCAGAGCGGGAACACTGCGCATCAAAGGATCAAAAAGAAGTTAAGTAATTTAGTAATCTTTAAAGAAGTATGAAAATCTTTAATTCTGGGGTGCAATAACTGCCAATCTCTCAGAGAATATTCTCTTCCTCTAAAATTTTATTGAAAAATAAATCTTTGTAAGATTTATTTTACAGATCATGTTTGATCAATATTGCTAGCCTATATCTAAAAATTACTGAAAAGTATAACCCTTAAGTATAGATATAAGCAAAAATTGTTTATTTAAAAGTAGGTAATTGTAAATTAAATATGATAAGAGTAAGAAGTTAGATAATTACGTCTTAAATTCGGAGATGGAATAACTGCCAATCTCTAAAAAGGAGTACTCAGTCCTCCATTGAGTAAGAATTTTGAGATTTAAAGAAATTCAGAAAGATGCAATAATTATCAGTCTCTAAAAAGAAGTATACTCAATCTTTCACAAAGTCACGAATTTAAAATTTAATAAAATGAGTACTTAATCCTTTCAAAATTATACTGTTCTTAGCTCTCTAAAGCGCTCGAATTATAAATTTACATCGTGTTGTTGTCTGATGAGAGATGAAAAAATGAGAAACTATAACGCAACGCAAAGTCTGCTTTGCACTCAGTTGATGATGAATGCAATACTTGACTTTACGGTAACAACAACAAGTGCATTTACGCTGACAAGAGGCGGGTTTACTTACACAGGGTTACACATTTATATTTTGACCTCTTTACAGAATTAGTATTCGAGAAAGGTTAAAATGTGTAACTTTTCTCGATTCCAGAGATTAAATATTGTCGTTGTCAAATGATTATCTGCTCACTTTTTTGGAGATTTCGACTGTTTGGTTACTATGACTAGTTTACTAACCAAATTTTCGTATCAAGTGACTTCTATGTGACTCTAAGCATTATACGATGAACTGTGATCGCTAAAAAATATGCCATGTAAATCCGTCAAAATATTGTCAAATAATAACTGCTAATAACAAACTTTTTGCACATAGCAGATAATGGTTTGACAACGATATATTCTCAAGATGCAATCGATTACTTAAGACCTAATATTCACTTCCATCAGTAGCGCACACAAGGGGGGGGGGGTCCAGGGGGTCCGGACCCCCCCCCCTATCGGCTTTGATTTTTTTTTCGATTGATTACTACCCTATATCTATAGTAAATAAAATGATTCCAAAAAAAGGTAGCAATAGTTTCAGTTCTAATAAATAAAAAAAGAAATTTTTTTCTCGTTTTCCTCAACTTTTCAAATACGAACTGAAAGCGAACATAAAACACCATCTTGTTCTCAAAACTGTACAACTATTATTTTACTTCCTATTGCATTGTGTAGTGTATTCTTAGGGAACTGGATGGGACGAGTTTTGATGAATTCCATCTAATGAAAACGAGTTCTTTCATCACTGATTTTTGTCAATCTGGAACATCCCTAAAAGTTGGACCCCTCCAAACCGTAAAAGTTGGATCCCCCCACCCAAACTGTAAAAGTTGGACCCCCCCCAACTGTAAAAGTTGGACCCCCCCCCCCCAGCCAAAAATCCTACGTACGCGCCTGACTTCCATTCATTTATAGTGAGTATCAGTTACCTTAATAAACGATAGAGTTAATTTATGTTTCAAGAATCATGGAAAAAAAAATCAGTACTGCAAATTTGGTATGCGCAGTATTTTTAGACCACCTTAATTTAGGAAATTTCAAACATATATTTCATCAACTTAAAAATATCCCACGACTTCTAATCCATTTACCCACATCGTTTTCGCCTGAGCTAGTTTTGATGACCTCCCGTCATCGAACTTAAAAGAAACCGATCCATACTTTACGGATATTGAAAAGATATCAATTGGACGTCATATGGCGCATAGAAAGTGATATCGGTATAGATTCGTTTTTAATAAATTCATAGCTAAATGAAAAACGATGCAAAAATGTACTCGCATTTGATGAATTTCATCTCATAAGCTAAACCAGGAAGATAAATCATGCCAAACAATACTTTTGATTATAAAACGCTACAGTCTTATTTGTGGCAAATATGGCAATGTAGCGTCGACAAAATTGGTAAGATTTTAGAGATAACCTGAAAAAAACTGTTCATCACAGTTAATTTATATTTTTGAGATCCAGCAGAAGAAATTTTAATCTTAATTTCCATCCTTTAAAAGAAAAGTAATTCCCTTTAAATGAAGAGAATATTTTCTAATTAATATATAATCTTTTTTTTTTTACATCCGTGAAAATAATTTGTGAAATGTGTTAATAATATTTTATTTTATATAATCTGGAATACGTCATAAAATTAATTTAACAGTACCTTAATCACGTCTAGTAAAATCGATGGTTATACGAAACTTTCGCTTAACAATTTATTTTTAATCAAAAGCACTTACAATTTCTTAATTCATTTTGAAACATTTATTAGATAGTAGATATCATCGTAATAACATTGTAAGACATTTCCATAATCTAAGTTATGATAATAACTGAATTAATGGAACCAAAAACTCATTTTACTCATCATGAACCATTACTTATGTTCCAATTAATGTAAAACGAAAATTCTTGTTCCATATTTTTAATATCCTAAACGAATAGAAACCATTTATATTTTTAATAGAAACAGATTTAAATGAAATAATGATTTACGAATGGAATAGAAAATTATTTCTTGTTAACATATTGATGTTTTGGAATGTATAGTTTTAAAGTTTCATATTTCTTACTTACTATTCTTTAATTTAATGAAAATTGCGTATATGGATAAATTGTTTTAAATATTTTATTTATTTATGGCTTACTGTTTTATGACATTTCTTAACTTATTGCTTAAATGCATGTATATATTTTAATCATCTGCATTAAGGAACAGCAATGTGTCTCATTTTAAAATCAATGAAATACATACACACACAAAAATTATGTTTTTGAAGTTATTAACAATCATTTATAAACACATGCGTTCTCTAATCATTGTGTATCTATCAAACTTGTAGGTACGAGGTCCAATATGACAATTTTTTTTCACACCGTTTGTCGTATAACCTGGTGAATGTTTTTCGGGTTCTTGCGAGTTGCTTCTCCAATGTGTGATAATTATTTTTTTGAAAGACATTTTAGAAGGTACTTATTAGCAAATACGCTGTAGAGGGCAAAACATATCTTTGAATGTCATTCGAGTTATTTGTTTTCCTTTCCGGTTCATAAAAATTCATAAACCTTTCTAATTTGTGTTAAACTAGATAATTTAGCTACGCGATCGAACAAAATGTGATCATGGAATAGTTATCCCCACTCAATATTGAATAACTATATTGGTTACTAACTATACTTTTACTAAATTAAATGAAAGTCTCTTATAATTAGGAAAGTACAGGGTATCTATGACTAAACGACCCTAATTTAAAGTTGTCTACAGATGAAACTATTGTTTGAAAAGTTTTGAAATTTCGTGGCCATAATAAAGGGATACAAATTTGTTTCAGCGAAAAAAATATGTAGTCCGAAATTTCGCTGACAATGGGATATAATTTAAATTAATTAATTATTTACGTTTGGTTCTTTATTTTAATTTTAGCCCTTTTTTTGCGGAGAATTAATGGCTTCATGTCTAGTAGCAAGCCTGACCACCGGGCAGATATATGCATCATTGCTACACAAGCAAAATTATCCTGATCTGCAAGCACGTTAGAGGCTTTCACTCGTAATGTTCATGCAGGACGGAGCTCCTCCCCAGATTAGCTGTAATGTAAGAGACATCCTCAAAAATCATCTTATGGAAGAATGTGTTATCAGAAGTCTCTTACTGGAACTGTGCCTTCCAAGATCCCAAGACCTCAATTCATAATACTTTTGACGTTGGGAGTTTTCTGTACATCTAGTAAGCCTTGCTTATCCTGACTATAAAGACAGCATTTCAAGACGTGATCTTGCCTTTTCTGAAACACACTGTGGTCAACAATGAAACGCATAATTCCAAATGGCAGGTGATAATGGGTGCCGCCATGCTGAAAACGGGTGAAAATGGGTCATGGGTGCTGAAAATATGTTGTCGGTATGAAATTTGTAAACTATCGTAAATGGATGCAAAATGCAGTTCTCTCTTCTGGGAAAGTTCTGAACTTTTTTTCTCTTAAACAAATGGTCTATCTTTCATTTTTTTTCAACACTTCATAGTTTTTTAAAGAATCGCCTCATCTGTACACAGCTTTGAAATAGGATAATTTACTTATGGGCATCCTGCATTTATTATCAGTTGGCACAGTACTCATTTCGAGTAGCAAAATAATAATTTTTTTATATTCTTAAATTTTGAATTATTTTAGAAAACCATACTTGCTTAAAAAAAACTCAATATGCTTTTTTATAAGATTCAAATTCTTCCTATAAAGTTTTCGAAAACTGCATGGTAGCTCAGTCTTTGTATATTTATAGATGTAGATATGTACACATACATTGTATATATATATATCTTTTATAGTTTGAATCTACATTTCATGTTTCCTATCTTAGTATGAAGAAATATTTTTCGTTTTAGAAAAGACTTTTTTCTTGCCGTAAATAACTTATTTTTTATGCATTACCATAGAAATATTATTCTTCAAAGAATACAACATTCGAGTTCGGGCATATTATTTGGATGAAACATTTATACAAGGGTGCTTGTTCTATATTGTGGAAGTTCTCTTAAATTTTTCCTATCTTTTCTTTCGTATTTTTCAGCCATATATTTTTATTATGTAAAATATTAAGTACACGCCCTTAATTTTAATAAATATTTATATGCATCTATAAAGAAAAATTAATATAACTTAATTATCTTAATTAATTTAGTTTCACTGAAGGTCATGGTGAATATACAAGTAAATTTTTGCATCGTGAATCATAGAGTGTAATTTTTTAAATACATTTTGACGTTTGATTATTATCCTTGAGAATCATTGAGATTATCAAAATTTCCTCAATTTTGGAGATTTTTGATTGGTGTGGTCGTATTTTTTATCACTTTTTTGAGCTCTTTTGATTAATGTGCGTGGCTTAATACTCACTATATATATATATATATATATATATATATATAGGGAGAGAGAGAGGGTGATATGTGTGTAAGAAGTAAAAACTTTTGGTACATTTAATGATTGGAATTAAGTACTTCGCGTTAAAATTTTCACTCAAATAAACTGGCTTTTTTCCTGTGTGTTGAGTTTTCTTAATATAATAATCTGACTAATAAAAGAATTTTTCACGAAAAAAAAATAGAATTGTTGACCACAGGGATTTAGTTTGTCGTACTGGAATTTTCCACTGCATTTTCAATTTTCAATTAGAGTATTTGTTCATGCCTAATACAGACCTCATACATGTCCATCTGAAGACATTTTATGTAAGTGCTTTTTGTAGGTATTTCAGGAGAATTTATCGAAACACTTCTGGAGTGCCGTCTTCGATATCTCTAACTCCTTGCAGTTTATTTCTATCATTAATAAATAATTTTGCAATAGAGTTTCTGAGTTTTAGTATGGGGATGTTAATTCACAAATTGCAATTTACATATATACATAAACCTAATTTAGTTCACCTGCGAATGCATATCTACACATAAGCTAGTTCATTCACAAAACAAAAATAAAATGACTTCTAACTTTTATTTTTTTTAAATCTACAAATTTTTACTTTTTTAGTTAAGCACTGTAACATTACAGATAATCCAGCTCACTGCAGATATTTATAATTTGAAATTTAAATTATTCACTAAGAAAAAAGAAATTGATCATGGAAATAAATATAATAGTTTCTCAGCAGGAAAATTTTTTTAATAAATAAATAAAGATTTTCTGTTTGTAAATAAATTGATGAAGAAATCCCAACATTAAAAATGTATTACTTCAATTTACTTTTTCTTTCTAAACTAAAATGCTTTGCTTTTAAGTATAAGCGAAGGCTTTTTGATGTATTATTCCTAGAATTTGTGGATACAAGTTTAACAAAAAGCACTTCCTTAGCCTTTTCTGCTTACGCTGTATTTTCTCTCTGCGTATATAAAATGCGTTTCTTTCCAGAAAATGTACATTTCACCCAAAGAATTATTTTTTCGAATCACACAAAACATGTTTTATTTTTTGAATAGAATATATTTCCAGTTCTCTTATCTGTGACTTCTTCAATACATCGTTCTCACAAAAATATGTCGGTCCCATAGAAAAGGCTGTTGGATATGTTTACAGTACTGTATGGAATCTGTAGATTTTAAAATCTTTAAAGTAGGTGAGGTTTTTTTTGTGTAATTCTGAATTGTACTTTGAAGGAAAGCTTATTTGGTCTCACGGTTTTTCAAAGCTTTTCAACAACGTTGAAATGTTTTTATGATTTCGGTTTGTCTATCTATGTATATATATATGTATATGCGAAGATAGATAGAAAAACCGAAATCATAAAAACATTTCAACGTTGTTGAAAAGCTTTGAAAAACCGTTGAAAGCTTTGTTGAAAAGCTTTGAAATATATATATATATATATATATATATATATAACATTGCAAATAAAAACCCGCTAAAATCCTACATTTCTAGAACATACGCAGTTTTAATTCAGCTGTAACAAAGGAATCTGCTTTCAAAAACTGCAATTACTACACGGTCCTTGCAATTCTTTTGTAATTTTGTAGCCACCCCTGTGCTCAGTCACTGTGGCGTCTTAAAAGACACAACAAACCTTGAAAGAGCGATGTCCAGATTTTAGCGTTTGGCCAATAATTGCAACGTGCATTAATCATGTGACACGACCTCAAAAGTTAATAAAAGGGGCTGATGTAGCCCAGGAGCGTCTTTTCCAAGTGACTACATCTGCCTAAGAAATATGTATCCTGTCGTCCAATAAAATTATGTAATCGCAGTTCGACTTATTCTTGCACCGGCCGCTATGGCCCAAGGATTATCACAGCTCGTTCCAGCGTCTGCCGGCCACCGTCTTCCGTATACGGAAGATTTCTGTAAAATAAACTGGGAATCTGTAAAATTTAGGGAAGACCTCTGTAAAAAAATCAGAAATAAACTGGCGTCCTGGCTGACAGTATTTTTCTGTAAATTTGACAGACTTTTTTTGCAGTGCAGCAACCGTTTGCCGAGATAACGCAACCCAAGAGAAAAGAACATGCAAGAATTTACCTCGCGTAAGGAAATGGCAAAATGGTTGAGATTTTAAAATGACGATAAGTGAAAAGCTTTAGATTTTATCACTCAGAATATTTGTATTGTAATTCCATTACATGTATATACATGCTACTAGAGTTGCTGCGCCTTCTGTGCGTCATCAGTTCTGGCACTGACGTCTGCATGCCAAATATGCCGAAACAGGTCTGGTATTTTAATTTTTTGCATCGGTGCTCTTATATGATGGTTTTTTTTTTTTTTAATATGCTTATTTATTACCTTCTGCACCAAGCTACATTATCGCGCTTATTAATTAGAACTTGCAAGAAAGTGTTTCATAATCAAGGCGTTAAATATGATTTGATTCCTTTTGGCAATAAAACGCAAACTGCAATATCATGAAATGTACAGCATTTTATTTACCAAACTTCGAATGCAGCACGTGCACTTTTACAGATTTCCAATTAGGTTTGTAAGTGCATTTGCATGCTTTCGTGCTCAAGCAGTGCCGTGAAGGAAAAAGTGGTTTTACAGGCATTGTGAAAATGTATTAACATCTTCAATCTAAATAAAGAACTGTTACATGCATTCACTCAGGGGCGTATCCAGGGGAAGGGGGATATCGGGATATATCCCCCCCCGAAATTTTTGGATTAGTGATGAAATTCCGTCTATTTATACACATATAAGTTCATATCCCGCCCCCCGAAAAATTTTCCAGGCGCATATCCCCCCCCCCGAAAAATTTTCCCGGCCACGCGCCTGATTCATCTGACAATTAGATAACGCAGTGTTGATGATTTAAAAATTAAATATGGCATTTTAAAGCACTGTAAAATTAAAACCATCTCTAAAATTACTTTTTAATTATTGGATAAATCTTCGAATCAGTGGCAGCCGCAGGAGAATAGAAACTCAAGAAAAATAATTAATAAGGTGATTAAATTATGTAAGTAATAAATAAAATCTATAAATAATGAATGAATTAACAGTTCGGTAATTAGTTTGTCTTTAAATTTCAATTATTCTTGTTTAATTTTTTGTCAAAACTTTAATCAGGCAGTTTGACACGAACAATCAGAAATTGGAAAAAACACTCAAAATACTGGTGTTAAACAATGAAGTAATTAAAAAACTTTGTAAAAAACACACATAAGAAGTTATAGGTAAGAGGATACGCACGTTTCAGCCAAACATTGTTTTGGCCTTCATCAGTCCAAGCCTTTCGTCGCAAGCAACACAGGGAACTGAAAAGAGATAAACAAGCAAGATGTTGCCACAAGGGGCAAAGAAAAGTCGAACAAAACCACGGAGAGGGGAGAAAAAAAATAAAAATAAAATATGGGAAAGGAAAGAAGCACAAAAATACAGAAATAAAGGATAAATATATAAATAAAATATGGGAAAGGAAAGAAGTACAAAAATACTCTACATTATCTTATGGAATCAAAAAATAATGCAAATATAATGTCCAGTTCTCCGGAATTTTATATCGATCTAAAGAATTATTTCTCAATACTTGAGTCAGTATTTATTGAAGAAAATTCTCTATACTGAATTCTTCAAATTGATTCATTTCAGCTAATAATCCATGAGGAAAATAACATTCTTTTCTGTAAATACAAAGGTAATATATGAAAGGTTTGATAGTGTAAACTTTTTTAAAATTAATATCTGTGTTTTAAAATATACAGATAACTCTGAACTTCAATCTTTAATTTTTGCATGAACACCAAAAGTTCCTAAAACTATATTACAGTATCTTACAAAACGAAAAATAGCACAAAAGGGCAGTTATTTCCTGTTTCCCAACAATTCTTTCAGAATAGTCTACACAAAATATTCCGAAAGCAGATATTTATACTGATTTGGAGAAATTCTTTTCATTCCTTAATGTAAGCGAAAAAATAAATGTTATTTTTTTGTTAAAATGGAAATAAAGAAAATAAATAAAAGGTTTCATAATTAAACATTTTGTTTTTCAATTATCCATTTTCTAAAACGTATAGATCAGCCAAAGCTCCAGTCACCTATTTTTTCATGTAAACAAAAATTACAAAACTACTATATAACTAAAATGGATTATAAAAGTAGCATACTGTGGATATAAAAATAAGGACAAGCTCCTTAACTCTTTTCTCGGTTTGATAACAATGAAAAATGTCGTTAAAATTTAAGTATAGGATATTTTTTAGACTCATTATCTATCGTGATTTTCTCAAGTGAATTGCATTTGATATTAAATGTTAAAAATAAATATTATTTTCAGTAATAAAAAAAACTTGTTTCATGACTAAAACATTATATTTTCTTAGTTCTTTGTTGCAAAATTTACTGATCTGTCTAATAATCAATCTCCATTTTTTGCACGAACACTGAAATTTCACAAAATCATACTAAACTAAAAATACTACGAACTAAAATAAATAAATAAATAAAAGGGAAAAAAAAACGTTCCAGTTTTCTTGTGGTTTTATCATGATAAAGAAGTCGTTCGGAATAGTTTACAAGATATTTTTCTTGAAACGCATTCTCTACCCTGATTTTTTCAAATGCATTTCATTTAATATTGCATGCGAAAAATAAATGTTCTTTTCAGCAGAATATATAAATAATAAATAAATAAAATGTTTCATACCATAAACATCCAACGGGTCTCAGGTGGCCTACAGCGTCATTCATTTTTCTACGATAAGAAATAAACCTTCGAATATTCCCCCATTTTTATTTCTTATATATTTTTTTCTCTTTCCCCAGAATCAGAAAACATATTTCAAATTTTACAGTTTAAAAGAATAAAAAAACGTTATTTCGAAACATAAAATTTGATACTTTATGATTACGAATCAAATTTTATTTCTTTCCTTCCACTTTTTATATATATATAAAATAAATCGTTTCTCTGGGTTATTTGGCGAAAAGGCTAGTTGTGCAGATAAAAATCGAAAAAAAAAAAGAATTGCTTAGTTCGGTTATATTTGATTTCTTTGTAACTCGTGTAATGTGTAAAAATGGGGAAATTTGAAAGCAAAGAAGATATATTTTCTAGAAATATGCTGAAGGCAAAACGCTACACTTTCAGATGTCCTTTGAAAGAATAAATTTGAAGACTCCTTTGGCAAGTTCTATTTTAGTTTAAAGAATTCCAAATAATAAGAATTGATTTTTAAAGTTTTAAAATAAAAAAGTACATACATGTTATGATTTAACATACTAGAAGTATTTTCGATTAAATAAATTTACAAAAAATGTGTTTTTTGTTTATAACAATCCAATTGGGAAAAATGTTTATTCGTTTTTAAAAATACCTGGTAAAAATGATTTTTATCATTTTAGTTAGATATAGGGCACACAGCGTGATGAATTATCATACTTTTCAAATTTATCATCAATACTTACAATTCAAAAACTCAATACAAATTTGTACAAGACATTCGCAAAACTTCTTCAAACATTTGCATTACAATTAACTCAAGCTTCGTCAATTGTAAAACCTTCATGGTCAATTGTTATATATAAGTTTTTATTAATGGTAGTTTGAGAAAATATTTTAATTGTATTTCTTAAAGCAAGCATGCTACAAAAAATTGATATAATAATGTAGAAAAATGAAATTAACAACTAGCTAATAAGTTTCATAACAGAGACAGTGATTACAGAGCAAAAAATTGACGAAACAACTATTTATTTCAAAGTAACAAACATACACCATCAAATATACATTTCAACTGATTTCTTTGCAGTTTATGACCTTGGATTACGATAGGGCGCTGTGCCATACTATCATCAAAATTTTAAGCTTCGATTATTTTTCACCATTGCAAAATAGAACACCGGAAATAATAACCCTTCAAATTAAATTTTCTTATATTCCTAGATTTGACTTAAAATATAACAAAGTCATAACATACACTAATCTTTTTAGAGTACATTCCTTGTTCATATAATTAAAACTTTGTATAACATATATATATCAAGGGACTTATCTATGAGTAAAAATTTTTCGGCCAAATCGATCGTACTGACAGATAAATACCTGATTATGTGTATTATTATTCAAAGATTTATTTATATCATCTTTTAACACTAGTTTTTTGAGTGTTTTTTAATAACGTACGCTATTTGTTTTACATATCGTGATCTACACTATATTTCATTAAATTGACTATTAAGTTTTAATTTTTTATCAAGTCAAAATGCACTTTGATGATTGTAGGTAAATGAATTTCTTTGGACTAAAAACTAGAGAAACTTCAATTCTAACTGTAACAAGAGCTATCAGTTACACTAATGGTATCGATTATAAAACACTTTCTAGTAACAATAATCGTTTTATTTGTATTAACGAAAGCATAACAGTTAATTAAAGTAAACAAATAATTTATTTTAAGATTACTCAATGTCAGTGTTTTTATAAACTGGATAAGTAATTATGTTTTAAATTTAATTCATTTTATAGTGAACTGTTTGTGAAATTATGTAAAACTCGTGTTACTATGAGATTATCCGGTATCTATAATTCTTAGATTATGAATACCAAGATGTTGTAGCAACGGTTACCGAAGAACATCTTTTCAGACCTCTTTCGTGATAATTTATGCTAAGTTTGTAAATTATTTTATTTTTGTATAAATAAGGCTACACATCACATTGTACGACAAAAATGCTTAGACAATTTCTCTGGAATAAGTTTGGAAATCATACGCTAAGAATGCAATTAATATAAATTAATTCACTTTAAAACTGCTGTGTTTATGCATTGAAACTTAATATTCAGGATAAAAAAATTAATTGAAAAAAATTAATAAAAATCTCATAATGTTAAAAAATTAAAATACGTGCATGAAAGTTAATGAAACATAAACTGGCTCATGTATGTCCTTTTTTTATCGCACAGCCACCGACTTAAAATATGTTTTTATTTTTATTTTTTATTTTTTTAACAAAGAAAACATGCTTTAAATTGACATTTTTTAAATCTGCGTTAAGATTTAATAGAATAAAAAAATATTTATAAATAAAAACTATATTTAATCTGGCATAACTGTACAGATTTCCATTTTTTCTATTGTTTCATAAACGAAAAGAAGCTTTTTTATTCATGTTAATATTTTAGCTTTCATGTGAAATAATCCTTTCAACTTTTAATTAAAAATGAGGGTTTTTATGAAACTATTTTTCTTTTAGCTTCAAGGCAATCTTTCTCTTTTTATTATAATCATTGTTGGCCTGCTTTTTTTTGTATCTCTGGTTTAATTAATTTCTTAAATATGAACCCTCCTCTTCTTCGCAATGCTTTGGCAACTGTTTTTATTCTTGTTGGAATTTTTTTTCGTGGTCTGAATACATGATAATTTAAATTAATTTAATGCTGTGAAAGATCGCTCATGTGAGTTTTTTATCAAAAAACCCCGGCACATGATTTTTTAAATGATGTGCAATTATCTAAAGCTGTTGTTTCGGTAAAATTCTTTAACAGTGGGTCTCTTTTAATCTCATTTAATTCACAGTTCACTCTAAATAGAAAGAAAAATAAGCAACTATTTACGAAAGTAAGAGTTGCTTTATTTTTTACAGTTCAGACTTTCTGCGTTTATAAGTGTAGTACGTTGCAAAAAGACTAATGCAACGAATTGGTTTTATGGATTGTTGTTATTGGTATTGCTAATGCCCTCTGGCAACCGCGGGGCGGTGCCAGATACGCTTTTTAGGTAGGCGATGGACGGAAGGGGCGGCTTCCATTTTAATGAGCCCCAGTGGGAGGAAGTCCGACTCAGTTCGGGGTCGCCTAACTTTGAACCCATTCCAGAGGAGGGACCAACCCCCTGAAATCGGCACTCCCAGAATTATCATTTAACAACTTGGAGGACATTAGCGACACGACGTATTTTACGTGCACCAGCTCCCATTAGCGTACACGGTCCCACAGCAGTCGAGCCGAGAAGGAAGTTGACCCTCCCAAGCACTGACCAAGCCGGATGCTCCTTCACTTACCGTATTCGTATGGGAACGATGTTTATCGCCCAGACCACTGCGGATCTTTGGGGTTTCTTTACCTTAAAATCTCCAATTTCGATGAAAAATAATTATTTTACTGTGCAAAAATAGTATATAAAATGCGAAAAATTTCCAGAAGAGCTTGAAATTCGATTTGAGTATATATAATAAAAATTGAATTTGAAGCTATTTATTTTAGGTGGACGAAGATGAAATATATTGAGTGCAGCCATATCTTTTGTCGAATGGTTTTTCTAGCGCCCGTTTCAATTGCCTCCGCAAAGGGCTTTGGCTTCTAGTTTAAAATATTGTCGTGATACAGTTATACAATGTTGTTTCGACGTATTATGTTTTCTTTGAAATAAATTTTTCTGATGTGTAGTGTTATATATAGTTATACACAGTTATAGTTATATACAGTTATTATAGTTTTCATATGTGTTATTATTTTATTTTAACAAATTATAGTTTTCATTTGCAATTTTTCACCGATTTACGGTTTAGTATTTTCGAAAAATTGATAATATGTTATAAACGCATATATGAGTAAAATATCAAATATTTACAGTCTACAATAAACCGGTAAATTCTCATGTAACAAGATAAATTGTTGACCTGTGCTAAACCACATATCATCAATAAAATTTTGATATAGAAAAGAAATTATACAATAAGGCAAAACACATTTCAGAGACACCACATCACTTAGTTGAACATTGTGGTATGTTAAAACTGCTTGCTAGTTTCACCGCAAAAGATTAAAAGTCCAACTAAAAAAAAATACATGAGAAAAAACATGAAATTACTGTTATAAGAGAAAAATGGGCAACGTTCTTTTTTAACAATTTCAACCCATTGTTATTACTATCTTGCATATGTGTTAGCTGATGAAAAATAAGTTATTTTAAAGAGATGAAAGTGAAAGGTACTAAATTAACAACAAATGAAAAAAATGTATTAGTAAACATTATTTTTTTTTAATATTACTCTGCTAAATTACAAAACTAATTATTTTAATACTGAACTACTTTTAAAGTAGACCAATCTAGAGCACAAATCAGCAGTTTTGCTACAATATTTCTACATACATGCATATCATGCTTTTTAAACAACTTTTCTACAAACTTAAATAATAATTTTCTAAATGCCAAACTATTGTACACACATATGTTTTATTTATTAATATTTGTAGACACACATACACACACACACACACACATACATGTGTGTCTGTGTGTGTGTAAATACCAGTCTGCTATGTTTATTTATGATTATTTGAAATTCATTTGAGTCAGCCATAACAACTAATTAATGCTACAAAATAAACAACTTAAAAAACAACAATAATAACAATAACGAAACACTAAAATGCCTAAACAAATATTGTTTTGTGTAATGTAATTATTTATTTATCTGTTGCCTAGTAACGTTACTTTATCTTCAGTGAAATAAATTATTGCGGAAGGAACATCTCTTAAGTAAGTCAAAAATCCAAATAAATGAATATAACAGAAATTCTCCTTTCATGCTTTTTTTTTTAATCTGTACATTTTTTATTTAAAAAATAATAATAAAAAATCCTTTACTTTACACAAGTTATCAATTATTTAATGAATATTTCGTCTTTTTTGAAAAAGGAAAATTAAATCATATCTCTTTTTTTTCTCTCGGGTAAATATATATATATATATGTAAAACTAAATGAAAGGAAAGTCGAATTTAAAAAAAAGCATAAGATGGAATAAAATAAAATAAATTAGAAGCACATTCGTAACTTTTTTTTTATTTTGTTTTGTTTTTCTTCCGCAGTACATATGAGCAATTACAATGCATAGAAATCTTTTTAAAGCATTCAATTAAAGAAAAACAACTTGTGGACAGAAATAATTAACTCCTTCGGGACAAGTAGAAAAAAAAAAATAGAAAGACGTAAAAAATGTGCAAGTAAAAGGGGATAAAAGAATTCGTGCTAGCATTAAAACTAAAAACATAATAACAAAAACGACTTGACACTCCCCCTTTTAGAAAAAGTGCTAGAATTAAAACAAATTAAGGGAAAGAAGAACGAATACAGTACTAACCCTTCCTCCCCTTTATCTTTCATCCTCTTCCAGAGAATAGATAGAATGTAAAAGCAGGAGAAAGAGAATAATAATAATGTATGGTGAAAAAAAAAAAATAAAAAGAGCGTAAACACTATGAAGATTACTTGGAGTTCTAGAATTAAAACTCTGAATAACAACCACACTTAATGCAATTTATTCACTTAAAGCTTGGAGTACTTATTCTTTTTACCCCTGGATCTTTTTTTTTTTCCCTTCCTCCTCCTGTACTCTTTATCTCTCTCTCTCTCTCGACTCATATTAAATTACGTGTTCGACTCCTTTGTTTCCTAAACCGGAAAATTCCGGCAAAAAGGAGGAGGGGGGGGGGAGTGTTGCAAAATTGTTGCTAGAGGACGTAAGGTGTGTGTGTGTGTGGGGGGGGGTGGATGAGTTAGAGGAAACGGAGGAAAAGGTGTTTTTATTTTTGTTCATTCGAGGATATGAAGAGTGGTAATTGGCGCGGGCGAAAGCAGAAAGCATTTGCAGTTGGTGTGCCAAGCTAATAATGTCGCTGCAAATCAATTAGCATTCATCGACGAAGGGGTCTCTAGCGACTAATTAAAACGTAATTAGCCGTAATTAATTAGCTTGCATCAGTCACCTCATCCTGTTTGTGTTTTTATTGTGTAGTGTGCGTCGGAAGAGGGGTGGGGGTGGGAAGGAGGGGGTATCTTCCGTGTGTGTTCCCGTGAATGAGAGGTGCAATTTCGGGAAAGCGCAAGGATATGACGGGATTTCTCTTTGTATATTCCTCTGAATGGATGGAGCCGGGGGGGTTGGGTGGTTGATGGAATAAGGAAGACGCTTTATCGGCACAAAGCGTAATAGAAAGGATAACTTTTATTGGTTTGGCGGGTTCCGTTTTAATTCTCGGAGAAAGATGGTGATATTTCGCAGAATTTAACCCTTTGAGGCGCAACCCTTTACCAATGCTGAAAAAAGGGCAGCCGTTGCCATCGCTCGACTTAACAACCAGCAAGAGGGCGGGCGATCGAAACGGTCATCGCGTGCCACAGATCTAGAGACCCTTTTTTGACGACAGCTGGCTGTGCCGGAACAGCCAGCTGCGAACGTTTCGATCTTCCGCCATCTTGCTGGTAGTTAAGTCGAGCGATGGCAAGGGCTGTCCTTTTTTCAGCACTGGACAATCTATCCAGCTCTCTTCTCGCATTCTTCCATTTTTCAGCAGATGTGAGTGCTGTTAAAAAGAATCGTGACCATTTTTTGACGGGAAATGACGTGCTAAAAAGTAAAGGATTCTCATGGAACTCTGTCACCCGCAACTATTTTGATAGAAATCAAATCTATTCTTCGTGACTGGCAACAGTCAAAACGTCAGAGTTTGGTGTTCCCAGAGCGGGACACTGCGCTTTAAAGGGTTAACCATTTGATGACAGGCTACCACAGAAGCTGTTCTATTCTATATACTTTCAGATGTTAACCGGAATTTGATAAATATTTACTTACATATTTTATTAATTCCCTCATTACCTTTGCACCATCACTATGGAAATTCTCGGGAGTCTAAAAGCGGACTAAGTCTAAACCAAGTCTAAAAGCGGAAACAGTACCTTCCTTCCTAAAGCATTTCATTTTTAAATTCTAAATTTTATCTAAGCATTTCCATGGTTACTTCTGTATATTATCACTCAATATTTGGCTTTCCATATGATCTGTAAAAAAGAGTAAATCCAGGAAAATTTCTTGAAATATGCGTATTAAAGATATTTTGTAGTACAATTATCGGGATACCTCATGGTTACCATAGGTGGAATCGAAATTTGGATGACTTTTATTTTTATAAGCTTTTATTTGAAATTGGATTTGTCATTTGTCTTTGTGTAACGCTGGAAAAGAATACCTTTCACTTCAAGGGCAATTCAGGCCGAATTGTGCCCATGGGCGTTTCGAACATTTTGCCACGGTTCGAATCCCGACCTCGACCCTAAGAAAATCCAAGCATACGTGTCATTTCTTATATTTTCTAAATCACTCAAATTAAATTTAAATTTTTTTCATCCATAATTTTTTGCAGTGAAAATTTATTTATTTATTTATTTGTTAACAGTGAAAGTTTTTACAGTAGGAGCCCTAAAAGCATTAAATAAGAATGTATTCTTTCAAAGGCGTGGTGTAAAGAAATGAAAAATTCAACTCTAAAAGCCAATATTATTAGACATTTTTTCTTATAAGTATTCGTAAAACCGTAAAATTTTTAAAACATCGAATGCTTTTTAAAATATTTTCAATATGTAAAGTGTAAAGGTTTTGGTCTCTTTCAAAAGTGAAATATCTATATTTTTCTTTAAAATATCCTTAGTGTTGAAGCTTTCATTTGTTTATAGCATGTCTTTGCAAGAATCAATTTTCATTTAATGCTTTTGAGTGATCCATAATAAAAATCTTCTGAAGTTATTTTTTACTTCAATTTTTATTAAAATATTATTAAAAGATGGATTCCATGTTTTGTATTTCTTTGATTTTTTTCCTTTTGCCTCACCGTGGCACAGTGGTTATGCCACTGAAAATGGTAGATGGCCGAAGTGTGAAGGTCCCGGGCGGCTGTCTGGAGTTTTGGTAGGTTTACTCCAGATGTAACGTGAATACGCGTTAGAACCCCTTAGAAAGTCCTCCTACCAAGGCCTTCCCCCTTGGCAGATCGCCCTAGTGTAGCGTTGCCATAATCACACATAAATAAAAAAAATAAAATTTATTTTTTCCTGTCAATTTCATGTATTTTCACATCACCTAAATTATTTAGATAGAAAGTTATCATAAATTATTTCAAAATATTTTGAGCAAGTCCATTTTTTTTTAATAAATAACCGATTATTTTAATGACAACAAGACAGGTACAGAAAAAAACTTCTACATGCGACTTTGATAGCTATTAATCGACACCACTTATTCCTTAAAACACTTTCTAATGCGTTACTTTAAACTTTTTGTAGAGTTTCGATTAAAAAAAAAAATCATAAATTCAATAAAATATTTTTTTTCAACTCTCATTCAACTCGTTTCTTTTAGGGCTTCAGGTTTTATATCAGTAACTCTAGACTACTACGAAGAAATATTACTTCAAAAGTTACAACACTAACTCACATTTATATATTTCTTTCTCTTACTCTTCAATGAAGTTAAGAAAAAAAAGTAGAGAGTCAGAGAAAAAAAAATGCATAAAGAAAAGACAAACTGTTTCTCCACGGAAACATATTTATTTAGTTTTTATTTATTTTTTATCTTCAATGTCCTTCCCCTCCCCCCTTCTCCTTACCTCAACTCCCCCAGATATAAAGCATTTTCAGTTCCAACCCCCTTAACAATTTTCTTTCCCTCTTTTTTTTTTTTTTTTTTTTGACGTAATAACAGCCAAGTCCCACGCACCGTTATTAGGTACTTTTTATATCTTTCTCCTTCAGTCGTTCTCTTCACCAAACTCTGCTTCATTCTCTCTCTCTCTCTTCATATATATGTATCTCTACTTTATATATGTATATAGATAGATAGATAGATTTATGTATATATGCCTTTTTTTTTCTTTTTTTCATTTCGCGTTGGTTAGGAACGGAAAAAATCAATACTAGTGAGGGAATTGTTAGATATAAATTTGAAAGCTGCTTTTTTTTTTTCTAAAAAAGGAAGAGAAAAAGCATTTTTTTTTTCTTATTCTGCTCTTATTTTTATATTTCTTTCGCTTCGAAAAATTCGAATTTTATTTATTTACGTGATATAAATGCGTATGTGTACTCTTTTTTCATTTTTTTCATTAGTTTCTAAAGTTATATGTATGCTTTTTGTTCTATAAGAGTTTCTATACTTGTATGATTGCTGTATTTTTCTTCTGTTACAGCTTTTTTATTTATTTGCTCTCATTATTTACAATTCTCTTGCTCTTTTATTTTTGTTCTTATTCCTTTTTTCTCTCAGGCAGTATTTGTTATATGCTTTCTTTGTGCTGTTGTTGATTTTTTTAAACATTGGGGATTTTTTCTGTGTTCTATTTGCACAAAAACCGCTCGTTTCATAGATAAAATATAATGCAATGAAATTATTGATAAAATTATCTCATCTCGTATTTCGGGAAATTAAATTTATTTTTCTGCCCGTTGAAATAGGAAGTTCAGTGCTATTTTTTGTACAATTATTAGCGAAATTTCCTGGAAACGTAACAGATGTTGCAAATATGCTACATTATATTAATTTTAATGTATAGGGAATATTTACTATTTTTGAAACGACACAGTTTCAGAAAATGCCTCTGCTTAAAAATTTTTGTAATAAACTAGTATTCGTTATTTTTATTTTCCTGTGTATTGCAACATTTTAACCCTTTAGTGCGCGTATTTTTCTAGAAATATCAATAGTTAGTACATCCACTTAAAAAAGCATTCGAGTATGAGAGAAATTTCCTATATTAATTTTGTGAGTAAATGATTAATTTTTGATAAATGTATGCAGCTGATAAGAAACATTAGAAGTTGTTATTATGTAATACATAATCTACTTATTATAAAGAACAGTACTTTATAATGAAATCGACATAGGAAGATTGACTTGCATTCGAATACTTTTTGAAAGGGTGTTTTGATATGCATATTTGCATATGTGCAAAACCGCACAATAAAGGTTTAAAATTATATACTTATGTTCATTATTATGAAAAATAATTTGTATAGTTTAATTTTAATATCTTTTAAATTATAAATCTAAAAAAAAATACAAAAATATATAAATTGAGCTAACTTACATAATTTTCGTTCAAAAAAAGAGCATTTCCTACTTAAAATGTTTTTTTAAAAATAAAGTTTAAACGGTATGTACAATTTTTCCTTGATGGATTTTCAATTTTTATTAACTGTAAAATGTTATATTAAGCATAACTACGACTTTTTGCATCATGTATCACTTGATCTTCTGTTACCTTGTTAACTGGAATTTGTTGAAGTGATATAACATGCAACCTCTTTAAACGTTTCAGCTCAATATTAGCAGTCAGCTGAACTCTAGTAGTAAGGTTTTACTTAAATATTATAGTGCGTCCTATGGAATTTGTTGAAGTATGACAGACTATGTAACTTCTTTCATTCAATTATGTTACTTCTTAATTTTTGGAGTCTCCATAATTTTTGAAAATCAAGCTTTATTAATGTTTACACGGGGCTATGGCTACATTTATTTAGTTAGTTTTATATAAATATACGGTGTCCTTATACAGTATACATACATGTACGTATGCATGTATGTGTGAATAAATGTTCATAGTAAATATCGACCCCCCATCCCATCTTCATTGTCAGAAATAAATGATTGCAAAACATAAATAATCAAAAATGCCTCACGCTTCTACGGAAGACTTAGCAGTACATATTTTAAACAAATTTTCATACTTATTGCAGCGATTCTGGATTTTTACTATTCTATCTGCAATTTAAACAATGTAAACGATAAACAGGGAAAGAAAAATAATCTTGTTTTGATACATAAAATATATTTATTCAGTATGTAAAATTTGTTTTAACATATCAAATTAACACAAGTGAAGAGGAACGCATTTTTCTCCATTTACTGTTTTGGACAATTTTAAGCTGTGTGACCTTTTTAAAAATGTGGAATATATGTATACTGCATCTTTTAAAAATATGCTTTCTTCGATTCATCGTTTATTGTTTCAATACTATACTCAATACAATCGAAAATACAAAGCAAAACTGCAGAATTCGTAGAGAGAGTTAGAAATTAGTGGTGTGGGTCTTCCTTCTTGGTCAAAAACAAAATTTTGTTTGCTTTTAAATTATTCTTTTCATCCAATATTTTCAGACACAAGTAGGCAATATTTATACTCATTAAAAAGTTTATTGGGAGCATTTAAAAACACGATAATAACTAAGTATAACTGTGTACACATTTTACCTCTAAAATACTAATATATAAATAGACCGAAAATCATTTGTAAAAATTCTTACGTTTTCCGATAAGCTGTTCAGACCTTTTCTAAAATGAAAGTAATGACAGAACTTCTGGATTTTTCAGGACTATATTAGTTTCTTGGAAAATTTTTGGAGATGGAAGACGACAACGTGAGATCAAAAAGCAGATAAAGGCCAATACTATGTTTCCAAATGCAACGAATAAACATTTAAATAAGCATAAATCTGGCCTACTAATGTCGGAAGATAAAATTTAAATAATAGATATCATTAAAAAACAATTTATTTATATTTTTGATTTAAAAAAATCCTATCCATTCTACCTCACCACACTTACAGTTTCATGACATGTGTTTTAAAACAGTTTGGAGCTACACGGAGTTTCCCTAATGCAATTGATATCCCCACCAAACAGTCGATTTCTGATTTCTGGCACTTCTCTAAAACTGCTGACATCTATAGACAGCTGCTCTATTTTCTGTTGGGTACTGAACTCGAAAATGTGCGATAACGAACCCAACGCTTTAACAACTATACTGCAGTAAAACTTTTAGTTCTGTACCTAAAAGTTTTGTTCTTACAGCTTCATACGAAGTACTTTTTAACAAATGTTCTATTCCCTATTTAACGAAATAGATAAGAAAACTTCAGTAAAAATATCATTACACTGTACACCTTCATATTGGGCTTTAGTAAAAGTAATTTTTTCATTAATCTTCCTCTCAACCCTTTGACGCGAGGTAGTTGCGCCGTTGAACCACATTATTTCAGCGCTTTTACTGTTTGTTGTAAACAAAATATAGTTAAATAGTCCCAACGCTGAAACAGTGCAGCTGTTTCCAGCGATCCATTTAATTACCAACAACATGGCGGTCGATCGAAGTCCCCTTCTGGCGCCATGTTGTTCGTAGTTAAAGGGATCGGATGCACCTGCCGCACTTTTTCAGCGTTAGGCAGTCTATCCAATTGGTCTTCTGTATTGATGTGAATATGCTTGAGCTTCAAAGGGTTAACCCTTTAACGCGCAGTGTTCCCCTCTGGGAACACCAAACTGTGACGCTTTGACTGTTGCCAGTCACGAAGAATAGATTCAATTTCTATAAAAATAGTTGCGGGTGACATAGGTCCATGAGAATCCTTTACTTTTTAGCACGTCATTTCCCGAAAAAAAATTGGTCACGATTATTTTTAACAGCACTGACATCTACTGAAAAATGGAAGAATGCGAGAACAGCTGGATAGATTGCCCAATGCTGAAAAAAAGGCAGCCGTTGCCATCGCTCGACTTAACTACCATTAACATGGCGGATGATCGAAACGTTCATCGCGTGCCACAGATCTAGAGACCCTTTTTTGACGCTGCTGGCTGTGCGGCTGTGCTCTGCTGGCTGTGTGCCGCACAGCCAGCAGCGTCAAAAAAGGGTCTCTAGATCTGTGGCATGCGATGAACGTTTCGATCGTCCGCCATCTTGCTGGTAGTTAAGTCGAGCGATGGCAACGGCTGCCCTTTTTTCAGCATTGGGAAAGGGTTGCGCCTCAAAAGGTTAAGAATAAAAGCAACGGCTGCCCTTTTTTCAGCATTGGGAAAGGGTTGCGCCTCAAAAGGTTAAGAATAAAATCTAGAAAACTTTATCTTTCTAAAGATGCGTAGAAATAGAACAGAAGTACGACTTTCTTATTACTGACAGTCTAAAGAACACGCTGAGCAAATTTTCAAAGACAAAAACCAAACACAAACAGAGACCTTAGAAAAAGCTGCTTTGGCATTTATTTACAGCACGTCATTTGTTGGGAGGCATTACAACGGAATAAGTCATCAGAGGAAAGAAACGGGGCTTCTTGTATCTATAAGCTGATACATCAACACTACGCGATACATATTTACATATAAAATAATATGGAACGAGAAACTCCAGAACGCAAATAAGTAACAAAAAAAAAAAAAAAGAAATTGGAAGGCTGTATCTATATTTTTATGCCTTTCCGCCACGGAGTGGTATATACCTCAGGGTACGATTTCATTTCTAATACTTTTGATGTATTGCGAACAAATTTTATTGCATTTCAGACGTTTCTTTTATTTTTTTTTAAACATTTTTTTATATATATATTTCGGTGTTTATTCTCCAGGGTTACCCAGTTTTCATTGTGCGTTCGCGTGATAGCATTTTTTTTTTCTTTCTTTTGTTTTGTTTATTCCCTTCATTGTTTATACGAATGAAAAAAAAAAAAAAATAAAATAAATAGGAATGGTACCGGAAGAAGAAGAAGCATGAAGCAAAAAAAAAAAATCAGTAGCCATCTGTAAAGACGAAAAAGAATTGTTTGATATAACATTGGTAGGTTTTTTTCTCCTTGTATTAGTTGTTTTTCCCTTTTTTTTTTCTTTATTTCTTTATTTTTATCCTTCTTTTCTTTGGCTATTATTTCTCTTTTTCTTGTCTAAATCCATTCCTATTCGGCGCGGCTTTTCGTATTTTCTTTCCTCGTGTTTTTGTTTCGCTCCTTTTCCCTTTTTTTTTATTATTATTTCTCCCCCCCCATCTTTTTTCCCTTCGCCCCCCCTCCTTTTTCCACTTTATTTGTTGTTTTTTCCCTCCCTACTTTCCACGAGGCCGGCGGAGCAGCAACATCTATCTGCTCATCTTCCTTCGCTCCGATTTTTCTCCTTTTTTCTTCGTTTTATTACTCGTAGTTTTTCCCGAGTTTTTCCCCTTTTTTTTTTATTTTTTCCCTTCTTTCTCTCTCTCATCTTCTCTCGCTCTCTTTCTGTATATATATATTTTTTTTTTTTTTTTATCCGGAGAGAGAAAGATTGAGAGAGCGAAAGGAGAAGCTGCAGAAGAAGTAAAAAAAAAAATAAAAAGGAACAGAAAAATAACGGTGAAATACAGAGTTACATCAAACGGAGAAAAAATCAATTGTTGGCTAAGAGAAGCGAGGAGCGGCGCGCATGCGCGTCGGGGCGATCAGCTCTTGCCAACTTGCTTAGAGCGCCAAGCAAGTGCAGAGGTTCTACTATGCCCAGTTTTCTCTATCCTTCTACGCTCTAAACACGGAGGATTTACAAAGCTTTTTCGGTGGATATCTGGAATAAATATATATATATATATATATAAAGGATAAAAATGTGTACTTCACTTCAATGTTTGTTTGTGGAATTAGGAGCAGTGCTCCCGAACTACGGCTCGGTAACCAAAGGGTTACGTGCCCAAGTTATCTGAAATTGTGCCTTGTGTTTACATCGCGCTTACTTTCGTCTCAAAGCCGTTAGAATAAAATATTTGTTTTTTCTTTAAGTTCTATTTTTTTTCGTTTTTTATTTTTTATTTTTATTTTTTAAAGAAAAATAATTTAACACTTTAAGAATGTTTACGGATATTTGATTGAGTAATTTTATTTTTTTTCACGCGTTGCACATGTTGGATAACGTACATGGATTTACTTAACGGTTCTTAATATATATATTTTTTATTCATTTTAAAATTTTGCGGTGAATGTTTTAAATTATTCCTCATATATGGTCACGGATAAAAGTGTGTTTGGGCGCAAAAACCAAATATTTTGACTGTTATAAACGAACGTATAAGTAGTTTACAATATTTATCTCGTGCTAGACTTTCTATTTCCGAACATTTATCATTTTCGCATGCTCAAAGTACAGGATATTGCTGAATAAAATACTTTTGAGATTCAAAAAGATATCTAGCTTGTGAATTCGTAAACACGTCAACATGACTGTATTGGCTGCGTCTGCTGACGAACCCGATCAGTGATTCACAAACTTTTAACAAACGGCATTGTTCAACATTAATACGACATCATACATTTCTGTGAAATATGGATAAATATTGTGCGCATCTTCTGATCATTAACTTCAAGTACTGCCGGTACAAAGATCTGTTTATCAACCTTTGGATTAACTGACGTTGTCGGCTCGAGTTTGCAGTGAACGTTCCTTAACGTTAAGTTTTAAGTAAACGAAGAAATCTGGATATTCCGCCTTTGAAAGAACGTGTAGAAATCTGCGAATCCGCTCAAGCATTCAAAAGCAGTGTGTTGTGATGCATGGACGATGACGTAGTTACAAAGTGAAATCATAACAGTTTCTTATTGGCTGATTAATCTCTAGTGTTTTGATTTGCATTCGTAAACTGATTTGCCTTCAGCGGACCAATGAGTGAAGAGGAAAACCAGCAGGTATGTGGAAGATAAGATTATTTCACACGAGAGTTAAATCATATTTTTAAAATGCCCGTTGATTAAATTTAAAAAAAAAAGACATTCATGAAGCTTTATTCTGATTGTTTTTCTTGTGTTATATCAGTGTTGATAGGCTAAGCTCTTATTTTACACCCGTTTTAGAACTTTGGATTATAAAAAGAAGGTTTTCCCATTTCTCATTCAAAAATAATGTTAAATATAAAGTATTAATATTATTTGAAAGATTAAATGTATTTCTGAATATATTTTTTCTTTAATTTCATCGCTCGAAAAATTTTAGTTTAGATCTTTTAAACCGAATTAATTAACTTCATTTTAAATTAAATATTTTTCTTTTGAAAGTAGATTAAATTTGTAATTAAAAAATAAAGTAATAAATTCAGATTATGAAATTTCGCAGAAAATTTGTTTTTCTTTGTGAGCACAAATTTGGACATCCATGATGTGCAATAGTGTGGGTATTTGGTGTCCTCAACAGTAGACGCAGTGTCTAAAAGGGTTTGTAATTCAATGCTGAAGAGTAGTTTACCCACTAAAAATCATATGTTTCCTGAAATTTTCGCTTTTTGAATTTAAAATTTCGTAATTTTTTGTAATATTTTAAATAACTTTAAAATTTAAATTCTGGGCAAATTAAGTATATTTAAAATCTTTTATATTTGGACTGATGGTGTAATAAAAATGCGCGAACGATAAATGTATCAGCTTGAAACTTCCGTCTAAATCATAGCCTGAATAAAAGAAACAAACCATCAACTTACATAACTAATCATATTTTGTTTCTTTTTTCTTTAGATTATTTATTTGCAATCCGAGTAATTGTGTGATTATGTAATTGTAATTCCTGTGCTATTTATAGTGCAATGAAATTAAGCCATGCCTCTTTTAAATGACATAGAAATTTATAAAGTTAAAAAATTATAGTATTTTTTGTCATAACTGCGTAATATAAATATTTTATTTCTTTCTCTCTTTCTTTTTGTGTTCTTTAAAATACTTTTAAAGTATAACTATTTTACCTCATATGCTCTTTACTTAAACACACTGAAAGTTTCTCTGTGTCTTCTATATTTTTCTATTCGTAAACTGTTAGCCCCCCCCCCCCAAAAAAAAAAAAAAACTTTGAACAAAATATTTTAGAAAAACTGCAGTAGACTTACTTTTATTAGAGTGATCACTATTCGAGCATTCATGGATTTTACATTTACATTTTTACATGTTCCATAGCTTTTATTTAAATTGAAAAATTCTAAATGGAGGAGGACGAAAAAGTAACTACTATACTCCCCAACTTTACATTAAAATTCCAATTGCAATCCAATACAAATTGAATAGAACATAAATATAAAAATCTGAATTTTTTAAACAATTTCCATGCATGCTCTTATTAAATGCTGTGGAGCATTTCTAGTAGTAATTTATTCATTTTGAAAAATTAGATCTTATAACATATGCTTTAAAACACTTCAGTAAGTTTAAATTCATTTGCACAACAATACTAGGATTTTAGAAATGCTCTACAAAATTACATTGATAAGATACAGCATTTCTTAGAAATAAATATTTTTGAACTAGAAATCTTAGAAAGTATTTAAAAAATTATGTAGCAATTTTTAAATTGTTTTTTAAAATGATCTTACAATACAAATATGATTGACTGATTGTTTGAAAATAATAATATTAACTCATTTTATTGTTCCTTTTTATTACAGTGTGATACTGCTGAGGAAGAGAAAAAGGTAACGATTTATGTATATATGTGTTAATTAATAACTACGAATTTACTGAAATTTTCGCATTTTTTCAATTCGAAAAGCTTACAAAAACTGGAATTTTACTTAGCTGAATATTGAGATATACTCTACCCTCGTAGAGTAAGGTTAATGTGTTTCAACTACTTTTTAGTGATGCCGTATCTTCAATTCTTTTTTCCCCTTAATTATGAAGTGACAAATTAATTACATTACTAATTTAGTTACTAACTAATTAATTAAATGACTGATTATTACATTAATTATTTACTTCCATCTTTATAATTAATTTGTCATTCATCCATTCCTTTATTTATTTATTTATTTATTTTTAGCAGTGTTTAAATTTCGTATTTATCAAGTCAAGAAAATTATTTCCTAACATGGAGCAGTACTCATTCTTTTATTCTATCTCACTCCTTTTTTTTAATAAAAAAAAAATTCTTCCTCTGCCTGCACACGAACCCCCCGCCCCCCGAACCAGCCACATCCATAATCGGTTGGGACTTAACTCTTTCGCTCATTCCTTTACAGCTTACTTACTGTATTTATTCATTCAATGAAATGTTCAAAATCCCCACCTGTCGGCAAATATTTTTAAATAATCGAACTCCCTGTGTTATTACCTAGACAAGACAATCACCCCTCTCACCCCTTTCTCGAGCAAGATTTAACTCCTCTCCCACCTATTCACTTTGGTCCACCCTCCCCACTCCCTCCTTAAAATACTCTGTTTGCGAAAGTCTCTCAAGAACGACAAAATCAATATGTATTTGTCTTATCACACTCCCTGTAACAAGATTTCCTGGGACTAAAACGCTTGACAGCTTCTTTTTCCCCCGGAAAATAAAACTTGAAGAAGTGCTCTTTAGTGATTGGTGTGTCTGTAAAACGGTTTTCACTGTCCCGTTTACCTTGTGGAAAGGAAGCCGAACTTTTAGAGGAAAAGCTAAGAGCCGAGGAAGATGGGTTTTATTTTATTTTATTTTATTTTATTTTTTTTTTAGTTTGTCAAGAGTATTTTTGTCAGACGAAAAATGAATGTTAACGAGCATTTAAGAAATGTCAAGTATATCTTTCAAAGGTAAAGAATCGATCAGCATAGTACCAGTTTTCACTTTCAGTATACATTTAAATTACTTATTAATTTCTCAGCATAAAGTATATTTAAAAGATATTTATTTCGGACTTCACAATTTTACTAAAAAAAATTTCATTTGGCAGTTCCACAGGTTGTGGTTATTCGGAACACTGAAAATGTTTTTTAAAAAATTCTTTTTTTTTTTTTTTTTTGAAAGATTTTATTATGTTACTGCATAAATGTATCATTTCCAAAAGCTGATTACTACAGAGCTAATATTTCAAAAATATCTTAGACTAATAATTGCTTTTATATGCTATATATTGCTTAAAAAAAGCTTTAACCCCTTAATCGTCGCTCCCGTCAAAATCACGGGCTAAGCTTTCTCCCTCTATTTCTCGTGCCCGTCAAATTTCCGGGCAATACTGTTCAAAAAAATGCGTCGGAAAGATAAGAGTGTTCCAATTCTGAGTGTTCCAAATCTTTTGTAATATATAATTTTACATAACAGATGACAATACCAGAGTATTTTTAACTTAATTCGGAGATAGTTTATTTTTAAATACATGGTAGCAGTACTCAAACACACGTGTATTTGTGATATGCATTATGCAATCTTGGCTTACTTTTTTTTTATTATTATTTATGTTCAAAGAAAATTTTAGAAATGTTTACTTATTTTACGTAGTAAGTTTAATAAAATTTTCTAGTGTTTAAAACATATATTTTTAATGATTCCCTGCTTACTACAAAACACACATTCAGTCACAATGACCCTGAATATTGGCTTTTCCTAAAAATTATTTTTTTTCTCTAGTGCTTAAAATGTCCAAAACCTTAAAATGAATAAATATAGTATATATGCACTTGTTTTATACATTTTTTTGGAATAAAAGAAATAAGCACTTTTATGACCGTTTTCTTGAAAATAATACGACGGTTAAGGGGTTTGGAGTACTATAAGAAAGCAGAAAAAATTCTGATACTATAAATAGATGCATAAATATATGAACATTATTCTCCTGTATGATTGTTATTTATGACTCCAAAATTTGTAACTACGTCATGGAATATTTTTTCAGATAAAATGCACGTTGCCCATTTTGAAGGAGAATTTTTAAAGAAATTTTCCACGAAACATATCAATGATTCTTCTAGTAATTAATAACAACACCAACAGATAAAAAGATTTCTCTAATAAATTTACAATTGCTGACATTTTTTTTTTTTACTTCCACGGAATAATTCTTGTAAGATCCGGCAAAAGTCTTTTGATGAAAAATATCTAAGTACAAAAATCCAAATAAATAAAATAAAAAGTCTTGTTTGATTCAGTAAAATGTTGTTGATGCAACGATAGTTCGGATGGTGTTATTTTAGCAAATTTCTCTGGACTAACAAAACATTTTCCTGGTATCTAAAATTTTGATGGACCCATAATACATTTGATGATGTTGATTCAACGCAAATTTGGTTGACTGGAACAGAAAAATAACGTTTAGCTAACAAAATATTTTCTTGTTAAACAAAATTTTGTTTTATTCTCAACACATTTTGATACTTAACAGAAATTTTGTTACATTATTTTAACAAAATAATTTCATTTAATAAAAAAATCACTTTGTTAATATAAAATGTAAAATTTTGTTGACGCCTTAAACTATTTTGTTAAATAAGAAAACTTTTTTGATTCAACAAAATTATTATATTTGATTAAAACAATAAAAACAGAATTTTGTTGAGATAAACAAAATAATTTTTCCGTGTAGCAGTCTTCTAAATAGAAATTGAAAATAAAAGCAAATAAGAAGAAATACATATATATATATATATATATATATTTGTGTGTGTGTGTGTGTGTGTTTGTGTGTGTGCGTGTATGTGTATATAATTTCATTATTTCATTTAGTAATTGCTCTACTAGAATTAATTTCTCTTTTAAGCAAATCTCGGCTCCTTAAGATTAATTGACTACGTACTGAATTTCGACATAATTGAGAATAACATGGTCTGGAAGCGGCAATTAAACGAATAATTTCATACATGGTATTACGTCAATGCGTGAAAAGATTTGAATAATTGCCTAATATAATGATTTAATTATTTAAATCAGCAAGAAAAGAAGCACACTTATCATCGCGCGTTAAACATATTCTAATGCGGAGCTGAAGGGAATCCAGAAATATTTGATGTTTCGGAGGAACTGAATAAATATTTGAAGGGAATGATTATTTAATAAGATGTTTCGGGCATTTAAATGATATTTAACGGGTAATCTACATAATGCGTTTTAATTTTCCGAGTTTGTTTACGTGAATTCAAAACGTATTAGTCATGCGAGAATTAAATTACGGTTGGGAGAAACTAATAGAATAAAGTCCATTACGGGAAATGATGCGCTATTTATAACTGAGTAACGTTTGCAGAGTTTAATAATTTGTTACTATTGAAGGAACATTTGTTACAGAAGTGGAATGAAATTTCTGTTTCAAAGCTGACATGATATAAATTCATTTTTGCGCGATTTCAAAATTTATTTGCTTCCTTGGACTTCCAGTAAAAGAACCACTTTTCCTTCTTTTTTATTCTTTAATTTTTTAATAGCCTATAAGCATTGCTCATAAATATAATTCCTTTATAATGCTGTTGCACAATGCTGAGTAATTTTATAAGCGTAATAAAAGTAATAAAAGGCATGTTTAGGCTTGATCTTCCAAATAAGTTTGGGATAAGAAGGCAATCTTACATGTGAAATCGCAAACATTTCGCGGTTGAAATAAAAATTCGTCAAGTATTTCCATTCAGTAAAATATTAACTATTATATTGGTATCACTAATAAAAATTATCGTTAATGAGATTTTGAGATTTTTTTCATTGAAACTATTTCAAGCTGAATGTAGTTCAGAAATCTCTCTCTCTCTCTCTCTCTCTCTCTTATATATATATATATATGATGTACCTCACTAGAAATTTCTACTTTATGTTCCATACTACCACTTTACTAAAACTTGAAAACCTATTATCATCCTATGAGGCAGTGGTTCTTAACTTTTACAAGAATTTAGCGGGTTGCAATTCAAAATAAAACATTTATACAAGAACATTCTTGTGAAGTATATGCAAAATCCTATAAATAGCGATTTACATATAAATTTTGTATAATAAGTTTCAAATTCGTTATACAGAAACCATTTTCAGAAACATTTACTGTAATTTTAGAGTTCAACTCGTTTACAACTTGATTAAACGTTTTGTTATTTTTAAATACACTTAACATGCATAGCATTCTTACTGTGGATTTTTTATCTCCTTGCACTACCAAATTAAATGAAATATCTAATACAAATCTTCCAGTAATCTATGCATATTTTTTAAACTTTAAAAAAGACAAAAGTATATGTAGCACGTAATATTCTCCTCTAAAAAAATATTAAAAGCATAATGTGATATTTTTACTATAAAAATAAATCTTAAGAAGTTAAATTTTTGCGTGAAAATTCAATAAATGTTATTTCTTTATTTTTTCTGCCTTAAAGGAATTTCTTGGTGACGTCTTTTCCCTGTTGGGGAAAGATCAAGGAATCACTAGTGTAAATATTTTACTTGAAAAAGGAGAGGTTGAACTTTTAATGCTTTCTCCGTAAAATATTTATTTCGTAATGCCTAGAAAATTAATTTTAATACACAGGTATATTAATTACATTTAACAATAGAATTTACAAATTTCACTGCTTGATATACGTAAAAAATGGTTATTTTTAACTACCATAAAATAATAATAAATAAGAAGAATCATATGGACTTAATCTTTAACTTTTTTTATTGTATCTATCTTTTTTTGTTCTTTTTTTTGTATTCGAAGTATTGTTACTAACTATAAAGACTGTTCTCATATTATAAATATATTAATTAGGATAGTTAATTTCTTAAAACTGCCTTATTATTTTCAGTTATAATTTACTTGCTATAATAATGCAGAACTCATTTGAAACTTTTCCTCTGGCTGGCTTTCCATTAAAAGTCAATAAGCTATATGAAAAATTAAAATAAATTTCATTTTATGAAATGAAAATGTTTTTTTAAATCATTATAAGCTCGTTTTATAATAATTAAGTTTCATAAATGACTGGGATATTTAAAAAATATTTTATTATGTACAGTACGATCTTGACAATCCGGTGGTTGGTTTAGTCCGGCACCCTCCAGAAACAACGTGAAAAAATGTGCATTCAATCTGTAAACATCTTATACTCTTGATAATCCGGAATGGCTCGGTAATCTGTCGATTGTCTGGTCCCATAAGCGCCGGATTATCAAGATTGTACTGTATGCATTATAACATAATTATCAGGTTGTAACGAAAGTTTTCCTCCAGATTTGCTTGAGTCAGCTCAAGCGGTACCCAGCTATTGACCTTATATGTCAAGTTTATGCGATGCTTAGCGCGACTAATGGACATGGCATTAAAGTCTAACTCTTTTATCTAGCTCTCGAGTGGATGAATATTTTATCTTCTTCCACAAATTCTCGTAGGTGGGCCTCATCAGCCTCAGGCCGGACAGAGCGCTCTGCTTCTTAAATGCCCTAGTCCTCGTTTTTGAACTTTGGGTACCAAATCTTCACAGTGTCATGAGATACAATAGTAGTACCTTAAGCTGTACACATAATTCAGTGTCATGCTGTAGCAGACTTGTTGCGACAGAACTGAGAGTAAATGATGGATCCATCTGGTAGCGTGGTAGTTCCATTTCAGACACTTTATACTTGATCATAACGATATTGTTTTACAGATTTCACAACACAGTTCTCTTAATCAAGCCTTTTCTTTCAAATAACAAAAATCGTTTTACAAAACATTGGCAAAGACACTAACGGGAACTGCTTGTGCAGGCAGTACTTGGAGTGGCGGAAAACTTTCGTTACAACCTAATATTTATCACAATTTTCTGAGTGACTGAGACTTCAATTTCTGTTTAATAAATTCTGCTTTTCACGGAACACCTGCATTAAAAATGAAAAAAACTCCCTTATTTGGATTTATTACTATTATTATTACCATGAATATTCTTCTGATTTTAAGCTTAAAATACAGTTATCATCAAAAAGGACTTTTCTTTTTAAATATTGTCAAGTCTACGTGAAACATCTGTAAAGTTAAACCCAATCCATGTTCTTCATCTTTCCTCCGAACCCCATCGGGGGATTAGTAAGGTTTCCTTTTGTGTTACAATGAAACAACTCATTTCAACAGAAACTATTCCCGCTTAAAAATTATGCATCACTTCCGAGCACCTTATTCTATTCTAATACTCCATTCTCCTAAATCCTTACATAACATTACCATAACATGAATATTGGCCAAAGGCTTAAAACGTGGATCTTCATACTTCGCACTTCACAGAAACGTTGAAGCAGGAATGCGTTTTAACTTAATTTTACGGAATCAGTCTACTGACTTAATTTTACAGAGAATCAGTCTAACTGACAGTTTGCTTTCTGATAACGTCGTGAATGCTTCCCTAAAGCTGCATGCAAATCATTAGCATATTTTTGACGTATTTATTCGCCGTTGGGTTGAATGCTTATGTTTGAAATATTTTAACGTTCGTTCTTGTTCCTGTTATTTTCGTATTCTGTTAGAAATGTTATTAACATAGATTGGATTTCTAAACGATATCCACTCTTGTAAATTTGAGCGTTTTAAGCCATTAAGCGGCTTTTGTTCCTATACTGTTCAGGGCGGTGTAAGAATTGTCATGGAAACTACAAAATTATGCGAAATTAGCATGTACGTTTCTGATACCGGTTGACTAAAAAGTTCATAAAAGCTTTAAAAATTCATTAAAAAAGAAAAAATATTGATAGAAAATTGCGATTTGCACAAATAATTTTAGAGAATATTTTTTTTTAAGGACAAGAAAGTTTGTACTTCCAAATATTAGCAATAGACGACACTGTCATGCACAATGTGAACCAAGTTCCCAATTAAAAAAAAAGAAAAAAAAAAAAAAAAACGAAACCTCTGTAATCCTTTCTATGAAAATTGCAATTTTGTACCATGATTTGTTCTCTTTTAATGAATTTTTGAAGTTTTCACAAGCTTTTGATGCATCCTGGGTGCCTCAAAGTTTAAAAATTCATCAAAAAAGAGAAAATAACGATACAAAATTGCAGTTTACATGGATAAGATTAAAGAGATTTCGAATATTTTTTTATTGGAAACTTTGTTCCCACTGTGCAAATCAGTGCCACCTATCGGTAACATTTGGAGCTACAAACTTTCTTCTCATTAAAATTAAAAAAAAAACCACCATCCCCTAAAGCTATTTGTGCAAATCGCAATTTTCTATAATTATTTGTACTTTTTTTAATGCTTTTTTAAAAAGTTTTTACGAAGTTTTTGGTCACCCCGTATTTTGCAGTGCAAATTTTGGCCTTTGAAAGGTGTTCTAAGAGACTTATGACGGAATCTTCAATAGCATAAAAATACCATTATGTCCTACATACTATTACTGTTCACTTCTCTCGTTTAAAAGACTGTAGGTACACAGCTTTAAAAAAGCGTAACGCAGGATTCTGTAGGGTATTAAAAATGGAAAAGAAACAATGGTCGTCAATGGGGAATCATTGTCATTACTCTTAACCCTTTCAAGCGCAACCATTTCCCAATGCTGAAAAAGGGCAGTCCCTGCCATCGCTCAATGTAACTACCAGAAAGATGGTGGTCGACTGAATCGTTCATCGCGTGCAGCCGCACAACCCTCTGTGACAAAAATGGTCTCTAGGTCTGTGACACGCGATGAACGATTGGATCCATCGCTATCTTGCTGGCAGTTAAATCGAGCGATGGCAACAGCTGCCCTTTTTTCAGCATTGGGCAGTCTATCCAGTTGTTCTTCTATACCAATGTATTTCCATCGTATTTTCCATATTTCAATAGGTGCCAATCTTGTTAAAAATAATCCTGACAGTTTTACAAATAATCGACAATTTTTACGGGAATTTATGTGCCAAAAATTATATGATTTTCGTGTAACTGTGTCACCCTCAATTATTTTTTATAGACATCAAATTTATTCTTCCTCATTGAAGTCAAAACGTCATAGGTTTGAGTTCTCACTGCGAGGACACCGAGCGTAAAAGCGTTAATGATGAAGGAGAACATGTTAACCCTTTAACGCGCTTGCGCAGTGTTCCCGCTCTGGGAACACCAAACTCTGACGTTTTGACTGTTGCCAGTCACGAAGAATAGATTGGATTTCTATAAAAATAGTTGAGGGTGACATGGCTCCACGAGAATCCTTTACTTTTTAGTACGTCATTTCCCGTCAAAAAACTGTCACGATTGCTTTTAACAGCACTGGCATCTGCTGAAAAATGGAAGAATGCGAGAACCGCTGGATAGATGGCCCAATGCTGCAAAAAGGGCAGGCGTTGCCATCGCTGGACTTAACTACCAGCAAGATGGCGAACGATCGAAACGTTCATCGCGTGCCACAGATCTAGAGACCCTTTTTTGACGACACGCGATGAACGTTTCGATCGTTCGCCATCTTGCTGGTAGTTAAGTCGAGCGATGGCAACAGCTGCCCTTTTTGCAGCGTTGGGAAAGGGTTGCGCCTCAAAGGGTTAATAAATATTAAAGAATATTCTACAATCATATGTAATACCACCTAAGAAAATGTACGAATGAGTTTCAAAATCTATGTGTTTGGTATGGTTTATCTTCCTCAGTAAGCATTAAAGAATATTCTACAACTAGGCGATGAAGGCCATTTTGTAGGTAATTATAACTGGTTTCAGAAAAAGATTTGACAAAAATATGTCTACATTCAATAAATTTAACCTTTGTCTACTTAAAATCTAAATCTTCCTATTCTATTTTTATTATATACCAAAACCGGAATGGCATGAACGTCTGAAAACGTGCAGTAACTTTTCACTTTCTAAAGATTCCATTCTGTTGGAATAGCCTTTCTTTTATGAAAGCTTCATGCATAGGAAATCATTTCATTTGTGAAAAGAAAAAGTAAACTGGTTAATCTAGAAAAACTATTTTAAACGAATAAGTCCTTACAGACTTATGGAAACTTTTAAGCCAGTCATACAAACGTTGTGGATTTTACTGTGTTTTTCGTGCTTAACTTTTTAATCTTTTCAGAATAATGGCGGTAGAACTTTATTTTAAATTGATAGAACTGAAATTGTAACAGAGTTAAGGAATCAATGAATCCGTAAAGTCAGTGATCAGCGTAACTATATGTTAGAATCATATGCAGTAGCACCAGAGAATATAAGGTTGTTAGAATGTGCTTTAAAATCGATGTGTTCAGCAAGAATAATCTTTTACAATAAGTACTGAAGAATATTCTAAAATACTATGCAGTAGCACCTGAGAAAATAAGGCTACTTGAATGCTTTAATTCTACGGCGTTCATTGTGAACATATTTTTCACTCTTTAATTTCACTGAGTTTACAACACTATTCTACAGTCATATGCAGTGATACATGAGAAAATAAGTCTGTAGGAATAGGTTTTAAAGCCAATGTTCGGTATGAGTCTTTTTTCTCAATAAGTACTGAAGTTTATTCTGCAATTACGACGTTAAAAATATCAATAATACAGTTAGAAGTCACTTTAAGTAAAGTGATAAACAACCCGGGTATTAAAAACGATTTTCTTTCGTAACTACACAAATAATTTTTCTCGTTCTACTCTTTTTCATGGGAAGCAGAGAGATTTATTTTTCTCCTCTACTTAGTTTAGTGAGCTTAGAAACGCATGCATAAAACGTTTTGTGGCATAGAGCTTAAGCCTGTAACAAGATTAAAGTAAGAACTGGGAGAAGCCGACTGCGAAGAAGTAGAAATGTTTGTAAAATTAAATTTATTCTCCTGTTATTTCGAACGCCGAGAATTTTAATTTTATAATTTTCTGGTGGGCTAGATTTTCCAGTTTCAGTTCGTTCCACATAAGTACTAACTTTGCGAAAAAAAAAACCAAATAATTAACAAAACTTTAGGCGTCGTTCTATTTTACGTGCATTCTTTGAAATGTTAAATAAAATGTAAATTTAAATGGAAAAATGCTAGTTAAATATTTGTCTCGAATGTATAAAACTTTTGTCAAAACTTTTGCATATTACAATAGTACATTTATCTTAATTAAAAATTCTTTTAAACTCTTCTTTAATAGTATGATTTTTTCAACCTAAACTAAATCAAATTTCATATTGTGTGACTGTTGTGTGCATGTTACAACAGTCACACTCCATACTACATTTATCTTAATTAAAATTTCTTTTACACTCTTCCTTAAGAGCTTGAATTTTTTTAACATAATCAAATTTCTTATTTTACACTTAAATGTAAAATAAATATATAAATAGTATTTAAGTTGTAAGTTATCAAGAGCCTGAAAAACAAACAAGCATTTTTTAATTAACTGCTGAAATGCTCATTATTTTTAAATATGGACAATGAAACTTTATCGTTGTTTTTTTCAAACAATGGGAGAAAACAGAAGATAAATCGGTGTTCAGTGATACAATTTTTAATAATAATAATAATAATAATAATAATAATAATAATAATAATAATAATAATACTTGGTTTTTTAATCATTTTGCGCTGAAAAGTGGACTAAATTATTAAGGTAAATTTAATAATAAAAGAAATCAATTCTCATAAAAGTTGCTGTATGAGACCAAAAAATTACAAATATTATACACTCAAAGCTTTGATATTTAAAAATTAGATTACGATAAGCATATTATTTTACCGAAATGTGTCAGTATATTGCACTGAAAATTGAAGGTCAGTGAATTTAATTTTATGTCTCAACTACAATGAGATTAAATTATCTCTAAATATATGCAATTCCGATACCTCAGAGTTTTTAAGCCGCATGATGAATTCTAATCATCAACCAGAATTCCTCTTGCTTAATATAAAACCGATATCTAACATAATTTACGCCGCCGCTGCCAATTTAGTTTTGCATCATCCATAACACTAATTACTCTCAGTTCTTAAAGAAGCAAAATTAAGACTTAATAAACAAATTTATATCGCAAAACAAAGACATACCGACAACAGTCAAGTAAAAAAAAGGGGGGAAATGGGATTAAATATTAATTACATGTGCATCGCACATTAAAAGCTCTTTTAATGCCTCTTTTCTTTATTCCGAAAACTTAATAAAAGAGGGAGAAAAAGTAAAAATTAATTCCTTAAATTATTTAGCCTGCTTTTCAAAAATGTTTAATTAAATATTTATTAAGCTAATTTACTCCCATCCAGGCATTTGCAGCGTTAATTTTTCATTTTTGTTTACCGCGCAAGAATTTAGTCGGCTGCTGTTTACAGTTTGATTTAAAGGAGACTTATTTAATTAATTAAAGCAACCTCTCTTTCTCCGTTGCTTTACGAACGCGTTCACTTCGTTATAGAGTTAAATTAATATCTTATTATGATTAATTTAAGACGTCGCGGAGTTATTTTGAAAAGTCGTGGAAATAAACATGTTAAATATGTTTATATCGGTATATGTTTCTGCTTTTTTTTTTGTTTCTTCCTTTTCGCAAAAACATTCGAATTAAGGAATTTGGAAATGTTAATTTCTGTAATAAGTAAATAAGTTATGGTTTAATTAATCCTTTTTTATCCTATTTATTTAAGCTCTTGGAAATTAATTGGCAACGATATGAAACAAATTAAATTTACTGTTGCAATTAATTTTAAATCCTGCTCTTTTAGAGGAAATTTTTATTAATTAGTAAACATTTTACTTTATGTTGTATTGTTATAAGCAGAAAAGAAATATTTATGCACTGAAGTTTCGTTTTGCTTTTTACACTACCCGCTTTCAGAAGGAAAATATGGAAATTGAAATCAGCAACTGCTCCAAAATGTTTCGTATTTCTTAAATATAATTTAAATGTATAATGTTCTTATTTTTATTTAATCCTTTTAATGATAAGTACTCTCTCTCTCTTTTACTTATACAAAATTATTTTAAAGTATTATACTATAATAATGCATGCGTACTGATTCAAACCTGCGGCCTGATCTTTTAGTAAAAGCTTGAGTTTAGGCTAAAAATTAAGCTATAGTACATGTATATTAGTGAAAATATGAAATTTGCAGCATATGTATTAGTTTAGAGGGTCTTTTTTCAAACTTTTCTCCCCTTTTCTGAATTGCCTGAGGGATATTTAAAAAACAAAGAAGGAAATCAACGATATGGATAGAAGGTATTTTTCGCTGCTGTCTTTAAAAATAAAGAAGTGAACATACGTTTTAAAATATTTTAATGGTTTATAGGGTGTTTGAACTCACTACACACACAGATACACACCTCTTGCGTGCTTAACTCTATTAACTTGAGTAAACACCTTTACTGTATTCTTTTTTTTGCCTTTACCAAGATACTTAGAAGATTGAGCATCTACCAGAATAGACATTTTGTAAGCAGAATCATGAATGCATTCTTTTAAACATTGTCTAATATTAATGCACTTATCTAATATTTTCTTTCTAAACATTTTGATAGATAAACAAGGATTAAAAGAGAGAGAATGAAAAAAAAAGCAAGTTGGCCTTTATTTTAAAAATATATATATATAAATCGCAAAAGTAAATTACATCTTGTTTACTTTGTTTAAAAGAAACTACAATATGTTGCTAACTTTATTCAAAAAAAATTCTTAAATGAAACTCTGTAAAGAATCAATATTTAAGTATGAGTCTTATCAAAAACTTCCTCCGCACTCCTTCGTTTTTTCTTCTTTCATTTTTTTTTTTTTTCGTTTTTCCCCTCTTTTTCTTTTCTTTTTTTCTTATTTTCCCCCGTTTCGTTCCCTTTTCCTTTTTATGCACTTCTTTCGAGCACTCTTCCGAGGGAGAGATATTTTTTTTCTCCTTCATGACTTTCTGCAGTTTTTCTTTTAAGATGGAATAAAAAGCAAGCGAAAAAAAAAAATTTCATCGAAAATTTTGTTTATCAATTACTTTTATTCATCCATAATGCATAAAATATTGGAAGAAGAGAAATCGATTTATTTTTTTTATTTTTATTTTTTCATTCATTTTATTTCTCCCATCTTAATAATAAACTTTTAAATAGCGCATATGTTTAGATTTATATTTTTTTTCTAAAATATAATCTTAATTAATGTTTTGAATGAAATATAACTGATGCAAGAGATCCAAACTTAACAAATTATTTGTTTTCTTTTATGCTGTCTTTATTTTCATATAGCTCATCAAACAATTTTAACTTGCTTAATCCGGTATTTTTTTTATGTGAGCGCACATAATAAATATAATAAACAGAGTGTTTCAATAAACTTAATAACACGCTTTAATTCTTTATCTGTTAGAGATAAGCGGGCAACGTAAATTTTAAAAATGTTTAAAATAAGTAGGGAAAAAAAGATTGCTTTGATATAAAAAATATTCTTGTGTATTTTTAAAAATTTACATTTTTTTAAATTTGTATACAACCCCCGTACTAAAAAATCCCAATTAGCAACATGTGTCGTATAACTAATGAAATGATGGGGAATTTTAATGTCAGCGTTTATTGCTAGAATGCAAAAACTATTCGTAATTTAATCATGTCCCCTGAAATGCGGCCATCCGACGTGATTCTTTCCTTTCGAGAAAAATCGAAAAGTGGTTTAAGTCAGAATATATTTATCTTCATATCTCTGACACATTTTAAGATAGAGTTTTCAAATTTCGAACATCATTTCATTAGTGTATGTAGCACGTGTTACTAATAGGAAATTCTTTGTAAGGGTAACATGTACAAATTTAAAAAATGTAACGTATTAAACAATTTCTTAGAGGAAATTGTTTTTAAATACTCTTTTTTTCTGCCTTTTCTGAGCATTTTTTACAAACAACAATTCCCTCTAACCTCTAATAAATTAAGAATTAACCACCACATTTTGGAACAACCTGTATACCATTTTCTATGGGAAATTGTTCTATGGAATGTGTTTTTGCTTTCTAAAATTAATTTCAAACACTATCTTCAGCACTTTATAAAGAAAAACATTTATTCAGTACTTTTTTCTATCCAGTATCAGTATGCGCTGCTTATAACTAAGCATTTATATACTTCAAGCATCACTCAACAATGACAGATTCACTGACATTATTTGAAATTATTAAAGAACTTTGTAAAAAACATATTTTTCGGGGTTATTCAGAACTCTTGTAAAATAACTTCTTAGGTAATAAGAACGATTCAGAATCACATAGTAATGTGGGGTTGGAAACGATGTCTTCATGTATCTAATAATAATTACTTTGAAATAATAATAATGAAGTTTAGGACCATACTACGTCAAAATCTAATGAATTTTTGCCAGAAACACGCGACTAAAATTCATTACTAAAGAAGTAATTTTATATTGATTCCATGATTTATCATTAAATTGATTATTAAAGTGTTTAATAAAAAATTGACCAAGCATTGTTATAAGACTCTGACATGTTTACATGTTTTCTACAAGAGTTCTGAATCACCCAGTATACAAGACAAAACGTTTAAGGGGAGTAAGAAAACTGCATCACTTTCCTGCATGGAAGTAAAAAGTTTAAGGAAATGAAGAATGATGTACCCTTTGCACTACCCAAAACCGGTATATTATACTATTTATAATATGTCCGTGTTATTTGCAAAGTTCTCAATTAATTTTAATCTAGATTAATATTAGATTTTTTAAGCGTTCTTATTACTGAAATATTTAATTTCCACGTTAACATATTTGAAAAATTACGTAAGTTATTACACTGAACTTTCAATAAAAATCTGGTTAGTTAAAGGTAAAATTAACCAAAAACTTTCCAAAATAACACAGTTAAGATACTTATCGATACAATCATTTCGGAAGATCAAAACTTCTTTAGTTGCAAAAAAGTTCAACCATCCACTAAGGCAAAAATATTAAACTCAAAGTTCAGTTTCTAACCTTTCTACCTGTGTGTATGGTGAAACTTTTGCATGATATATATATATATACACATACACACACACAAAGATTCTTGGTTGGAATCCAAGTGATTTTAACTTTTTCACATGTTGAATTTACACACGTATATATATTTTTTCTTTTCCTGGTGTGGCATGTGTGTTTTAGATCACCTCTAAACACTTTGTGAATCTAAAACAGAAAATTAAAATTTCATGATGTAATTAAGGTATAGCTGTGTAATATTTTTGTTTTTTAATGAACGGGTCAGCGGCCTACTTCAGACTTCACCACAACAAGGGTGGGAGATCTTGGTCATTTCATCATAGGGGTGCCTATTAGGCAAACCAACGTTGCCCCCTAATTTTGAACCAATTCTAATGAGTGACCTAACAGCTGAAATTCGCACACCCAGAGATATTCGTTTGAACATAGAGGACATTGTAGCCAAGAACAGATTTTAAGTGCACCATATCGCATTAGTGTACACAGTCATACAGCAGTCCAGCCGATAGAGGAGTTCACCCTCACAAGCACTGGCCAAGTCGGTGTTGCTTCACTTTCTGTGCTCTTACAGGAACCGAGCTTAGTGACAAGACCACTGCACGATGCATAGAAGTGCAATATAAGATAACGGATGTCCAATGATATTTATTATTTCTTAACCCTTTGAGGCGCAACCCTTTCCCAATGCTGAAAAAAGGCAGCCGTTGCCATCGCTCGACTTAACTACCAGCAAGATGGAGGATGATCGGAACGTTCATCGCGTGCCACAGATCTAGACCCTGTGCGGCACAGCCAGCTGTCGTCAAAAAAGGGTCTCTAGATCTGTGGCACGCGATGAGCGTTTCGATCGTCCGCCATCTTGCTGGTAGTTAAGTCGAGCAATGGCAACGGCTGCCCTTTTTTCAGCATTGGACAATCTATGCAGCTGTTCTCGCATTCTTCTATTTTTCAGCAGATGTCAGTGCTGTTAAAAATAATCGTGACTATTTTTTTTACGGGAAATGACGTGTTAAAAAGTAAAGGGTTCTCTTGGAGCGCAACTATTTTCATAGAAATCAAATCTATTCTTCGTGACTGGCAGGCGTCAAAGTTTGGTGTTCCCAGAGCGGGAACACTACGCGTTAAAGGGTTAATTGAACTTAATGAACTAATTTATTTTTTCTTTACATAATCTCGAATCACCTTTAAACGATAATATATGCACATACGGGTGTGTGAATATGCTTGTAAACGTTAAATAAAATAACAGGAGAGAAAGAAAGAAAAAAAGTAAGAAGACTTAAGCGCTAAAACATAAAATTCGTATTTTATGCCTGCTACTAAAATTTCCCAAATACATGCTTTCGTATGAAAATAAAAATCTATCGCTATTTTTCTTCCGCTTTTGCAAAATTTCCCCGATATTCAATTTTTCTTTCTTTCTTTTTTTTTTTCGTTATTTGTCCTTTTTCATATTTTACTCCCAAGAGTGTTTTTCAATTTTGCTACATCCATCTGTCATTCTGTATTGAATTTTCCAGTCTCAGGGAAAAAAAAAAAGGGGTGAAAAATTTATATTCTACGGGATTTTCTGCGGTCGGGTTTTCTTCGGGTACATAATTTTACAGCTGAAAGAATGATGGAACACGCAAATACTGTAAACACATATTTCAATATATTTTACATTTTAAATATTGAATGCACGCATGCGATGGTTTTGAAATTCTGACAGATGTTCATGCAAAGCGTTTTTTTTTTGTTTGTTTTGTTTTGTTTTATGATTGCGAGTTGTAACTCCATATTTTTATGCAATATTTAAGCATATGCTTACAGCTGATGCAAAATACTTTTATTTTTTTTTGAGGAATTTACTGAAAATCTGAATTCAGAATGTCAAGTATATAGTGCGTAGTAAAAACAAGATGTATTTTAGAAATTTCGGTACTGTCACTTAAAATGATTCCGATTGATTACTAAAGTAAAAATCTGGAGTGACTCCACTCGACTTTCCGAACACTTACGATTAAGATCATTACCAAGCATTTAAATAAACTTTAATCGATGAATAATTCAAATATATGTACCAAAATGAAGCTCAATCGAATGTATCGTTTAAACGCTAGCGCACTTTCAAGAATTTCTCCCCATAGGCTATAATGTAAAAGGAATTTTTGGCGTAGCCCTGTAGAAAAATCTATAAGTCCTATACACATCGAAATCGATACCGGTCTTACGATGGTTGTTTATAACATGTACACCCAATTTGAGCTCAATCGAATGTACCGTTTAAACGCTAGCGCACTTTCCAGAATTTTCCCCCATAGGCCATAATATAAAAGAAATCTTTGTCGTAGCCCTGTAGAAAAACTATAAGTCTTATACACACCGAAAACAATACAGGTCTTGCGACGGTGGTTTATAACATATATACCTAATTTGAGCTCAATCGAATGTACCGTTTAAACGCTAGCGCACTTTCAAGAATTTTCCCCCATAGGCCATAATGTAAAAGAAATCTTTGTCGTAGTCCTGTAGAAAAACTATAAGTCCTATACACACCCAAATCAATACCGGTCTTGCGACGGTGGTTTATAACCTATATACCCAATTTGAGCTCAATCGCATGCCCCGTTCAGGAGCTATCGTGTTCACTCACATACACACAAACACACATACACACACACACACATACACACATACATACATACATCTCGTAAAAATAGCATAAATGAATTCAGAAGCCCTCTAAACGTGTCAATACACCAAAATCTCGAATTCAAATTTTTTCATGATTACAATACTTTCCTTACATGGTACATGTTCGGAAAGTAAAAATCACACGTATACGATATGTGTCTTCCTTATACGTCTATTAAATCATGAATACAGAAGACACCGGTTATAAAGTACCCTCACGGGACCTAAAAAAGTAGTACGTTATAAGCAATACCGCCGCTAAGATTCATTATACAAAAAAAGAAAGTGGGCTCATAATTTCACTGTATGATGCGTTTTAAACAGGTCTGTTTTTTTTTTTTAATCTAATTAAAAAGCAGAAAATTCTTTATTACTTACTATCTTTTTTTGAGATAAATAATCTGTAACTTCCTTTTGTTTTAAATCAGCAGGTGCTACTTAAAAAATACCGTTTTGGATATACATAATAGACTTTTGTAGCGTCTCTGCATCAAAAAATCTTGATAATGTTTTTGCAACATTTAATGCGTCGGGTATGCTTGGTATAGGCTCCTCTGTTTCTTCTTCACTATCATCAGAATCATTATAGATGTGGCTTTTCATAAGGCATTTACACTGATGAATGACAAAGAAAAAACATGGTCTTGTTCTTAGCCCTACCTAGAAGGCGAAAAAGAATTAAAAAAAAAAGATTGCTCCCTTCATTCATGCTCAATTCGTCTCGCTAGAGAATCTGAAAACGGACAGCGAGTGTTTTTGAAAGTACTGAAATTTTTGGCTTTGGTATAAAAAGTACGTTATAGCCGAAGTACGTACTTTTGTTAAGGGGACAGCCTACTTTTAAGAATGGGAAAATGTAGAAATTTTAGTTCAACTTTCATAATTAAAAAAAAAAATAATGAATGCATGCAGAAACACAATTTTTTTTCAGTTAACTACTATGACATTACTCTATTGATTAAAAATATTATTGTAGTTTATTATAAAGGTGATAATTTAAAAAAATATTATTTTACCACACAATATTGTAAAAACAATTCAAGGGTACTTTCCCACTGCGCGCAAGATATCTCAATTAGAATTCCTTTGATCCTCATATTTTTTTTCTAAATTAAACAAAACATTATAATTAACAATCTAAACTAAAATGGTTTAATTATTTTCATAATTTAAATTAAAAAAAGATATTTAATCTAAAAGTTTAAATTATCATAAAAATTTTGATAGTTTTACAATCATAACTTTTTTTCTATGAAACACAACCATTTCATTTTAGTTCATTTTGTTCATTATATTAAAATAAATGCCTGAGAAAAATTTCAAGTTGATATCTTAAATAGTTTTTAAAATATCGTGCGCGCAAACTTGAAAAACAGTGTTTTGAGAAAACGCCAATTAAAGTTCAAATTGTAGTTTTGGAACATAAATTTAATTTTTAAAAATTAAAAACATTTTCTATTGAAACATTTACTATTTAAAAATAATTTTACTGAGTATTTAAAATGATTAACCCAAAATATGTTTTAATATGGCTTAAGAAACATCAATCTAAAGAAAAGCTCGACAATTGTAAATATGAAAAAATATGTACGTACCTTAACAAAAGATACATTTTTAGGATATAAAGGCACGAATATTGGTAAAGTACATTATTTGAAGTTATTTTAATAATTATATCCATGTATATATATTTTTTACTATGCAACATAAAAATTTGATTTTATTTCACTTTATGAACTTTTCGATTTAAAATTTTCCGCTTTCATGCACATTGCCTTCGTTTTCTTTTATTGCCTCAAACTGAGAACTGTTGAGCATTTTTCTGGCTCTTCGAGTTTCTAAATTAAATTCTGTACATTTCTTTTCTGCCTCTTTTATGCTTTTAGTGTCAACATTAGTTGCAGCTTCTACAGCATGCTGCCCAACTTGCGTTTACATTTTCCTTTTTATCTCAATAAATAATTGTCATACAGAAAAATGGTTGGTATCAATCTTTTTAGAATAAAGTAAACTATTTAATGAGATAAAAATCTCAATATCAATTTTTGGGGCATTTTAAAAGTAGGCTGTCCCCTTAAGTACGTTTTAACTGAAGTTAAATAACATTATAAATATAGGACTTCATTCGGGACCTAGCTTCTGGGTATTTCTAGACAAATTATAGACAAATATTTGAGATATCGCCAAGTTGTGTTCTGTTTTAAAGATTTATTTTTGGCACTTAATTTGGCGTTATTTCGCCAAAGCCGCCGAGCTTGGGAGATTTTGGGCATAGCCGAAATAGTCATTGACCACAGACGTTTGATGAATCTAATGTATCTATACACCTTAAAGTATTGAAAGTCTTTTGAGTGACCCTGAAAATAAATTACTCAGCTTATTGCAATCGAAATAAGAGATGAGCAATTACATGTTACAATAGTTCTAAGTACAGCATCTCCAGCATTCTACGGTTAAAAGTTTTAGAGCTGTGCGAAATGTGTAATTATTTTTGGCACCAAATTTATCAATTGCAAAATTCGTGAAGCCCATTGCAAAACTCGTGAAATTTTATGACAATTGGCGAGGTTTGTGGCATAACTCAACCAATGACTGAATATAGGCATAATATAGTGGAGATATCCATATACCTCAATGCGTTGAAATTCTTTTGGGTGGCCTTGTAAGTTAACAATGCAATAGAATAGAGCCAAAAAGGCAGACGCACAACCAGGTATTACAATAGTCCTAAATATGAAGTTTCAACATTAAAGGACTAATATTTTTGGTATATGCGAGTTAATTGCATTCATGTCCAGTACATTGCAATCAACATCTGTACATACGCACAACGCCAAGAAATAACTAGTATAAATGGATTGAACAGGAATATATTCGAACATACACACGTGCGTATGTCTTGCAAAAATTCTTCAAAGTAAACTTAGAAGTATTTTTTCATCAAAGTTTGCATGCAGACAATTATTTTTTGCCATCATTATACATCCTTTTACTTCTTGATGGGAAGTTTAAATGGTTCATTGTTTGTGTAATTATCTGTAAATTCCAAAAATTATCACGAATATACCTTATAGTGAAATACTTTCCAGAGCTGGGCAAAATACGCCGAAAATGTATTTTCGATACAAAATACAAAATACTTCTTGAATTAAAAAAATGCAAAATACAAAATATATACAAATTACAAAATACATGTAGAATTTTTAAAGGATTTGAATTCAGAAGAAGCTAAATTTTCCTCCGAAGGTCCCAGATTATTTTATTTAAATACGTTTTAACAAGAATAACAAAATTAATCTTAATAGTTGTGTTAAGGAAAAGGTGCTATTGATTTTTTTTTTTATGATCCTAACACTTCTTCAGCTACAATACCATGTGTAATTCTGGTACAGCTCATAAATTAATTACACTAAGAGAGGGCTGGAAAGTGAAAATCAGCAATTTTATGATTTTCGTTTACACATGCTATCAGCGCAATCTGTGGTGTTACGATTAATTTAACACATTTGTGCCTGGATATTTTTGCGACTTTCTTCGATTTTTACTGATAACAGAAATAATAGATAAATTTCTGATGTCAACTTCTTGATCAATTGATGATTTCTTTTAAAATCATTATGCATAAAAATCGAAATATCAGCATCCTACTTCGTCATGTTAAAATATTTTGTACAGTTGAGGTTCAATACTCATGAACAAAGGCTAGGAAAAATAAATAACGTTTTCGACTAATAGCGAAAATGCCGTCCCAAAAAAAGGGACACTAGGCATAAATGGGTTAATGTCAGAACACAAAATTCATTTTTTGTATTTTGGAAATACAAAATAAATTTAAAATGTGTTTTAAATTACATTCTCAAAATACTTTGTTTTTACGAGTGAATATACAAAATGCAATATACAAATGTTTTTTGAAAATAAGCAATACCGCCCAGCTTTGATACTTTCAAAATACTCTTTCTACCGTTTCTGTGCAAACGACAATTTTTTTCGTTTTTTGTTACATAAAAAATGATAGACTTTTAACCACATCCTAGACATTTCGATCACTCGAATAGATGCTCCATAAATAGATTGATATACAGCAATTCAGCATATTTTGAATTCTTATAAACGCTGACTTTTTCCCAAAAATGGATTTAAGGATTCCCCCCACTCCTGACAAATATGGCATGCAGACTTCTGTGTATTTCGATTAGAAAACTCCGATTCCAGTCTTATATATTTTTTATAATTTTTAAATCATAATTTCGCAAGAGAAGTAAAGATATATTGCCATTTCACTCTAGCTCTTTTCTATAAATACACACTCAATATTTCAAACATTCTTTTTCGTCATATTTCTTATACGCTTCTTTCATATTTCAGTCTCTTAAGTGTTTTTCAATTTCGATGTATCTCTATCTATTTCTCTTTTTATTCTATTGAATTTTCCAGCTGAAATACGGAGACGTGAAAATTTATATCCGGCCTGATTTCGCATGATCATGTTTGCTTTGGATAAATAAATAAATTCCTGTAGCTAAAAATGATTAAACTTACTTTGAACGAATGCATCCTCTTAAATTATTTGCATTTCCAAAACATATTTCATTTCTTCTCCCCCCCCCATGCCCAAGTCGTCTAGTTTGTTTCTGGAATTCGCAAAGGCAAGAAAGTTTTTATCTGAAAATAAATCAACGAAATGTGAAAGTTGAAATTGTTCTGAAGCATTGTCTTCAGTGTACTGTCATTAAAAAAGAGAAAAAAATACTGTTTTTTTTAAAACAAAGGTCGTGATTATTTTCATGAAGTGCCCTAAAACTTCTAAACCCAGTTGCTTTTAACAGAACTTTTTCAAAGGATTGTTTTAGATTACTTATTCACTTTATTTGTGAAGTGCTGAGGATAATGTGGTGTTATCTCGTTTTGAATTTATTTAAAATACTATTTTAAGTTGACCTTTATAATGTGTGCCAGGAATCTAGAGTGATTTCTAAACAATAATTATAAAGCATTGTATTATGAAAGCTGCGTACTTTTTCTTTTCTTTTTAAATAAGTGGGATAAATAGTGATATAATTGCTTTATATTATTTCAAGTACTGCTTGAAAATCTAGAGTTATAAAATGTTTCAATAATCTAGGGTCATTTTTATAAGGGTGGTTTTAAAGGATTGCATTATAAAAACCTCAAATATTTATTAATTGTTATTTGTCATGAAAATCTAATTTAATTGCTTAGCGTACATTTTTAAAGCGCAGTTTTTTTTGGGGGGTGGATGGGGTGACATTTTCATCTTTATAAAGTTTTGTAAAAATATAGAATAACTGCTTCTAAGCCTGTTGTAAAATTTTTCATTTTAAAACTGCAGGCATTATTATTGCTGATGTGTCCCAAAAATGAAACATGAAAACAATAAGCTAAAACATAAATCTATACGAATTCAATGAAATATATTTTTATAAACTGAAGTTTTTTTGAGCTGAAAATTTAACCTTATATGAAATCTACAATAATTATATCTAAGCGTAAATTTAAAGGCATGTGTAAGAAAATTTGTTTCCTATTATATACCTAGAAACTCTAGTGTGGTTGCTTCAAGGATTTTTTCCTGGGTTTATAAAATTAATGTGTACATGCATATTCAAAAAGAAGTCATAGTGGATGATACATAAGTCTTTAACAGTAGTTCGCATTCGACAACGGACTATTATTGATTAAAAAAAATTAATCATCTAGGAAGCTAGGAAAGCGTCACTGGTTTGGCCGAATTCAGCCAGATGTCGCTGTGATCAACTGGAGAACCATTTGTAAGTATATCTGGGTTGGCTTTTGAAAAGTTACAGATTGCGACTGAGAGGCTTCTGATTGGATAAGATGGATGGTAGGGCGTCACCAAGACGAAAGTGTGAAGGATTGCTTCATAGTAATGGAATTTACCCGAACAAACATCTTCCAAATACAGAACCTGCACAGCAGCCTATGACAGTGCCATTTGATCTTCTTTATTTTTTCCTGAAGCAAAATTATAAAGTTTGGCTGCCTTATTTAGTTATATCCTTAGTCATATCCACTGGGTCAGACCATATTGCCCCAAAATAAATGATAGCTCACTACAGTTATTTTGAAACGAGCAAATAAACAGTTTTGTCACCTTAGTCATTGCCTGACTTGTACGCAGCTTCTAGTCTTAGCCAATAGGAAAAGTATTATTTTTTAGTAAATAACCTTCGAAAGCAACTTGGTTTTACATTTTAGTTGCACATATCTGCAAAATTCTGTGGTGTCTCATTATTATGGATGGAGATTTGTAGAAATATTTCAACTGGCACGTTTTATTGACATGAGCCACACAAAAAGAATAATATGTTTGTTTGCATTTATTTATAAGTGCTCTGAAAGAACGCTGAATATGTATCTTGAAAAGCGCCCTTTCTTTGAAAACATATTTTATGCGGACAAATATTTATAAATTGAATGAAGATCGAAGATACTGAGGGCTTTTTTATTTCTTTATTTTGCTCAGCTGTTTTCTTCGTTTTCTCCCTCCCTATCCGAAAGATATGAAATATCATAAAAAAATTCTTTCTACAAATACTTTGGTTGAAAAATGATGATATGTATTCAATATTTCACCAGAACCGAAATATATCTTTTTCTGATGTTCTATCACCGAAGAAAAATGAATAAAAAGTCTGGAAGAAGCGCATAAATATTGAAAGCAATAAAGATTGTTTCCTCTCTCTCTATCTATCTATCCCTCTCTGAAAGAAGATTGTTTATTTTCTTATATATTCTAGTGAAAACTAGGTATTCATATTCTGAAATGCTGGTTATTGCATAATATATGAGTCCCATCATATTTTATTAATTATCAGAGTTTATTAATTAAAATTTATTTCAATTAAAAATTAATATATTTATTATAATTTTTATAATTGGAAATTTCTTTATCGAAAGTTTTTTAGTTCTTAATATGTGTGAAAATAATTTAGAATGTAGAGATGCTGCAACAATGACTGTATAATGCACAATTAATAAGGAATTTTGTATAATAACTTTTTTTAATCATTGTCTTCTCAAATATAAGCGCCTTGTAGTCCAATATAATTTTAAATAGATGGGCCGTCAAGTAGTTATGACCGGGGAATAATAAACAAATATAAACTGTATCTGATTTTTTTTTTCTTATTTCTTTGTTTAGTTACATTTTCCTTTGAGTGGATGTTAATGACACAGAAATCAGTTTTCTTATCTAGAGAAACATGGAAGTACTTTCACTAATGCAACTAATGCATTGGGTTGTTGAAAATGTTAACTAGGCATTTGTGAAAAACCACAAAATAAAATCCTAAAATAAAACAATTTGAAGTCCGCCACAAAATAAAGTAAAATAAACCCGTTGAAATTTAAACCCATTTTGCAAAAAAAAAAAAAATTCTTTACAAATTCAATTACGAGAACACGTTATTAATGTTCATTAAAAAAATTCTTTTATTCGTGTTGTGGAACATAAAAACAGCAATAATAACTTTTCAGTCAATTAAGCTCCGCGAATAAAAATGCAGAGGAGTATTTATGTTTTTAAATGTTGCACGATGAAGAAAACGAAATGTTTTTAAATATTCTCAGAGAAGAAGTAAAGAACATTTTCTTTCTTTTCTTTTTTCAAGCGAAGATTTATTTACTCACAAGAATGTTTATAATTGGAGTCGGAACATGAAATAGCACTAAATAAAATGTTACTCCTTTTTATGCAAATTGAATTTAATCATAATTGCGTTCAACTATTTTTTTTTTCTTGGGTATTTATTTATTTTCGTGCATCTTGGGATTTGAATGAAACAAAATATGTTGCCTGGATAACTTAGGTTAGCTGCACATTTTGTATAAGTGTGTTAAATTGAATGCTGGCTATAAAGAAAATGAATTTTTTTTTACAAAAAATTGAAAAGGACATGATTTTTGGCTTCCTCAAGTTCATATTATTGAAAATGAACCTGAGTGCATAGAATTTGTGAGAAAATCTATGATTTTAAAAATTGCATTGAGTAAAATATCTTTCTAAAAAGCTCTCTGCTACGAATATTTCTGATTAACAAATAAAATATCGTTACAATGAGCTTCGCTATTATGAGTATTTCCGATTAGCCAAAAAAAAATACCATGGCAACAAGTTCTACTTTTAAGAATATTTCAAGTTAACAATAAAAGTTTTCTTTTAAAAAGAAATATTAGTACAAATTGACTCATTTTAAAATGTCACTTTAACGAATATTTTGAACTACTAATTGATCTTCGTTCTCTTGAATTCATTCTACCCAGATTTCGCTGTATTTTTTATTTATTTATTTATATTTATTTATTTATTTGTTTGTTTGTTTATTTGTTTGTTTATTTATTAAGGGTTGTGGCAGAGAGAAAGGCACACATTTACAAAATACTAAACTCGCTTATATTTCTTTCTCGAAATTTTGGGTGTGAAAACAAAATCTTAAAATATTTCAAAGAAATTCGCTTTTCGCTTACAATATTTAACAAAATAAATTCACCCTAACATGTGTTCTCTGCACAAACGATCAATCTTGAAAAACAGGAAATATTTATCAGAGAGGGGATAAAATTCAAAAAAAGGAATTTATTTGAGATATATAAATTCTTATCCTTCCTATTTGAACAATGGAAATTCATTCTTAAGTATAAAAAAGTAAAAGATGGATGGATTTAGTCAAATTGAAAAACACTCCAGGCTGAAAAATAAGGAAGGAAGTTAAGGAGAAAGATTGAAAAAAAAAAAAAACTAAACACGCTGAACAAAATTCCGTATCATCAGAATGATATAGAGTTATCTGTTTCGTACTTTCTATTATAAGTACGTGAACTCAGAATAGTATGCGTAGCATGTCAAAATGAATTTGCGAAAGAATTTTTTTCGTTTTTGTAGCTTGCACATTTTTTTTTCAAAAGATAAATTACCAAATAAATGATATGGAAGCAAAGTCTAAAATTCATTCCTTATATTTTAATAATTAAATTTTAAGTTGATATATTTATAGAACTAATTACAAATTTATCTTCGTTGAAACGTAAATGTTCAAACAAAAACGACTGTAACGATGTATGGCAAGTACAGGATGTTCGAAATTAAACGACCTTATTTTGAAGTTGTCTAGAGACGAAACTAATGTTGATAAAAATTTTAAATTTTGTGTAGGGCATAACGAAGGCATGGGAATTTCCTTGAGCGAAAAAAAAAAATATTAGTTCAAACGTTCGCCACCAGGGGGCATTCCATGGCCTACGCGTACACCAGATCATCCATGCGACTCTTGGCTTTGGGGGACTTTGAAAGTCGTGATAATCCTAGAAGTTTGCCTCACCTTAAAGATATCATTTCACAACATGTTCCTAGCATTTCCCCCCGAACACACTGCTGTCAGCTGTGGAACAAGCTCTCTTACGATTCCAGACGGTAGCTGACCATGATGGCCGTCTATATAAACATGATTTTGTTGTAATAATAACTGTAAACTATCACAAATATATGCTAAATGTGTAATTCATTTAAAATGCCTTCTGGCGGTAGCATTTGAACTAATTTTTTTTATCCGCTCAAACAAATTCCCATACCTTTAGAATGTCCTACACAAAAGCTCATAATTTTATCAACAATAGTTTCGTCTGTAGGCAACTTTAAAGTAGGGCCATTTAATTTCGGACATCCTGTACTACCTTATCTATACCCTGTATCTATAACATGGCCTGTACAGCACCTAAAAGAGTACCACCGTATAGCGCCCTAAAGAAAAAGAGAACAAACTAGAATTTATGGACGAAACAACTATTAACATGAAATTCAAGTTTTTTCATATGCCTTATAGATAAATATCACCTTTATACAATGGTATTACATAATATATACAGGGGGAATCTGAACTCTCGGGCAAAACTTTAAGGGGTGATAGGGCACATAATAAGGAATCCCATAGCAATGTGGGGTCGGCAACGTCGTCTTCGTGTAGCTGTTAATAATCACTTCGGACAAAAGGGCTGAAATAACAGTGCGCTTTCCGACCATTGCTTCGCCAGAAACTAATTTATTTTTCCCTAAAACAGAAGACTAAAATGGATAGTTTAAAAAAGTTATTTTATTTCATGGATGAAATTTTCGGAGACGAGCCTCTTGTTTATGAAACTTGGTTAAGAAATTAGACGGACACTTCAATGATTTTCCAAAAGTGATTATTACCGGGTAAGTTAAAACTGCGTTTTCACCCCAGATTGCTATGTGATTACGATTCCTCATAGTGTGCCCTATCAACCCTTAAAGTTTTGCCTAAGAGTTTAGATTCACCCTGTATATACTGGACAATTCAAAATCAAATTTTTTCTACTCTAAAGAAAATCCTCTCATTGTATTTACTCTATCTATATGCTCTTTACTATTGGTACATTTGCTTATATTCATGAAATAAAGAAACGATTGTTGAAAACAGAAATATGAATGACTTATCTGCGTCTATTTTTAAGAAAACTACGATCCGTTTTATGTAATCCAAATCCTATACCGTGCTTACGAAAAGCACTCACCTACGCCATTCACTTCAGAACTACTTTACTATTATTAATTTTATTATTGTGTCTGAGGAACAGAAAATAATCGTTGCTACAACTACTTTGACAGAGACAATGTGAGATTATAAAATTTTTTAAAGTGTACAAGATTGAATACCATTACTTTATTTACGTACCTGCATTATTTCTATAAATGACTTTTGCTTCAGCAGAAAACAAATACTATTTAGCATTTAACAGTAAGCATGGTAAACAAATAAACTTGTTTGGATTTTGAAACTAAAATAACAGATACATGATAACATTTTTTAATATTGATTATCAACACAAATCATTAGTAAAGTGTAATAATTAACAATTCAGTGTGTGGATGAATGTGCAAAACTGTTACGCTTTGATAAATTTGTAAGAGAAAAAAACTGACTAAAACTCTTTATGGTTTTACGAAATGAACTTGTGTAACTATTTCTGATACTTTAAATTATGCAACAAGACACGCACCTAAATACTTTAAATTATTTCCAAGCATTTACTAAAAACACTTGATATCTTATATTATGCCCTCAATGTAATATTAAAATTCATTTTACTTTGCTTACGCATTTGTTTTCTCATAGTAATTAAAGGCATAACGGTACAAAAAGGCAGCTTCCTGATCATTTCATTTTTATAACTCCGGTATAATTTATATCCTTTTCATTTACATTCGGAAAAATAAATCATTCCACTTTTGAGGCTATCACTATTACGCTCCTTTAAAGAAATTAAAACGTGCCTACAATGTCCTTAAATTTGTGCTTTAAAGCAGTGCACGCTTATAAGTGCATATAAGAATATATCGGTGGCATTACGTCATTTTACGAGGGGCATAAAAGTTTTGTGACTTGATGAAACAATAGGAGGGTGGATTTAATGCTCCAATAAAATATTTTATAGCACAATTCTTAGTAAAAACATAAGACGGGGACAAAAAAAATGATATTTCGCTGTGGTTTAGAAACTGAACAAGAATACATACATTTTTATGTAGTTGAATTTTTATTGGGACCGTCAAGCTGTTCTGCAATATTAAGATGCATTTAATTGGATTGTATTATTGAAACGTAATTATAATGCCATGTTTTGGGTGTGTATATAGATTAATACATATTTTGTAACCTTCTAAGAGTCTTGTTAAACGGCAATGTTAACTTTTTCCACTCCTTCCATTGTTGCGTCTTTGAAACGATGGAAGGAACAAGTTTAATCGGAGTTTAAAATATATCAATTTTGTCTATATGAACATGCGTTTAAGATATTATTGCATTAACTTTTGAGTTATGACTATACTCTCGAAAAAATTTTACTCACGCTATTTAGTTCTGGTTATTAATAACCTAATAATATAAGTTTGGGCAAAAACACCTATTTAAAGATAAAATCAGCTCTCAACATTTCTTTCAAACCTTAAAGCTGAAAAATATAGTTCAACTGTTTGAATATGGAGGTATTTAAGGGTACCGGAAAATAATAATCTTTTTTTAACATTAAATTCAAGAAAATAACTCTTTAACGAGATTTTAATTATAAAAAAGGTGTCCCAACAATGGATTCATATTATTTTACAATATAAAGCAAAAATTTAATTAAAGAGAGTATTTTTCTTTCAAGATATGTGAGAAAATTAATGAGTGGTCCCCTCACCCTCCTTGAAGAACAAATTTCGAAATATTTTGAAACTGACGTTTAGGCATTCGCTTGAGTTACATTTTACAGCAAGAATTTTATGGATATCTCCTTTATTCTTTGAGAGGAATATTTGAAAAGAAAGTTTTATACAACTAGCCATCACAGGTCACAAAATTTCAAAAATCCCCGTTTATCGAGCACGTACATTACAAAAGTCACATGCATGAATGATTTCGTATTACTAGTTCTCAGTAGTTCCTAGCTAAGTGGTATATTGACTAAAGAAAATACGATTATTAGATTTAATAATCTTAAGAAAATTTCCTGTTCTTCAAACATATTGCTGTTAAAAACTAAGAGTCATTGAACGGAGCTTTAAGTTTACGTCTCAACGAGTCTCAGAGAGTTAACAGAGGGCTGCACTATGAGAACCAGAACATAGTAAACAAATTTCTGGCAGCACCTAATAGTGATTAACCTAATATTTTACGTAGGAAGGGATTAAAACAATAAATAAATGGCCATGTGCTACTTTGAGTTTCGCTGATCCCATGAACTACAGGTGGAAACCAATTGAATACATCTACTGATTAATGGAAAAATTATTGATCAATCAAAGGATTAAGCGAAATTTTTATATCTTTGAACAGTATATTTATTAACGTTTTCATTTTTGTTGTAAATGTAATTGCTTTTATAGAAAAAATATATATAATCCTTATTTGAAATAAATACTGTTTCATTTTTACCTAGTTCGAAGAGGTGTTTAAACTATGTTTAATAGAAAAACCAGTTATAAATGCTTCTTTCAAACTTTAAAGGGGAAAAAGTCATATAAATGTATTTTAACAGGAGTTTTCTTTGTATCGGTGTCTCCACTGCGATCAAGTGTATTGAAGTGAAAACAGGAGTCCAGACGAGATGGGGATTTTCAATTGCTATGCAAAACGAAGAAGACCTGCTTCCCAATGCTGTTTTAGGGATTTTGCGAAACAAGACAAAGTTTTACAAGACGAGACAGACCGAGTTTTCGTCTCGAGCCATCCCTACGTGTGCCAGATTTAATAACAGGATCACGCCACGATTTTTTTCCAAAATGGGACAGTAAAATTTATGAATGGCATCCATTCCTAAGGACTCTTTTATAGATGTGCACTGATTTTGACGGCACTCATTCCTTAGGACCCCTTTATAGATGCGGACTAATTTTGACGGTATCCATTCCTAAGCATTCTTTTATACATGCGCCTTCATTTTGACGGCATCCATTCCTATAAGGATTATTTTATAGATGTGCATAGATTTTGACGGCATCCGTACCTAAGGACCCGTTTATAGATGCACACTAATTCTGACGGCATCCATTCCTAAGGATTCTTTGATAGATGCGCTTTGATTTTGACAGCATCCATTCCTAAGGATTATTTTACAGATGTGCACTGATTTTGACGGCATCCATTCCTAAGCATTCTTTTTTACATGCGACTTGATTTTGACGGCATCCGTTCCTAAGGACCCGTTTATAGATGCACACTAATTCTGACGGCATCCATTCCTAAGGATTCTTTTATAGATGCGCCTTGATTTTGACAGCATCCATTCCTAAGGATTATTTTACAGATGTGCACTGATTTTGACGGCATCCATTCCTAAGCATTCTTTTATACATGCGACTTGATTTTGACGGCATCTGTTCCTAAGGACCCGTTTATAGATGCACACCAATTCTAACGGCATCATTCCTAAGGATTCTTTTATAGATGCGCCTTGATTTTGACAGCATCCATTCCTAAGGATTATTTTACAGATGTGCACTGATTTTAACGGCTTCAAACCATTCCTAAGGACCCCTTTATAGATGCGCACTAATATTGACGGCATCCATTCCTAAGGACTCTTTCATGGAGGTGTTGAACTAATTTTGACGGCATCCATTCCTAAGGACTCTTATAGATGCGCACTAACTTTAAAGTGTCTCTACATGCTTACGATCTCCTCTAATTTACTCGAAGAGGTTTTTAGGATAGAGTGTTGCCTTTCTTGTTGTTGGGCTGGCTGCGCCTTATGTTTTGCAACAAAAGTATTTTATAGAGCTCATTTTCGCTGCCGAGATGTGAAAACTCAGGTGAGTATTGCTCTATATTATAAAAGTTTACTGTTTTGTAACTTAGGGGATGCTCGGAGAGAATCACCTGCGTTACCAAGTCACTTCAACTAATGATCATAAAAGTCGAATGAAATAAATGCATCCTAAACACTAAAAGAGAATTTAGAAAAAAGAAATCCATTCTATAAAAGTATATATATTTTTTGAAACTATGAAGTACTTAAAAATTTAGCTTTTTAAGTATCATTCAAACGATACATCAATTAATTGGAATCGGTCTTTTGAAATAGGATTAATTCACGCAATGGCGGCTTCAGAAAAGTATTTTAACTACTTTACATTAATTCTTAACAAATCACATCCTTTTAACCACTGTAAACCTGGTAGTATACAAACTGAACTTCCTAAGTTTTCACAAATTTTTAGGCGGATATTTGAATGCAGCTCTGCCTTTAAAATATGTTTATATCTTCAATGCAGGGGTCTTGAATTCCAAAATTGATTTCCATCTTCCTTTTTACTTACTAGGTCTCTTCTTATAGGAATATGTCAAAATATTCTAGCATTTGAATATCCTTTCATACCGTATTCAGAAGATTGAATTTTTTTCTTCCCTTAGCAGAAATCTCTTTGATCTTTCCTCATTTTTGCAGAGACTTTCCTGAACCCTGGAATTTGCTGTAAAACTCTGAAATATATAACCTTTTTTGCAATGCATTTTACAGTTGAACGTATTATTAAAAATGCAATATTAAAAAAAATCGATTAAGATAGAAGTTCGGAAATATAATATAGTCTAATATATTTTCAAATCATGCACTTCACGGAGAAAAAATGTTTTCATTTGTATATAAAGCAGCACAATAAAATAACAATAAGAAATACAATTTTCGGTAAAACAATTTTTAAAGGAAAAAATACCACTAAAATACAAAGGAATAGTCTAGGTGAGACTGAAAATTCTAGGCTGCTGGAACCAACGCTGCAAGTCAATTTGTTAAAACACGTAAAAATTGTGCCTTTGGAAACAGATAATATCGCATGGTAAGGATATCAGAAAGAAGCTCTCATTGGCAGTCTAAGAAGTTGCAAATAAACTTAATCCCTGATCGTTTGACAGTAAACTAATCGTTTGACAGCTGGGTAAAATTTAATAAAGTACTTTGAAAATTACACAAATCTGTGTGTTTATGTATGTGTGTTGTGAATTAAGTACTTTATTAATTTAAACCTTAAAAATCATATATTATGTTTAGTTTTCAATTTAAAGAATGTAGATCTAGGAATACCAGATTGGAAATTTTACTCAAATTACGCCTTTTTCAAGTAGAAAGACATGCACTATAAAGTGATTCTAGAAGTGGCTGCCTTAAGCCCAAATTAAGCTTCGGTCAAACTGACCAGTAATCATGACCCGTTTCCTCGAACTTTCTGCAACGAAAAAAGATAATCTTGTCTTGTGACTTACGAAAAGTATACAGAACTGTAGACGTAAAGTCTCTTTTAGCTTCCACGTGAGATTGTTCTCCCGTTCATTCCAGCACATGTTACTTCCACAGCTCGCTCGTTTTATCATAATTCAAGCTTCTTTCGTACAATGTTGCTCGTGGTACTTTCATAAGTTATCTAATTTTTACTGATGCAAAGGATGAAGAAAGTTATGCGTACAGTCTGACAATACATTAACCGAACACAAGACCACATTGGAAATAGGAACCTTTATTTGGATGTTTTGATGAAGTATAACTGCTGGATAATATTACTTATGATAAAAGCATCGTATGACATATAAAGCTTTAATATATATATATATATATATATATATATATATATATATTAGTATAAAATATACAGGGTTATGTTTCACTAACTTTGAAAATAAGTAACTCACATACGGTCATGGATAGAACAAGCATGAAACAAGTGGTATGTTTATTTAAAGTTAAAAAAAAAATACATAAGATTTTGATATACGTCACAAAAGTTTAGTTACAAATTGCGTCGATAGATGGCACTGTAAGTTGAAATTTGAACACAAGAAAGAAAGCTCAGACGGTGTGTGTGTGTTTGATTACGGCAACGCTACACTAGGGCGATCTGCCAAGGGGGAGGTGTCTTGGTAGGAGGACTTTCTAAGGGGTTCTAACGCGTATTCACGTTACATCTGGAGAAAAACTACCAAAACTCCAGACCGTTAGATCAACAGCCGCGCGATGGAACCCGAACCCGGGACCTTCACACTTCGACCATCTACCATTTTCAGTGGCATATAACGGCTGCAACGGCAGTGGCAAGACGCCTCACCATGGCACTGTGCCATGGTGAGGAGTCTCAGACGGTGTGAACGATCGCATCAAAACCGATGCATGTGACAAATGAATGTTTTCGGTGCTCCAAAATCGAAAATTATGTATGCTACAGTGAAATATTCGACAAATGATTGTACTCGGGGTTTGAGCTGTCTCTTTGAGATCTGTATTTCCGTTCACTGCGCCATCTTTCGGTGCAATTTGTAATTAAAAGTTTGCTGACTGTGTATCAAATTCTTACGATAGTTTTAATAAACATACCACTGATTTCATGCTTCTATCAAACACCTTTTGCGCGATATTTATTTTCAAAGTTAACGGTCCTTCATGAAACACCCTGTATAATGCACACTCATATAATATCAAAAACTAAAACACAAGTTAAAAAAAATGTATAAAATATGTACAATGAGCGTGTTACAAAATACGCAATTAAATAATTTCCAGCGATATTAGAAAATGAAACTCTCCAAACAAATCTGGAAAATAAAAGATATATAGCCGCGCGCACAATATACCGCCCCATGAATAACTGTTAGTCTGTATTAGCTCAACCATAATTAACTTCAGCATAAATACATTCTCAAACAACCCTTTCATAGACGGACGAGCAATCCATCTTTGTTACATTACACTGCAAACATCTCTGCCTCTCCTGGTAAATACTAAAACAATCTCGCACCCTCACAAACTCAAAAGGGGTTACAATTTTCTGTCATATGGGGAAGGAGGGGCCAAAACTACACTAATTACAGCGGACCCTCCAGAATCATGTGCGGAGTATTTTTCCAAGACATTGTAATTGTTCGAGTTTGTGTATGATGTGAAGTATTATTCCGTTACGTTCTGAAAGAATGGTGTGCGCTGCTGGGATAGCTTAACTGTAGAATTAGAGTTCATTTTCTATCTTGAGATGGGGAGAAGATCATTGTTACGTACTCCGTTGATGTGATATTGCGAGTAGGAGAGTTAAATGAAACGGTTGCAGGGCGGAACTCGCTTGGTACGACGATATAATAAATTATGTCTCGCGCAACGATGAAAAGCATTTATAGTTTATTCATGGAAGAGCTAGCCAGTAAAATGCATAAATGTGTTGAGCGTATGAAACGTCTGAATTGCTTTGTTATTTCATAATGGTTTGCGTAAAATAATCATATTAAAGTGAATAACTGTAACAATAATGAACGTTTACATAAGTTTATTGTTAAAAAGAACCTTTTTATAAACGTTCTTTTATGTTAAAAGTCCTACAAGTATCTCCATCTTCTTTTCTGGTATCGTCTTTTGGCAAGGGGTTTCTTTGTTTGCCAGGAGAAGACAGCTCGCGCCACTGAATGTGCCGTCCAGAGCTACATACGTCCTTCCCGGAGTTTCGCGCCGCTATTTCGATCCTCATCAGAAGGTGGTTGACTTTTGAACATGGACACCCCCTCGGAAACTGCCAGCGACTGCCAAGAGGACATTCGGTGGCACGGGTTTAACGTGCAAGTACACGATGGTCTTTAGTGACACGTTGGAATCGAACCCGCAACCTTCCGGTTACAAGTCCAACGCCTTAACCACTGGGCTTTGAAAAACTCTGTAACAGCAATTGCTAAGTTTTCCTACAATTTCGCTAAAATGAAAAATTTTCAAATTTATCGTGTCAGGTAATATCGCCAGGATTTTATTCTGGCGATGACAACAAATGCAGTCATGACAACGGGGATCTTCTGACTGCGAGGTTTTGGGCACCTGTCACTGCCACCTGCCTGCGAATGGTGAGATCTCGGGTTCGAATCCTGCTAATCCATGATTGCCACTTTCTTCTTCTCTTGTTTTTGTTTGTCGTATTACTCTATAATTGTTAATGACTGCCTTTGAGATAAAATTTTGCTCGTATGCAAGGAACAACAGAGCTGAAGGCCTATCACGTAACAGTCATGTAATATATATATATACTAACAGTCATGAAATATATATATATATATATCCATTAACTCTCACAAACCAGCTGAACAGCTTGTATGGTGTTCAACTCCCAGCGGTCAAGGTTCGATCCCCAATTGGGCGTGGGTGTTATTGTGTCCGTCCCTTCATAGGGTTAAAGGTTGGTCCCCCTACTAGGTGCCTCATAATAAAGTGGCCAATAACTCCGGCCTTAGTTGCGGCCAGTGCTTCCAACGTTAAGGCCCGCCATTTGAAAAAAAAAAAAAAAACCTCTCACAAACCAAACCAAATAACAAGTAACTATGGCTGCACTCAAACTATGTATTCTTATTTATTACATTTAAAAGCCGTGATCTTTCTGTTATTGCACTTTTAGAAAAAGGTCTGTAAACGTATAGTACCTAGCTTAAATTAAAACGTATTATGACTGATTTAGATACTGTTTTCTAAAATGCATTTGTACTCAAAATTTCATCTCAATGAGATTGAGAAGTCACCAAAAATCCGCTCAAAAAATTTCACCTGGACGTACAGCTGCGGAAAAAAAAAGGCCACTTGTACATTTTTCGGCCGTCGTTCGTCGCACAACAAAGTTACAGATACCAATCGTTTACGATTGACGCACACTTTAATTTGCTATGCATAAAAATTGCATAAGGGGCCATCTACATATTAAAATTCACACCAACTTTTTTTTTCTCAATAGCAACCCCTAGATTTCACTTCATATTTCAAAAATTTAGCTCATTTTAACCCCGGACACCAATTTTCAATAAATTTGGACAGAAAATGAGTGAGTTATGAGCACCCAAAATCCCGCTCCCCCTATGTTAAAATATTTTTTCATACTTCAATTCATATCTCATATGATATTGGTAGTAAGAAGCTGATTTTTATTCGCACTATTAGAACTATACGACCCAAACATAATTTAATGTTATTATGATTTTTAATAAATCATTAATATGAATTATGAATTATTAAATTAATATTAAAAAAAATTATGAAGAGTGACCTAGCCAAATTTCGATGGAAATAGATGCAGAAATTAATATTACATGGCTGTGCAAAATTTCAAATTTTTACGTTCAGTACTTTAATTTATATTAAATAAAATGTGTTATTTTCATGAGTTAAGGGACCATATATAAATTTATTAAGTGAAAATTTTTTGAAAATTGCATAAGATAAATGTAAATTAGATTTATTTTGTGCAAAAACACAGTAAAAGATACCAGTATTAAAAATATCAAATTTTGAAGCAAATAAATTAGAGGTTTTTACAGTTTGTTGGGGATTCTATAAAGCGTGTATTGTTGCGTCCGCTACCATATTCCCCCAAATAAAATATTTTCCAGCTATAGAATTAGATGCAGTAGATGTATGTCTTCTAATACAACGTCCTATTTATGAAAAGATAACATCCTCAACTTTCCAAGCATGAATGTGACCTTTTTTTAATATCGGAAACATTAGGTCTTTGGAATTCCCCATACTTTATCAAACATTCAAAATCACGTTTTTCTGTAAAAAAAATTCATCTCTACTTATTATAAAAGAAGATGTCTGTGGTGTCTGTGTGTCTGTGTGTCGGCGGCGTTACGGACAAACGGCTACACTTAGAAGCACCAAATTTGGTACTCGGGAAGATCTAAACATAAAGTTGTGCACCTCGAAGAGATTTTTTCAAAATTCGACCTAGAATTTTTTTATTTTATGTTTTATGCGATTTTTGGCATTATTTCTCTCCTAATTCGTAATAACGGCGTAAATTGCGCTCGCAGCAAAATGGCATTTGTATCAAAGGATAGAGGAGAAAATTTTCTTTTAAAAACAGTTTGTTCTGAATACGTAACATGATTTATCGATTTTTAGGAATTTTTTTACTAAGTATCAGATTTGACGAATTTTTCGTAAAATAATTTTAAAACTGCCGCATCTTGAATTCTATCCGTCATAACTTTTTGATATTTTGACAGAACGTGAAACATTCTTTTCTCCCTCCTTTAAAATAAAAACGAAAAAATTATGTAAATTAGGTGATTTTTTAGGAATTTTAATGTAGCCTAATGTTTAGAATTTAATAGCATCAAAGCGGAGAGTTTCCGCCATTACATTAATTGATCTTGGCACGAGATAATTTTGTTGCATTGCCACGGAAAGGATTAGAAAAAAAAAAGGTTTTTTTTCAACCTATGGAGTTTTTAAATGGGGTATCGGAATTTCAATTCGCAAGTGAGGATTTATGACGTCAAATGCTTTAAGATACGTAAAAATTTCGCCACAATTTTAACGCATTTATCCCTGCTCTTTTTTTTAACACATGGAAGCGATATTTTGATTAAAACTTACTTTAGAAATAAACTGAGAATTTCATTATTATTATTATCAGTGGTATTTTAATCTGTTGCTTATTTAAAAATTGAAATATTTTAACGCAGCTGAAAATGTTCTTCATTTTAAAAGCTACAAAGTTTGTTTTATAGTGGGATATATTAAAAATTTTCTATTTACTTTTTTTTATTTTTCGCATTTAATTATGTCGCAAGCATATATGTTTCTTAACATATGCATGTTGCGAGTATAGTTTTATTTTAACGTTGGATTACGTTCCTCTATAGTGTCCTATTCTTATATAAAGCAAAAAAGTTTTCAACGTCGTTGTAAATTTTAAAATGATACCGTTTGAAAGCTACTGAGCGAAATATCAAATTAACTCCCTCAACCAACCGAGGTATCTTTTACGACAGTTAAACAGTGACGTCATAAATTTAAAAAAATGCGTGAAATTTGCAAACTCTGCAACTGCGTTCTGTCACAATTAAAGCGATTCTAAATAGCTCCTCGAGATTACACAGTTTGATGTTTTTCAGGAGACAGAACCATGGAGGATTTATAAGATATCGCTTAATTGGATATATGGATGGCACCGCTTGGATATTTTCCGCCACGTTGAGATGAAATGTTTTGCGGTGCTAAATACGCAAATCTTACAAAACTATGCACAAATTAAGCATATAGAGAGAGCTTCCTTAATGCCAACCTTTATATGAAATGATAATTGTTTATGCTAATGCTTAAATTGCAAAGAATCGCCATAGAATAAAAAGATCCCATTGGTGCCAAATGATCTAAGCTGTTTCTTTTAATCGAGCCTTGAAGAAGGAGAAGCGAAGCTAGATAGTATTGATATATGTAATAGGTAGCACTAGTAGATTTGTAAGGATAATATGAATAAATCACAATATACCCCGTTAATAAATATTTTATGAAATTAAAAGTGTTCCGTTTATCCTTTTTCAAGGGTTGTTTCACAACCAATTGAACGATAAGTAATTCTAATTTGTGTTGATATATCCCGCAGTAATTTTAACAAAGGAGATTACTTGAACTTTTTTAAAAATAAATTCTGTTTTCCACATGCTGATATGATTTTAGTAAAATATTCGCTTCTTCCCGTATGAAGAGCGGTTGCGCAGCTATTTTAAAATAAACGGTTGTCCATTTCATGTAGTGTCTGAGGTATTTAATGCTACAACTTGAACCTAAAAAACAGTTTAATGGTGAAATAACACATTTTGAAAGTCAGGAGTTCTCTTCAAACCGCTGAGCTTTTCCCTTTTCTGATCGCGAATGACACTGACAGTTTTTTGAGTCATTATATTGCAATGATGCCAGGTTAGTACTCATGACGCAAACTTTACATCAAGAGTCAAATAATTTTGTTTTTATTTTAGATTTCACATCACTGGAATTAATTGGGATTACACATGTTAGGAAAATTTTCATTTACTACCGTGCGAAGAACGGGCACTCAGCTAGTAACTAGAATATAATGATTCTTTGTTTGTTTTGTTCTCAAAATTACGTTTTCAGTTACGGTAAAACAGACGAAAAAATTAATTTGAAATAGGATTTTTCGAGAAAAGAAAGGGTATTAAGTGCTTAAAAAACTGGTACCGCACAAAACATTGTTGACGCATCTAACAAAAAGTGAGCAAAAGAAACACTAATCTTACAAAAAAGCCTTTTTATATTTTCTTAAGAAAACGAAAGAAAAATAAGCTTAATTTTAAATTAAGTGAAAATGGGCAATGCCCTTTTAAAATAATTTTTCCGAATTTTCCTGGTACCACACATAAGACAAAGACATTAGGGAGTTTGTGCAGGCCAGGTTTCACTCACGGTAACGCTAACGTTAAATGACATTGGACAATAAAGCGCATGCGCACGCATAAAATCCGAAACGTGGTTGGTCAAAATACTCCGTACAGCGGATAGCGTTAGCGTTAGCGTAGGAAGAAACGGTATGCACAAACTCCCTAATATAAAACACTATTTCAGCGTTTCAGTGTAGAAATCCTGTGTTTAATTTCAAATTGATTGCTTCTTATGTAAGTGAATTTATTTTAATTAATGTGAAAAACTGAAGGATTATTTTATTACGGTGAATAAAAAAGTTTGTATTAGGTTGTAACGAAAGTTTGCCGCCACCACAAATGTCGTCTGCAAACAGTTCACGTTGGTGTGTTTGCTCATATTTTGTAAAACAAATTTTGTCATTTGAAAGAAAGAGACTTGCTTTAGAACACTGCGTTGTTAAAAAAATGTCGCTATCGTTAAGTACAAGGTGTCTGAAATGGAGCTATCATGTTAGTGCATTAGAACCATCATTGACTTCCACTTCTGTTTCAAAAATTCAGCTACAGAATGTCAAAGAATTATGTGTGTTATTTATATTCTGGTGTTGTATCACATGGCACCGTGAAGGTTTGGTACTGAAAGTTAGAAAACAGATCCTATGGCATTCAAAGAGCAGAACGTTCTGGCCGAACAACTGATGTTGATGGGGGACATCTGCGAGAACTTGTGGAAGAAGATCAATATTTAACAGTTTGAGAGCTAGCTAAAGAGTTAGACATTAATGGGATGCCCATTTAGTCATGCTATGAATCACATAAACTTGATGCACAAGTTCAATTGCCACATCATGCAGCTTTGGCGGAGAACTTTCGTTACAACCTGATAATTTAAAGAATAAAAATGATTTTAGAAAAAGATATTTATTTTCATTTTGAAGGTTTTTTTTCTGGTAAGAATGTGCAATTAAAATAACTTTACAAAGTATTTACTTTGCTTAAAAGAATTTATTTTTCTTGAGCATCTCTCAGTAACTGTTCTGTGAATTTATTGAAAAATTCCTCATTCCTCAGTTCCTAAATTCAACGAAATTTTTTGATAAAGAAGTTGACTAATAGAAGGATCTTATAATACTTCATCCAATTTCACACTAAACAGAAGCGTAGTGCATTGATATCGCATTCCGAGATATTAGATCTAATGTTTAAGACTCAAAATTTTGACCCCAGGTTTTAAGCAAAAATGATAGACATGACAAAATATAAGTTAAAAATCTTTATTTAAAGCTATTTGAACACTATTTAATACATTTCAAGTCACACTATTGCAAAAATCTAACTGCTATGGTTCAACAGGCTATATATGGGTGAGAGTGATTCAGTACAATCGACATGCTTGGCTCCAGACATCGCCAGTGAAGAAAGCTTAGTACAGTTATAGAGTCAAAAGTAACGTTTGATGGAAGAAAAGTCAAATCAGAGGTAAAAAAATAGTGATAACAAGTCAAAATCAGTTGGAAAATGTCACATTTCGGTAAGAGAGTCATAGCCGGTAGAAAATAAAGTCACATTCGGGGGAAAAGTCGTGTCCGGTGAAAATTCATATGGATTGTTCTTACAAATCCGGCGGCACATTACATTTATCAAAATATTCAGTTGTAATTTCCATGGCCATGTTATTCCAAATGCTTACAGCAGCGGCAAAAGGCAAATCCAAAAATTGTGTGACGTAAGGCGCTAGTACTTGCGCATCCGTGAACTGCTGCTGATTTGCTCCATAGAGATCCGGCCACCACAGGTGTTGAAAAGTTTGAATTCGAAGACGGAACCAGTACTTGGCAAATTTTGTTTCGTAGAAGGGGATTCCGTCTCTAACTTTCATTTCATCCAAAATGATCTTCGCATATTCCATGCAGAGATGCATACGACTGAAAAAAAAGAAAGTAAAAGTCGGTAAGATTTAAAAAATTATCGAAAATCAGAATTGTCAGAATGAGGTTTAACCCTTTGAGGCGCAACCCTTTCCCAATGCTGAAAAAAGGGCAGCCGTTGCCATCGCTCGACTTAAGGACCAGCAAGATGGCCGACCATCGAAACGTTCATCGCGTGCCACAGATCTAGAGACCATTTTTTGACGACAGCTGGCTGTGCCGCACAGCCAGCTGTCGTCAAAAAAGGGTCTCTAGATCTGTGGCACGCGATGAACGTTTCGATCGTCCGCCATCTTGCTGGTAGTTAAGTCGAGCGATGGCAACGGCTGCCCTTTTTTCAGCATTGGGCAATGTTGGGCTCTATCCAGCCGTTCTCGCATTCTTCCATTTTTCAGCAGATGTCAATGCTGTTAAAAATAATCGTCACAATTTTTTTACGGGAAAGGACGTGCTAAAAAGTAAAGGATTCTCGTGGAGCTAGGTCACCCGCAACTATTTTTATAGAAATCAAATCTATTCTTCGTGACTGGCAACAGTCAAAACGTCAGAGTTTGGTGTTCCCAGAGCGGGAACACTGCGCGTTAAAGGGGTAAGCATGATATGCATGATCTTTTCAGACTTTTAAAGAAAGAAAATTTTAGTGTGAATGCTCTTATCTTCTGGCAAAGATGCAAATCGCTGTAATTTTTTCTCGAAAAACTCCGCTTTGTGTGCAGATGAATTGAGTTTGGTAAGTCCAGTATAGCATTGGCCGACCCTATCCGAGTGGACAAGACACTGATTCTTGCAGACGGTCGAAGAGTGAAGATCCAGATATTCTGGTCTGCCTAACTGATGGTATGTACTTTTGGGCAGTTTTATCCATTTGTAATTTGAATTTGCGTTACATCCCCTTAAAAAGTCAAACAAGTTATCCCCTCTTTAGGTAGATAAACCTCGCGTAGCTTTGTCCCAACCACAAAATGAAAAGCAACCAGTGTCTTAGTCGTAGCGTATTGCAGTGTTGTGACACATAACCAGAGTTCGAACCCCTCTGGAAAAGGTTTCCTCAGCCTTTTCTTCCTCTAGTCGGTTGATAAAGTTATGACATCTTTTGCTTCAAATTCTAAACACTGTCTGGCGTAATGTTAATTATCAGACCGAAGCATTTGCTTCGGTTTAACTTAAACCAGACGGAGGTTATAGACGTCAGTAAAAGAAAAACGAAACATTAACACGAATATACAAGACTTAAGTGATTACCTAAAGAATAATGTTTATGAAATCCTGGCGTTCTTACCTTTCTATATGATCTCTTTCTGCATCAGAAAATACACTTATTAAATCCTTTTCATCATCATTTTCGACATTTTTCCAGCAGCACCTGAAAGACAAACAGATTTATTAAAGTTTTCCTACATTTTCAAAAAAGAATGTTGGATAAAAAGAATAATAACCAATACTGCAGCAGCTTCTCTTACCTTCAATTTTGATAAGGCAAACTATTCTGCAGTATGCAAGATAATATGAAGTTTATTGTAAAAATCACAAAGAAAATACCTTATCCATTTTAAGGACAAAAATTTTGAAAAGCAAAATGTAATATAAATCATGTTTTAATGTAAATTCCGCTTCAGAAATAGTTTTTTTTAGCAATTCCAGTTACAAAATTGATTTAAACATTCATATATTAAGTGTTAGTATTCCCAGGATGCATAGCTATCTTCAGAGAACATTGCAGAACGTTCTGTAAGTAAAAGTTCTTAGAGCATGTTGTATTGTACCAGGTATATCAATTGCGCACGAATGAAAACATGCTTACATGAATACATGCGTCCAAAGACGATTAAATGGATCAAATTGAACAAAATTTATGGAATGATTCAACTATTAAAGTAAACACGCTTTAGATTAGAATTTCTGAATGAGATTTCTACAGACATACTTACAGGAAAACTCTTTTTAGAGCTTTTAGAAACTTCATTGTTTCTGCAGATCAAAATTGAAACGCATATAAATTCACACAAAATCAAAATACGAGTGAAAATACAAAATAAATCGTGAAAGTAACTCAGTAACGATACTTCAAAGTCGCAGTTTCGTTAAGAATTAAAACATAGTATTGTTATAATAGTTACTTCCATAACAATAAAAATGTATAATAAACTTATCAAATTTTTGCAATATTTATTTTATCATTGTTGTAAGTAAAGATCTTTTGTTATTTCGTCTATAACAATGATTTGATTTCATGTAATTGATTGATTTGAACCAAGTATGATATATATTGTTTAAGGTACTTTTCTCTTTTTCCAAAACGTATTCCGGTCATCTAAATTCACAATGCATTTCTAAAAACTAGTGTCATTATAAAGGTGCCAAGTCCCCTTTCAGTAGTCTATCAGTAGAGTAAAGCGATATTTTTAAATAAAAACTTGGGACCCTACAAATCAGGGGACCTCGGGCAAAAGTCCTAATCGCCCATCTGGTAATAAGGTCCTGAACGTTGGCTCTGTTTAAATATAACTTATTATTTCAGTCAGTGGCGGATGAAGAATTTTAATTTTTTGGGGGTGAGCGGGGATATTTAATTTTAAAAAAGCCTTATTTGAAACAAAATATACAATAAAGGGGGGTTGTTTAAAAAAAACTGTTTTTTTTTTTAGAAAAATCCCAACCCACTGGGTTTTTTCAGGGGTTTTGGGGGTTTTATCAGGTTTTTTTCAGAGGAAGGGATGGGGAAGAATATTTGAAAAAAAAAATCATATTACTAAATACAACTTAAAGCACCTAATTGATTACAAAAATCAATAATAAATAAAAACAGTTAAATTAATAGTAATAACTAATTACAATTATTAATCATACATGAAAAACCGTATAAATCAATAACAATTACAACCCCAATCATGGTTTGCTCTCACATAAATTGACTACTAGTAATAATTTTAACAGTGATATTCTGGTGCTTAATTAGAACTTTTAAACTAATGATTTCTTATGGTTAAAAAAATCCTTATTTATTTTAATTCAGATAGGCATAAAAAAATTTCTCTAGAAAGTTTTTATTCCTATGTGACGTCTTTTTGATATTTTTTCCTCATGTAGTGGTGGTGTGGGAGGAGGAGATGTTCACAAACTTTACAAGTGGTATACTGACATTAAGAGATGTATTATCTATGTAATTAAATTTGAAATTTTGGAAAAAAAACCAGTTAGACTTTTAAAATGAGCTTTTTTGAAAAAAACCCTCCCGGGTTTTTTCGGGTTGGGCAAAATCCTAACAACCCTGCAATAAAGCGAACCTTTACTCTCAACCACAGAGCCCGACTAAGGCATTTGGAGGCCCTAGGCCTAGTACTTTTGTGGGGCCCCTGTGGGTTCATTTCTTGTCTAACTATAAATTAAAATACCGCCAAAAGTCTTAAGAATATTGCACATTGCAGGCGATAGTATTAAATGAAGAAAGTGAAATAACAAACACAGTGATAATATTGGGTCGGCAAAAAAGTAATTGCGTTTTTTACATGAAATTCAAACAAATAAATTTTCAATCATGAAACCATTCTTTAAGTTCGACCATAGCTGAGTCGAGCAATATTCATGCTTGTAATCAGAAGAGCAGGGAGCAGCCTCTAACTCCTGCCAACATTTCAGCTGTCTAAGAGAAACATCAAGGGAAACACTGAATAACAATTTCAAAATTACAAAGATTTTCAAAATCCTTAGCAGTCATTTTGCATTTTTCCCTTAAATCATGTGTACGAACCAAGGAAGTTATGAACTCACGGGTCATTTGGACCACAGTCTAAATATTCTATTCTACCCTTGATATTCTCAGTAAAAAAAAACTTTAAGAGAGATGGGAACAATATTTTCCTTGAAAATAATATTAATTTCTTTTAATTCTCGCGAGCGAAATAAATGAAAGGCGAAAAGTTCGGAACCTACAAATAGCGTTTTTCAATTTGCAGAAAGTCCCTTAAAAACGCGCAAAAATGAATTCGCAATATCTCCGGAAATTATCGTAGAAAATGGGTGAAAATTTATATTTAGGGTAATTTGAAGGTTTTCTTACGTTTAATAAAGTCAAAATATGGGGTTGCCATTGAGAAAAACGAAGTTGATGCAGAATTAAATATGAAGACGGCCCCTTATGCAAATTAAATTAATAGTAAATTAAAGTACGCGTTATTTGCAAACGAATTGTATATATAACTTTGCTATACGACGAACGATGGCGAAATAAAGAGCAAGTGGGTCTTTTTTTTCCGCAGCTGTACATTGAATGAATATACAGCGTACATACTATGTGAGTTAAATAAAAACGTGTAATGAAGGAATAAGTGTTTTTGATGTTAATGATCGCAAAATTGCACAAATCTTTTGTATTCATGACTATTTTATTGTTTCTAAACACGAGGGCTCCTTAAACCCCTGGCTATCTATGCTTAATCCGCAATATTTTAATGGCATAATATTTTTAACACCTTCCTCTATTCTTTTGAAAGTGCAATATGATTTATTTGTGAATCAATTCATTAAAAGATTAATAAAATTAAAAATGAAAGTGTTTTATGTAATATTAATCTTAAAAACACTGTAAAATTACAAAAAAAAATTCTAAAATGTATTTCCGACCATCACATTTGTCTCAATCACCACCAATAAATCATCTTCACTAAACAACTTTTAAAAACGTCCTTTCTAAATCTTTTCTCTAAAGTGTTATTGAACGATTATTTTGATAAATTGGTAATGAAACTGATAAACTTGGATGAACAACATTCTTGTGGTACGCACGGATCCTATTATAATCATTACTATTATTATTAATTTTACTTCATACAACTTCATTTTTGCACCTGAAAAATTAATTAAATGGATTATCTAGCATAATGAAATTATTAACAGTTTCATTTCATCTTTCGAGAATTTAGTCGTTTTATTATTGATGACAAAAAGAATTAATTCATTTAATAGTCGCTAGTCAAAATGCGGAAATTTCTTGATACGTGACGTAAAACTCAATATAAAATGTCCTGGTGTTCCAGTCTTATTTTCCCATTTTAATGCTCTCCAAAACGTCCAAACTTAACACATTTATCGCTTAATACATTCAAAATAGCGTCTCTCGGCGCAGGCATATCGTCAATAATGACGTTAATTATGTCTAGAAAATTCCGCATTGAAACGTCTGAAGTGTCAGAAAGCTCGAAACTGATTAATTGAGGAATCAGTTTTCGTAAAGGAAGGATTCTACTTCAAAGCGGCCATTGATTAATGAAATTAGTGCATTGTAACAAATGTCTTATTTTAAAATGGTAATTGATTGATAAAACAGGAAGGATGCATCATGCCGAACGCACGTGTTACTAAACACTTTCCTTATTTTGAGTCATTTTAAAAAGAATGCTACAATCTCCTTTCTAAACTGTGTTCTGAATTTTTTTTTTCTGGACATTTAGTTATTATGGGTTTAAAGTACTTTATTTTGCAAAATTTTAAAAATATCGCACAATTTTAACACTTAAAACGACACTATTATTATTATTATTATTTTATTATTATTATTAATATTATTATTACTATTTATATTATTATTATTATTATTATTATTATTACTACTTATATTATTATTATTATTATTATTATTGTTATTGTTATTGTTATTATTATTATTGCTCAGAAAGAGATAACAGATGCTCAATCTGCTGCCAGACATTAAATTAATAAAAGCTAAAGTCAAAATACACATATTAGTTTTGACACATATTATTTGGCATGTAAAACAGATACAAATGTCTTACAGCAGGGGTTCCCAAACTTTTTCGCCGCGGCACCCTTCTCGGGCTGAAAACTTTCGCGGCAGGTTACCCTTAAAGCAATTAGGTTAGAATGAAACAGTTTGGATGCATTTTTTATTACTTCTGTTATGTTGTTTATAGGGCTAACTATCAAGAAAGTATTCTTTTAAGAAAGAAATGAAGAATTTTGACACCCCATTCCCATTTCAGGGAGTTCCTGTAATCGAGAAAGCAAGTGCATGTAAACAAATTGCGTTTGGACTCGTACTGGACACTGAACTCTCTCGAACTTAACTGAAATATCTTTACTAAAATTTTACATGAGAACGTTTTTATTCAATATCTCAAAGTTATAACTTTCTGTACATAGTAGATATATGGCTTGACAACGACGCAATGCTAATCTGTTGCACTTCTTAATACGTGGTTTTGTAAATGGACGTCAATATTTATCAGCCTATCAATAAGAAAAGCAAAAACTGTCAATGTCCTTGAAAACTAGGGGCATAGCTGTGTAATATTTATTGAGAATGACCTATTTCCCTTTACAGTACTGCCTAAAAACTTGTGAAACTGTTAACTCACATCGTTGCTTCCCGGCTTGGTTCTTTGAATGATCTTGCTATAGCCCAGCTTGTTATGTGGCAGTGCGCCACAGCGTTGTTTTAAAAGACGGATGCCGGGAAGCAACGACTTAAACAGCATGAGAAATACAAATCATCAAAATAAATAATTTTAACACTTCTGATTTAAAAATTAATTATTCTTAAGGCAATGATCAGTCTAATAAACAGCATAATGCATTAAATGCAATAAATAGAATCATTAAAGTATAGATTGCTACTGAAATTTCTGAAGTAAATTAAATTATTTTGCATGTAGTGAATAATTTATTGTAAGTATATGTTTATAAAGCATTTGTTAATAAAATTTCTAATAATACTGTAAAATTTATAACACCGGAATATGTATAATTATCATTGCTTTAAGAAACAGCGTACTTCTCAATCTTAGTACGCTGGCTGTGCCGGCACAGCCAGCTGCGCCAAAAAACGGTCTCTAGATCTGTGGCACGCTATGAACGTTTCGATCGTCCGCCCTCTTGCTGATAGTTAAGTCAAGCGATGGCAACGGCTGCCCCATTTTTCAGCATTGGGCAATCTATCCAGCTGTTCTCGCATTCTTTCATTTTTCAGCAGATGTCAGTGCTGTAAGAAATAATCGTGACCATTTTTTGACGGGAAAGGACGTGCTAAAAAAGTAAAGGATTCTCGTGGAGCCATGTCGCCCGCAACTATTTTTATAGAAATTAAATCTATTCTTCGTGACTGACAACAGTCAAAACGTCAGAGTTTGATGTTGGCGGGAGCGGGAACACTGCGCGTTAAAGGGTTAAGGTAGTTAAAAATCTAATAAAAAGTATATCATATAAGTGAAATGAACAGATTTCAAAATACTCTTCTGAAACGGAAATCTTTATACAGATGAATAATCTAGTAAACAGCGTATTTAAAGAAAAGTGAAACCGAAGAACAAATTCGACGTTTAGTCCGTTAGAATGATAATTTAAAATCCTCTCGCTCTCGGCATCAAGAAGCGCGTGTTCAGTCTTTATTGAAAGCGAATTAAAATGGCGGAAATTAACACCGCCGTTCTCCTGGTAACTGCCTCTATTAATCAACCGAGAAGAAGCAATTAGAGAACGATTAGACTCCAGCATGCCATTATAAACGTGTATGTATGCCGCGCGGTCGGATCCTACTACGCCACCCCCCCCCCTCTTTTCAACTCTTTTTCTGATTCTCTTTACGCCTAAATACAGTTTCATTAAATCGAAATAACGGAGGCGGCACGGCGGCCTAAGCTTTCATCTAATGCTGCATTTTTGAGATGTGTAAATTAACGCTTTGAGGTGCAACCCTTTCCCCAATGCTGAAAAAAGGGCAGCCGTTTCCATCGCTCGATTTAACTACCAGCAAGATGGCGGACGAACGAAACGTTCATCGCGTGCCACAGATCTAGAGACCCTTTTTTTGACGGCAGCTGGCTGTGCGCACAGCCAGCTGCGTCAAAAAGGTAAAATTGTTTGAGATTTAGGGATACACGTATATAGTATAGGTTAAAGAGATGGTAAATGGTTTTGTATAGAAGAGGGGAGGATATTATGGAATAGTTAGGAAACACGAAAAACCGAATTTTCTCTTTCTTAGGTGCTGTTGTCACATGGGAGTACCATGAGGTACTCAAGACAGATTCCCATAATACAATGGACTGAGAGTGGACCGCTTGTATTAGTCGTACCACTCTCTATACCAAAGTGTGTTTAGTGATTTTTGAGAGTTTTTGCAGATAAGTTTTCAAACATTTTAACCTATTAGTATACAGGTAACTTGAGCATTGATGTTACGCAAAATGTACACTAAGAAAAACAAAACTTGTCGTACTGCGGTTGTTTTTTGAGCTGACGGTGTTTGCCCATCATTTTAAAAGTTCATTTTCCTAAATGGCGTGTAGGTATTGTGGAATACTAGGTACTACTGTAATGAAAATCATGCCATCCACTAAAGAACCGGGAAATAAAGACGCCGAATGCCTCTTCTGTAGCGGAAAACTGCCCGAACCTCAACGAGAAGAAATTTGGATTCAATGCTTTAACTTCTCTACTGTTTTCTGTGGTCTCACCTTGACTGCAACGGAGCAAAGAAAAATTACATCTGCGACTTTTGTATATAGACTCTAACCAGAAATGACTTAAAAGTAATCTTAAAAGTAAGGTTTTTATAGTTGAAACTGACAATGTTTTAGGAAAGTATAATTAGTTTTTTAACTGTTTCAACCAACTATTCCATATTACGCGACTATTTCATATTAACTTCCATTTGTTACTTTATTTTAAATATTTTTTTTTTTTCTATCACAACAAAATAAATAGTATTTTTCTTTAGAAGTGACATTTCGTTGCAGTTAGTTATAGAATGTACCCATGATTTTGGGGATTTTATTCAAAAACCTGTAAATTTATATTTAGAAATGTAAATGGTATTCATTGATACCGTCTTTTAGTCGAGTGAATAAGACAGTGGTAGATAGCTGAAGTGTGAAGCTCCAGGGTTCTGGCTTACCGCGTGATTCTCCATCTAACGGTTGGATGTTTCGGCGGTTTTTTGCAGATAACTCCCCTTTAAAGTCCCTTAAGAGGTCCTTCGACGAAGGCACCCCCCTCTCCCTAAGCATGTACCCTATCCTACAGGCTTGCCTTTTATACACATACCCACGCACTTTATTTAACCGATGAAAACTCAATTAAAAACATTATAAATGATCTTGAATCACTTTAAAATATTCACTGGCATGTCTATAAAAAAAAGAGGATAAATAATAACTAATATATTTAAACACTATTAAACTAAATAAATATACTGGGTGTGTCCCGCAATGATCTGGGAGCTAAACTCCGTTCCCATAAGAACACGGCAAGTGAAGCAGCATCCGGCCTGGCCAGGGCTTGGGAGGGTCAACTTCCTCTCGGCCCGACTACTGTGGGACCGTGTGCGCTAATGGGAGCGGGTGCACGTAAAATCTGTCGTGAATCCAATGTCCTCCATGTTGTTAAACGATACCTCTGGGGGTGCCGATTTCAGGGGATTGTCCCTCCTGTGGAATGGGTTCAAAATTAGGGGACCACGGACTAAATCGTACTTCCTCCCACTGGGGCCCTCAAAATGGAAGGTGCACCCCCTTCTCTGGATATCTGGCACCGCATGCGGTTGTCAAAGCGCATAAGAAACAACAACAACAACAATAACAATATACAGGTGTGCCAAAAAAGGGATAAAACGCTTTAATTCTTTATCTGTTATAGATAAGGGGGCAATGTAAACTGAAAAAATGCTCATAATAAGGTAGAAAACAAAACTATCACAAAACAATCTGTCTTTCATTGAAAACATCTCAGATTATATACATAAACGTATCAGAAAAAATATTTTCTTTCGTGATTTCTGTATGTCCCTTGAGATACGATCATCTGATTTAGGCTTTACTCAGCTCCGTTATTTTCTTTCGAGAGATATTAAAAAGTGGTTTAAGTCAGCATATATTTATATTCATATCTTTGACACTTTTTAGGATATGATTATCAAATTTCGTCCATCACCTCATTAGTTTATGCGGCACATTTTACTAACTGGGAATTTTTTCGTACAGGGATCGTATAAAAATTTAAAAAATGTCACTTTTTTTTTTAAATTAACGAGAAGAATCTTTACTTAGAAGAAAAAAATATATATAACGAGATGAATTTTTTCTTACTTATTTCTTCTTTCTTCTATTAACGAGAAGAATTTTTTCTTAGTCTTGCGTCTCGCCTTATTTTGAACATTTTTTTTTTTAAACTCATCTCTAGTAGGTAAAAAAAATAAGCCAACGTGTTAATTAAAACGTGTTGCCAACTTTATAGGACACCCTGTACATAAGTGTTTGCATCATCAGAGCCCGAAATCTCGCGGAAGTTCTGCGTTCAATTTCTCCCAATGAACAAAAGGGAAGGAATTTCCTTGTTAAGTCTGCAATTCCAAAATGGGAGAAACTTTTCAAAAATTTCGCCCGGACAGCTGCTACCAAAGATTAAAAACTATTCACTTTACATTTCCAGAGATATTTTAATTGAAAATTTTCCAGAATTAATGAAAACTGAATCGGAGCTGAGTAAAGCCTAAGGAGAGAGGGGAGTTGGGGGTTGGGCGGACAGAGGAAGCGGTTGTTGCGATATATATTGGCACATGCACTCTAATTGCTCTCTAATTGCTACTCCTTCCGTTGATTAATGAGATAAGCCGTGCACCGGGCGGTGGCTGTGTTAATATCCGCCATTTTCAATTCACTCCACTGCCGAAGGAAAAATGGTCGTGTTGACTTACGCGGCTTTTGTATTTACTGTCGCACTTTTGCCAGTGGGAATTAGGAATAATAAATGTTTTGTCCAGACGCATGGGATTTCCGTTAGCCCTTTGAGGCGCAACCCTTTCCCCATGCTGAAAAAAGGGCAGCCGTTGTCATCGCTCGACTTAACTACCAGCAAGAGGGCGGACGATCGAAACGTTCATCGCTTGCCACAGATCTAGAGACCCTTTTTTGACGACAGCTGGCTGTGCCGGGAACAGTTGCTGCTAGTTAAGTCGATGGCAAGGGTCTCTAGATCTGTGGCACGCGATGAACGTTGTGCCGCACAGCCACCTGCGTCAATAAAGGGTCTCTAGATCTGTGACACGCGATGAACGTTGTGCCGCACAGCCAGCTGCGTCAAAAAAGGGTCTCTAGATCTGTGGCACGCGATGAACGTTTCGATCGTCCGCCATCTTGCCGGTAGTTAAGTCGAGTGATGGCGACGGCTCTCCTTTTTTCAGCATTGGGCAATCTATCCAGCTGTTCTCGCATTCTTCCATTTTCCAGCAGACGTCAGTGCTGTTAAAAATAATCTTATTACGGGAAATGACGTTCTAAAAAAGCAAAGGGCTCTCGTGGATCTATGTCACCCGCAACTATTTTTATAGAAATCCAATCTATTCTTCGTGACTGGCAACAGTCAAAACGGCAGAGTTTGGTGTTTTCCCAGAGCGGGAACATTGAGCATTAAAGGGTTAAATCATGTTCATTGGATGCAAGTATTTCCTACTCGGCATCTTCAAAAGCTAAAACAGCATTCAGTCTATTGTTTGTTTGGTATTAAGGTAAAGCTATCCAAAGGCTATCTGCCTACAGTGGGGGTACCTTGGGCGGAGGAATTTTATGAGGACAAGCTTTCAAGATGAGGATAGCTGTAAAGAAGTAGAATGATTTCTTCAAAGAACAGTGTTAAAGTGTTTCACTGCAGTAGATTGCAGAACATAAATTCTTTTTATATGGCGAATTTTCATAAACCTTACGAAAACGCAATACACTTAGGAACTTTCCTGGCATGTCTCCATAACGTGCAACGGTCAGATAATCACCGAGCAACACATCCATGTATGTTTTATTGAAGCATGTATGTATAATTGCGCATGAAATTCAAAGAATTGTTCGAATCTCAGTACAATGGCACTATCCCGTGTAGAATGGCAATAAAATCAGGATGTTAGAAATAACCTTGATGACCTCATAACTGGTCATTTCCCATCGATTTTTATCAACACCTGTCTATCTCATTCTTGAAATAAAGGCATGCTTTATTTTCATAGTTCTTTTGCACTTCCCTGTACAAAGTAAAGGGAGAAGGGTAATAGCGAAAACTTTTTCAGTATTGAGATTTTAATCATTATTGAACTTACTTGTTAAGTTTTAGCATAACGTCTGTACGTTCGCGTGTATTCATGCACTTATGTATAATTCATTCTGACTAGCCGTGAATCCATATCAAGTAGTTTTAGAGTAATTGCCGTTCACTGCTGAAATTTTCTACTGAAAACAGTTGTCACATCTAGTTGTGCGCCTCTCTTTCTTATTCCGATTGGCTGGGTAGTTTAGGAACAGGGCTATCCAAGAGACATTCGATTCGGTAAAGTCTATGGGCATTCATTTTTTTAGGGCCATTCGGAAAATATTCCTAAACTGGACGCCAAAAATAAGCTTCAAAAACTGCACCCAGCTTGGCGATGTCTCCTGTTTTTTTTCAAAAAATCGCCAAGCCCTTATGTTATTGAAGTATCATATCTCACTTTTAATTTAAATAAATTTAAGCGAAGTGCTTCAGACATGTTTACGATTTAATAGATGTACAGGGAAGTCATGTGATGTTCATATCAGATTTTTACTTTCCGAATACGTACACATGTAAGAAGCGTTGAAATCATGATTTATTGATGTTATTGTTACGGTGATGTACGTATGTGTGTTGTGTGTGAGAATAAACACGATAGGTCATGTGTGTGTATTTGTGTGTTGTGTGTATTATGTGTGTGTGTGAATGAACTCGATAGGTCCTGAACGGTGCAGTCGATTGATCTCAAACTTTGTATACAGACCAACCACCCTCAAGCGACTCTTGTTTGTTTTGGTATGTATAGGACGTACAGTTTTGTTACAGAGGTGCAAAACAATTATTTTACATTACGGCCAATGGAAGAAAATTCTTGAAAGTGCGCTAACGACTAAACGGTGCATTCTATTGAGTGCAAATTGGGTATGTATATTGTAGGTCACATGACCTTCATAGATTTTAGTGTGTGTACATCTGATAGTTTTTTCACAGAGTTGCAAAAAGGAATTCTTTACGTTGCGGCCTATAGAAGCGAATCATTTAAAGTGCGTGAGGGATCTTTATGCGTTCGGCATGATTTTAACTTTTTGGTAAAATTATTTTTCGTAATGTCTTTTTCTCGAAGCGAATCTTCATTGTACATTATAGTGACCAGGCTTCCCAAAAATGAGTGACGATTTGGTAAATCAAAGGAAAACGAACGGTGATAGATAGAAGTGTACGGTTTGCTGCGTTCTGCTTATAATCAGCAAATTTATTCTCCCCAAATTTCAGTAATAAAGTTCGCCAACAGATGGCGCTGCTGACTTAGAAAAAAAAATAACTATGAAATAATTATATCAGAATAAAGACTAGTTGCATCAACTATGTGACGCACTCTGACATGATAAATCTGAAACATCCAGCCCGTGTGAATGTTGCAGCATATTTGTACAGTTTTTTGTTTTTTGTTTCTTTTTGAGAAGCGCCCCCAATTGATGATCTTTGGAACTAATTTTGAAAATTTAGGATATAAAACTCCTTAATGCCCTATGAGTAATGCAGTAAATGGACATTTCTATTGCCTTCTGTTTCTCCTCAATTGAATTTTCAAACCGTGGCTCATTTTTTTGAGACACCTTGGTGAATAATACAATCTGACTACACCACGACAAGTAGTTTGAAAAAAGCACTCTAGACTTTTAAGGGGACAGCCTACTTTTAAGAATGGGAAAATGTATAAATTTTAGATCAACTTTCATAATTTTTAAAAAAATAATGAATGCATGCAGAAACATAACTTTTTTTTCAGTTAACTACTATGACATTACTCTATTGATTAAAAATATTATTTTAGTTTATTATAAAGGTGATAATTTTAAAAATATTATTTTACCACACAATATTGGAAAAAAAAATTCAAGGGTACTTTCCCACTGCGCGCAAGATATCTCAATTAGAATTCCTTTGAACCTCATAATTTTTTTCTAAATTAAACAAGACATTCAAATTAACAATCTAAACTAAAATGGTTTAATTATTTTCATAATTTAAATTTAAAAAAATCATTTAATCTGAAAATTTAAATTACCATAAAAATTTTGATAGTTTTACAATCATAACTCTTTTTCTATGAAACACAACCATTTCATTTTAGTTCATTTTGTTCATTATATTAGAATAAATGCCTGAGAAAAATTTCAAGTTGATATCTTAAATAGTTTTTAAAATATCATGCGCGCAAACTTGAAAATCAGTGTTTTGAGAAAACGCCAATTAAATTTCAAATTGTTGTTTTGTAACATAAATTTTAATTTTTAAAAGTTAAAAACATTTTCTAATGAAACATTTACTATTTAAGAATAGTTTTACGGAGTACTTAGTATGATTAACCCAAAATATGTTTTAATATGGCTTAAGAAACATCAGTCTAAAGAAAAGCTCGACAATTGTAAATATGAAAATATATGTACATACCTTAACAAAAGATACATTTTTAGGATATAAAGGCATTAATATTGGTAAAGTACATGTTTTGAAGTTATTTTAATAATTATATCCATATATATATATTTATTTTTACTTTGCAACATAAAAATTTGATTTTATTTCACTTTATGAAATTTCGATTTAAAATTTTCCGCTTTCATCCACAATGCCTTCGTTTTCTTTTATCGCCTCAAACTGAGAACTGATGAGCATTTATTTTTCCGGCTCTTCGAGTTTCTAAATTAAATTCTGTACATTTGTATTCTCCCTCTTTCATGCTTTGAGTGTCAACCTTAGTTGCATCTTCTACAGCATGCTGCCCAACTTGCGTTTACATTTTCCTTTTTATCTCAACAAATAAATGTCATACAGAAAAATGGTTGGTATCAATCTTTTTAGAATAAAGTAAGCTATTTAATGAGATAAAAATCTCAAAATCGATTTTTTGGGCATTTTAAAAGTAGGCTGTCCCCTTAACAGAGACTGCTTCGCTGGAAGGTGTTAAAAATCTCCTCATAACGGCCAGTCCCATTGCCTTCACATGTAAAACTTCCCTGATTGATTGATAGCCGGTGAAAAGCTCCCACTCACTCATCTGTTACCTTTCTCGCACACATGCAATCCGGAGGAAAGATCGCTTTAACTGAAAAGTTTCCTGGCATCCCGAAAATTAATGAAACCTTCGCGAACAGAAATTGGATCTTGCGATGTTGTTCTCTCGCGCATTCCGCCGACCTAACAACATAATCATGATTAGAAATGCTCGTATAGTGCTTGATTGATGAAGGGAGTTAGTGGACGTGCGTAAGGTATGGTATATGCAGCAGAAGTCTGTAAATATGCTTGTGTTTAAATGGGGAGTTGGTTTTCCTGGGAAATGTTTGTTTCAAGTAAACAAACTTGAAAGTGTTTCATTCCTGTGAAGCACCCAGAACTGAGTACGAAAACGTAGGAATACCGGTTAAAATATTAATTTTAAAAAATAAAAACTCGGCTGTTCGAGCCTCGTCAGGGGGAGACCCCCCTGAACCCCCCCCCCCCCCTAATTTTTTAGTTTCATTATTGCCATATTAAAACGATATTGGTTGACTATGTCATTTTATCTCTCATACTTCGTGTATGAGAGAGTATGAGAGATACTTCGCCTGGTAACCCCATGTTGAAATTTTTAGGATTGTAACCTATTTATAGAAAAATACAGGTGATGCATATTCTACAGCTTACGAAATAGTGTAAAAATAGATTAAAGCTGTTGTGAGCTAATAGTATTTAATTATATGTAAAATTATGTCGCATTTTTATGTCGCTTTTTTGGGACACACTTTTCGGACAATTTTCAATAAAGGGGGTTTAGATATAAAATGACATCGTCATTAATATATATATTTTGTATTTATTTGCTGTGCAACTTCCAGTTCTTCTGCTGTTTGTACTTGCATTTCTCATGAATTCAAACAAAGCAAAGTGAATGTACATATTAGAAAAGTTCATAAGGGGATGCTATTCATTGAAACGAGTGAATTTAAGGCGTAAAGCTGTTTAACACGAGCCATTGAAAGAACTGTCATGGATTTATAGAAAAGAAATCAACATGAATTCATAATTGCCATGCACTTGTTCTCTGAAAAGACGAGGCATGGTGCATGGCATGGGTCTTTGGGTGCCTTGTTGAATTTAGCGTTTTGTGTAACAGTTCGCAGTCAACAGTAGGATCGAAAATTAATTTCTCAGTGGAAAAAGTTGAAGCAATTCTGATTTAACATTATAATTTTAACGACTCCACAGAATTTTAAAATTAGTTGAAGGCAGGGTCCTATTAAGACCAACAGGGGCCCCGGGCATTGATGAATTTGGGGGCCTCCAGCCATGAAATGTGTTTTATTTTTCAGCAAATATTGATATAAAAAAGAATATTACAGAACAAAATTTGAAGCCGGGGGCCCTGGGCAAAGTCCCGATTTGTCCATGCGATAATAAGGCCCTGGTTGAAGGAAGAAAATGGTGTATAAGTAAGGAAATAAAATCAATTTTAAGAAGGGACTGAAAAAGAATTAGCCTTGCACAACTTCCATTATTCTGCTTGATAATTTACCAGTTTTCTTAAACTTTAATAGATTCTATTACAGTACCGAGATAAACCAACACCTGCCTATTTTTTGTGTTTTAATTTTAGTTTTTATTTATCACTAAAACGTATCAACGCTTGGCCGTGACGGCAACCCAGCTTGTAAAACGTGTAACGGTGCCACATTCATTTCTAAATCGCATTTTCTCCTCACATTAACAACTTCTGCAACCATTTTCAATTCTCTTGGAAATTTCTGCTTACCAACATGCCATTTTCACCACCCAACCAGATTCTTGAATTTAATTTCCTACCATTACAACGGCAACGGCGACATTCATATTAAGATCTCGGTGTTCTTTTTGGTCTGCAATCCCTTAATCAATAACTCCCGGTTATAGTTAAGGTAGTTTGGAATGCTTCAGTGTGAGGACTCCCTTTTTCCCATAAACGGGAGTTCACTCCGGGAACACGCGAAAAGCCCCTGTTTTCGTTCTGCGGGGGAACATAAAACGCTTTTCTGGCTGACAGCAGGTGTTGAATAATTAATGGGCGATTATGGTCGAACATTTCCTAGGTGGCGATGTGACAAGGAAATGCTTTTGTTATTAAGAAAGATAGACCAGATTTCTGGGGAGATATAAGGAAGTAAGAAACAGTAATAGTGCAAAGCATATTGAATACAAAACGCTCTCTAATGTTTGACTGATTTCATCGGAATGAACCCTTTAAAAAGGCTATTTCCTCTCTGATTGTACAAAAAAATATTGTTTTAATCGAGGCTAATTTAAATAAAGAAATTGATTTAGCTTGTTAGAATAAATTAATTTGGTAGTAAGCTTTTTGTGTGTGTGTGTTTGAGATATGTTCTTCTAGTTGATTAAGTAATGTTAGACGAGAGTACCTTATGCTTTGATTCATTAATTTTAAATTTCAATGTTTATAGCTACAAATATTATGAGATGAAATAGAAAAACTGGAAAGAATTTGTAAAGCCCCCCCCCCAAAAAAAAATCCAAAGTATTCGCTGGGAAAATTGCTTTTTCTAATGTTTTCCTTCCTCCAGAAAATTGTTAACTTTATAGCTAGAACCACGTTATGGTATAGACGTCTTTAGCAGTAGTTTAATCCTGAAGTTATCGATAGGTGGCAGCACTAATAACAAATGTTAAAGGATGAACATCCCCTTTGGAAAAATTTTGTGCCCATGACAAGATTCAGACATTTTTAATGGTTAAAAAAGAATACTCAGTACATTTGAATAAAAACAACTAAAGAGAAAATCAGACTTCTAAATAGCAATTTTAAAATTTTAGATTGAAAAGTAAGTATGGATATGCGTGTATTTAAATAAATAATACATTCAAGTGTGTTGCATCAAAACTGTAAATCTGTGGGCAGGAGTTTCTTTTTCATTATCTCAGATAGCTAAAATCCACAATATTGTGATTTGACAATTGAAAAGCCAGCAAAATCCTAGTATTTCTTGAACCAGAAGGTATCAAGCATGGAGAGAAATAAAAATTTCTCTAGAACAAGATATTACAAATAATTTTTCAGTTGACGAAAATTGAAAAAAGTGGCTTTATCAGAAAGTGTCATCGCGTGGCATGGGACTGAGTATACATCATAATAGAATGTATTGAAAACCTGCTATCAAATGTTTTTTTTAAGTCCCCATTTTCGAATTTTTCAAACGAAAAAAATATTTAAAAATTTGACATTGCTCTTAAACTATCTAAAATTGTTTGCTATGCAACTAGTAGTAGCAGTTCTGCGAGTTAAAATCAGTCAATCTGGCAATGCAATTTCTATGCTTGTTTCTTTTTTTCTGAAATTTGCATGAATCATGGTATTTCATTGTTTATAAGGGCGCATAGAGCAATCATTTAATGATGAGGAACGATAGTAAAGGGGGATAGGAGGTACCAAAAAGATTTAGAATTGCACAGACGTCTTCATTCATCTATTATTGAAAATCATGGTAGAACGGTTGGCAATCCGTTGAGCCTTGGGCCATAGAACTTGGTTTTGAATCCCGTATGATCAAAGACCACCATATACATGCGGAGAATGTGCATGTTAAATGTGCGGGGTGGTATGTTCTCTTGCTTGGGTTGGGCGATAGCTGGGCGAACTTCGAGCTACCTCCTTCCGATGATGCTTTAAATGATTGGTTACCAATCGGTGGTTCCCAACAATAATATACTAACACACACAATACTAATAATATATTAATATGCAAGGGGTACGCCTCATTCTTTTGGTTTTTCGAAGAGGTTCTCAAGAAGGAACCACTAAGGTGTGGGGTCACCCCAGGAACGTTTGCAGTCCTAAACCCTAAGGGATCTGTTTTTTCGTGTGAGTACCAATAACAATAATTATTTATAATCACTACAAAAAGAGCATTTTTTTCTGTTGGCATTAAAATTCCAAATTACAGTTTGCTAAATCTTTACTATTTTTTCTTTAAAAAATTCTGAGTTTAAATTTATCTTTGTAAATTATATTTCATTTTGAATGATTGAGTTTACGGATAATAAAATGAAAAGTTACGAATATGTAATTTTGTATTTTTGAAATATTTTTACTATTTTTAATGTGTGTTTTAATTAAAATTATTTATTTCTGTAGAGAATAGCACAGCTGGTTTTTAAAAGATGTTTAAGAACCATGTAAACAGTGTAATGCAGTGTTTACAAGAAACCATTAAATAATACATCCGTAAAAATGTATTGTTTTTCATACTATTCACTGCTTTTCCTTTCACAGATAGTACTTATATATATATTCTAACACTCCTCACACTCTCCTTCGCCTTTCGTCCTCGGTAAATAAATTACGAAATAGAACGGCTACTCCAGCGTAAGTGTTATTCAATGTTCCCTTTTTCCCTCAGAACAGGCTAACGAGATCGGAACCGTGCATGACGTCACCCTGTCCGAACCACCCCCTTCATCCGACAGGTCACGTGCAGGGTGAGGGGGAGAGAGAGAGTGGTGTCCACTCGACCGCAAAGACGATGACTTGATCCCCCGTAACGAGGTAAACCTGGGCGAGACTGTTTTATTCCTTAATCCAGATGGATGGAGAACTACTGCACTCTGGAGTGATAGACAGAATGGGTATTGAGGGATCTATCTTTATATTAATGCCAGTGCACGTACGGTGTCGTCCCATCTTTTACGGGTTGCTGGAAGTGCGATTTCAGCCGCATCAATTTGCCATCTACATCTTTTGTAAACTACAATCTTCGCATGCACATTCACTCTTCTCATCATTACTCCTTGTTAACTACAATATATTCCCATTTACATCTATATTTTTTTTATGACTACAATATCCCCATTCGCATCTATATATTTTGTTAGTTAGATTGATCACATTTACGTGTACAATTTTTGATAACTACTATATCCGCAGTTACATCTACATTTTCTGTTGACTACAATATTCGCATCCACACTTACATTTTGTGTTAACTATAATATTCGCATTTATTTCTACATTTTCGTTGATTACAATGTTCGCATTTACATTTACACTTTTCTTACAGCTGTTCTTCGAAAAAAAAAGAACTCTGTTTTTAGTCTTGGTACACAAATTGAAATAAACTAATAGCACCATGGTCTCCAAAAAATTCCAGATGGTTCTTCATAAGCTGTTTTACACACTACGATAAGCGAAAACGCTGTGGCTTTTGTGAAATTTTCAGAAAAAATTCTTAAACATGGATTTGAGCTGCAAGATTTTTCGAAGAGTGACACGCTTTGCGAAAATTTCCGATTTTTAAGAATTTTTTCTAAAAGTATTGAAACTGATACAGATTGGCATGTCTTTGCAGTATGTAATACAGCTTGTAAAGAGACAGTTTCAAAATTTTGAAGTGCCTGGCATAATTAGTTTATTTGTAATTATGTACCAAAATCACACGACTTTTTCGAATAACACCGTTAACTACAATATTCGCATTTACATCTACACCTTTTGATAACTACAATATTCGCATTTGCATTTACACATTTTTTTAACTGCAGCATTTACATTTAGGTCTACATCTTACATTTAGACTAGATCTTTCATTAGCTGAAATATTCACATTTACACTTACATTTTGTGTTAACTATAATATTCGCATTTATTTCTACATTTTCGTTGATTACAATGTTCGCATTTGCATCTACACTTTTTGTTAACTGCAGTATTTGCATTTAGGTCTACATCTTACATTTAGACTAGATCTTTCATTAGCTGCAATATTCAAATTTTCGCCTGCATTTCTTGTTAACTACAATATCAAATTTCGTAAACTTTGTACCATCTTCAAAACTCAAAAGTGGTACTTACAGATTATTTTTCTGGTTATATAGTTATACTTTCGATAAAAGTTTATTGTTTATGGTTCCTCGTGCGAAATAAAGGAGCTACTCAAAACGTGAAAAATTTAAATAGTCACATCATCAGTATCCATTTTGACCATTTCTACATCTATTTTGAAACTTTTCATTGTGAACTCCGTAAGTACGTATGTATGCACAATTCAGTGTAGTTTTGTATTTAAGGCAATTTTAATATCTACTTGGGGAGTCATCCCTTTAATTGCAATCGAATCGGTAGTTTATGATGAACAGGGTCATTAAACGAATTTCGATAGATTCTAATCTAAGGGCAATCGATGTTTAAACTGGATTTTGAAATAGCTCATCTAATTCAAAGAGACTTTAAGACACGATTGCTGAAGCACTAATTATTAGAATACTGGATGTTAAAAAACTAATATTCTAGCAATTTTGTACCAAATGTTGGAGTATCGTATTTCAATATGAAGTTATATAAATTTAGATGAGTTGCGTCAAAAATATGCAATTTAATAACGTACAAAAATGTATTTACTACAGATTCAGACATCAGCTCGCTTATATAGGTAAAACTGCTGAAACAACGTAGTATATGCAGAACTAAAGGGTTAGACGCAAAAAGGAGCTAAGGCTTTTAGGCGAGTTTGGAGTTGCGTGTATTATTTTGAGGTAAAAAATTCTCTTTCGCTTGTTACCAGAAGGACATAGCTCCAATCACGTAGATTTGTTAGAAGTTGATTTAACCCTGGAGAGACTGCAGCTAGATCGCATAGTGGAGCACACGACTCTAGAATACACCGAGAAACTCCACGCTGAACAACACAAAGGAATACTTAACAACTTAAGGAATTCGCTTTATTATGTGCATCAAAGAATTAAACACAGGTCTTAGTGCGGCTTCTGGCGATAAAGCCCAAAAAATGCGCACCTTCACGCGTAGGGTAAAAGTATAAAGTGACGCGCAAAAGTGTGAGAACAAAGTAAGCCAACCTGGCGATAGCGCTAGGAGCAAGAAGAATGGTTGCCAATAAAATCGCCAGCTTGTAAAATTCCAGGTGACAACTAGAGATAAAACAATAGTAATAAAATTTAAATGAAGGATCCCTAACAGGGGGTAGTAAGGCGATCTTGCAATGCAAGAAATTTTAATTAAGTCCTGTGGGAAAATGCTAGAGAGAACGTAGAAGCGCATCACATGGACGCCATGGAAGGAAAAATAATACTTTAACGGCAAAAGCCAAAGTAATTTACAAAGCAGAAATAATATACCGTAGCGGCCAGAGAAATAATGACAAAAGAGTATTAAATTTAAAACAGGGAAATTAAAATCAGAACTCATTAAAAATATGCGATGAACTGCATCACAGCTCAAATCATTAGTTCTTCTACTATTCAAAAAATGATGTTACCTGTCACTTTGTGTTGAATTCCCGAAGTTTCCTACCGTTTTCCGCAAACATAAATTGTTCACGTTACCCCTGTTTTTTTTTTGTTTTTTTTTCAGCAAACCTTCAATTCTCCTAAAAGAGGTAGCTTATCCTGCACTCCTCAACATTTCTTACCTCTTCGCTTAGATCGTTGCAAAAAAGCAGTCGCGAAAGTTTCTCCCGCCATCTTCAGAATTACTTTCCTGCATCGGTCTTTGAATAGGTCGCGAGATACAGCGCTGTGTTTGCGACACCAATGTGCGCTTTGAAGTATCGTTTGAAGCGCAGTTTTATCCTCATAGGATGACTCAGTCTGTGACAGTGTGCCACTGATGTGAAACGAAAACAAATTTAAATCCTTGTGCATTCCCAGCCACTAAGGAGGTCACAGCAGGACCTCTTTATTAAGTCTCTAACCCCCGAAAAAAAAAAAAAGGAAAAGTTACAGATTTTAACTACCACTGAAGTTCTATTCTTATTTTTTATTTTTATTTTTTATTGTAACTTAACATGTGTTTATATTCCTTCAGATTCACATCTTTACTTCCTTATCGATTCAAAATCTTTACCTCGATGGGTAGGACCTACAAAATACTGTTTCCGACATTCACAACCTTTCTGGAGTTTTCCCGAGATTTGATTTCTCATCTACAGTTGGTTTCCATGATGGTTGGCATGATGTATACCGTAATTTTTAAAAATGAAACAAACCGACATTTACTTACTTATTTATTCAGGTCCAAACGAAGAGAAGATTTCCACATAAAAAGATGAAACTTAAGAGCTTATTCTACATAGTTCCAAAAATAAAATTACATTACATTTTATTAGCACTCTAGTGCTAAAAAAATAATTAAAAAGTTATTTGTTTTTAAAAATTTACAGTAGGGGAATACGCATTCCAAAATAGTTTACACAATGTTAGTATATTTTATTACATATTTGCTAAGTGTATACTATTAGCTTATAAACTGTAGAGATCGATTGCCGTGCATAAGTGATCTTTAAAACATTTTTGCCTTTAATTGAAACTACATTATCTATCTATTCTTTGAATTTGAACTTGCTCTGGTATTAATAATATGAGGATATTACGTAAGATTATTCAATGTGTATCTTTAAAGATACTAAATATCATATAGATTAATTATACTTCTGAACATTTACTATCGCTTGGTGTTGTTGTATTAAGGCAAAACTATGCAAAGGCTGCCTGCCTAAGAAGGAGTTGGGCTTGAGCGGAGGACTTTACAAGGGCTTCTAGTTATACATTTGGAGAAAACCACTCAAAACATCAGATCTTTAGATCGACAACTATGCTCAGAACCATAGATTTTCACAACTCTACCATCTGCGAAGGTTCAGTATCTTATCGACTTGCCGTGAGTGGACTGTTATCGTTTGTTTCATTATAACAATACTCCTGTGTAACGAAAAACAAGAACGATAAAAACATTTCACAAGAATTCTAAAACACTTTCCAACTCAGCTTTTAGCCTACTCAGTACACTACTGCTTAACGAATTAAGCAGTTAGCTATCATCTTTAGAATGACGCCACGGCAGCTATTCCCCTTCAGCGTCTATCTTCGCCATAACCGAATTTTCTTTTTTTTAATATGTTTTTACTAAACATTAAAAAAAATTGAACTGCATTATCAATTCATACACTTAAGAAACTTTTCACTATAAAAATGCGAGTTATTTTTCATGTACTTATTTATGTTATTAATTTAATATAATTTAACTCTTTACTTATTTTTTTTAATTTCTTTCTTTATTTTTTTGGAGGGGGTGGTGGAAACACATTAAACGAAAACAGCTGAAGAGCTATTAGCCATCTGAGGTACTACGTACATTCATTTTTTTAAATACATAAAATAATAATTGTATCAAAATTTATTGTAACATATAATATGAAACTGAAATTTCTTTTAACGCTTTCAAGAAATAAAATACACAATTACTTAATTGAAATAACGCAATATTTCACTTGAAGACATTTTCTTTTCAAGAAATATAAGTGAGTATTTTTTTCCCCATCAACACATGTAATGTCCAAAAAAATGAGTACAAAAATTGTTTAAGTCTGATTCAATTTTTTTTTCACTTAAGTAATCGCTGTAATTTCATTTAATTGCATTCTCTTTCTCCATTTTCTTGAAAAAAAAAACTGAAAACTACTTATTTTATAAAAAGCGATCTTAATAGTTCTTTAAAAGAATAATTCAATAAAAACAAACCCTTTTTACTTCGCAGTGCGGTTGTTCAGACAATTTAATGTTAAAACGTGTAAAAGAATTTATTTTCCTTGCATTTTGATAACGAGAAAATGTTCTGTAAATTAGTAAGAGATGAGAGTGTTGAAATAATAATTTATCTCCTGACAAGCTTTGCATCATAATTTTATTCAAGCAATATTTTAAATATGTCTGTTTTTCATATTCATAATTCTTTCTGAGAAATGCATGTTGAGCATTTATCGAAGAAGGATATAGGTTGAAAAATAATTTTAATGAAATTTACTTAGTGTTAGTTGTAATAGAATTTGAAATTTAAATACGTTCTAAGCTATATTTTATGTATTTTTCTTTTTCTTATGTTAATGAAATTTTAACAGCAGAGTAATATTATATTTAAATATAAAGCAATAAATTTTGCAGTTCCATTCTTTTAAATATTAATCATATTTAACTTTAACAGTTTTATTCATTCTAATATTACTTTAAACTGAAAAATATTTGTCTAATGAAATGTATTTTAAAACATTAAGCTATACAAGTAAGGTTTCGTGAATATCAGAATGCTCATTAGCATAGGCAAATCCAGAGTACGAGGAACAAAGGTACTTGCAATCCCCTAAAAGAACTATATTTACTTTATAGAAGATTGAATTTATTTTGTAAATTCAAATATGTTTACATGAAAATTGAGACAAAGTAATTTTTTGGCCCCTTCAGAATTTTTTTCTGGATCCGCCATTGCTTATTAGTTCGGGTAATTCGACGTACTTTTATTACACGGTGAAACATAAACTAAAAAGTTATTTTATAGGAATAAATTATTTACGGGGTAATAATAAATGAATATCCGAACTTTGAAAGGCTATATCTTCTAAGCCAGAGGTTTCCAACCTTTTTAACACTCTGACCCCCCCCCCCATTCCAACAAATATTAACTTTTGATGGCGCCTCCTCCTTCACCTTCCTCACCATACATGCAGGATTTTATTCTTTAACTCTGAACATTGATTCGCCTTTCGTACAAAATAATGTTATAGGTATAGTTTGAATAAATAATTTAAGCGGAAATAGATATGTTTTGGAATAAAAATGAGAATAAACAAGATGATCTTTTAAAAAATATTCATCATCATTTAACTCATAGTTGAAGTACTATATGACTCTATACGTTTGCTATCTTTTCCATTATTATCTTCGAATATTTTAGTTCTAAAATATGTCTAAAAATAGCAACACCGAAGAGAATTAAGTATATGAAACGATTTCGAGTTGGCTGCTTTTTTAAGCATTTGACTTTGAATTTACCATACAATACCAAATTTGAGTAAATAACTTTTTTTAAAACTTTTTTTTACATTAAAACATGTTTTTTCCCAGTAATTTCTGATTATATATTGTTCTTTGAGCATTTAAATAGCTTTTTTATTATTAATAAAAAGAATTTGAAGATATTAAAAAAATATTTAAATATATTCCCCCAATTAAAAAAAATATTAAAATATATGCTCTCCAATTAAAATAAATATATTAAAATAAATGACCTGCTCGCCAGTTCAGAACGCTGGACCTTCCCACTTCAGACGTCCACCATTTTCAATGTCGGCCATGTTGGGGCCCCGAAAAAGCTGAAGCCATACAAAGTCTTGACGGATGTGCCAAAATTGGCCTATCGGATGATTTAAAATGGCGCATCCCATCTTTGTGCCTGCTTAATATTTTGAAACAGATTGTAGGCTTTCAAAATGATTCCGTGCCAGGAATTATTTTATTTCTTATAATTCAAACTTATGCTGGTGCGTCAAATGTAAAGATTTGTACTCTCTAAAATACATTGTCATCTAAAATCGTACTATGCCTCATCCCCTACTAAATTCCGAAAAAAATAATTCTACAATCTTCTTCCTCAGAAAAACAATTAAAACCCCATGTTCACATGTAATTACTTTTCCTGAAAAAAAAAAAAAGCCCACGTTATGCGAAAGGTTGGCTACTCTATAACAATGTTATGAGGATGACAGATAAATAAATAAATAAATAATAAATTAGTACAAAATTATCTGTACGCAGGTAGTTCAAGTTTGGCTCGATAATACAAATACTTTCTAGTGTAAAACAATACGAAAGTACGTAGTTCAAAGACATCAAACATGAGAATGATATCATTTTCACAAAATCACTTTTTTTAACCTGGCCACATCAGTCTTTCGTAAAACTAAAGAGATTAAAAGCGCTTAGCGATAATACCTCATTCAGATACATTACCAGCTTATTAAAATGTCTGGTATCTTCATTTCGTCACATTAAACTGCCCAAAAATCGTTTCATTAAAATCCGCTAACATCGCTCCGCTCGTTTTACTCCCTTACTCGACACATTGGTTCACCTAATTGCTGGAGCGAATCCCATCTTTGCAGATAATTCTTTTCTTAAAAAACGCCCGTTTTCGCTTTTCATTAAGCTTATGGCTGGGAGACAGACATAAAGGATTAGATGACAAAGAGCCCTCGAGTAAAGAGGGGGGGGGGAGTAGCTAATTATATTTAAATCGATTTATATAATGCTGTTGCAATTATAAGAAGGGAATTGAACCGATGTTTGTGAGGTGGGGGGTATTTTTTTTTCTTAAATTATTATTACTCTCCTGGTATTTAAAATAGCACGATGTGTTTAAATGGGGTACGTAATAAATGGGGTTTTAATTGGCAGTCAAGGCAATGAATTAAAAAGGTAATAAAGATCGTTGCCTGTAAAATTAAACTAAACCTCTTCTGCACAGGTGTATAATACTTTTTAAGAGGGTATTGTACTGAGTCTGAGCTAAGAGTGCTCTATTATGAAATCAATGTCATACGCTTATCTCTAAATAATGGATTCTTATTTAGGCATTTTTAAATAATTCTTTTTGCATTAAGTATTACTTGTATATTGTGGGAGATTTACATTAATTTATCGAATTGCGGTGACAGGAAAATTAAAGATAACCTCTGTATTTTTGTGACTAATATTAAAAATGTCAAAACTATATGTTTTCTTTGAAAAATCGTTGAAATTTATGTAGTTAAAAAGAAAATCGAATTAAATTCCGTCTTTATTAAGTGCATTATGGAGAAGTGGAACGATGTTGCTCATCTGTAACATATTCAGCTCGTGTAAAGCATTATATTTTTAGAATAAATGTTTCTGTTTTGGGTGTAATTTATGAAGGTTCAATGCACTTAATGAAAAAAGGACTTTAAAAGTGTCTAAAACTGCATTTAGAATTAACCTTACCACTAGTTCAACATCTTTAACAAACTGCTTCGCAAAAACCCAGCAGTACTTCAGTAATTCAAGGAGGGTTGAAAAATTTTAAACATCTACTGTGATGCACAGCTCACCAGTATGAAGTTTGAAGCTTCTTATGTGCCAAATTTTCAGAGATATTAATTAAAGGGTCCTTGGTTGTAAAGAAAATATAGATTTCTGTGTTATAAGCATGGTTCGTTTTAAATATTTCCCAATAGTCCTGACTATTGGGAAGTATTTAAAAGTATATATGTGTGTCCGTTCTAAAAGTTTAGCCTCGGATACCTGGAGGGCTGACAGTCAACCCTATAGAGTTTTTCAACTGTTAGCCCTTTAATGTGCGGTGTGAGGACAAAGGACTCAACACTTTGAATGTGGGTTGTAAAAATACTCAATTTGTCCCGTTTTTGTCAAGTTTTCATTCATTTGTCAAGTTTTCATTCATGAAGAATAAACTTGATTTCTTACTTAAGGTCAGCATAGTTGCACTAGAATCCTTTCCTTTTTAGAACATACTTTTCCGTAAAAATGATCATTTATTTATAAAATTGATGTCGGAATTTTTAAAATTAGCACTGGCATCTGCTGAAAACTCAAAAAATAATGAAAATGTATTGACATAGAAGAACTACTAGATAGACTTTCCAAATGGTCTCAAAACTTGAAAAAATTCCGACGTTCCCATCGACCAGTTTAACTACCAGCAACATGGTGGATGGTTGAGTCTGTTAGGCCGCACAGCCAGCTGTGTCAAAACTACTCTTTAGCTCTGTGATATGCGACTGGAATTCGATCGACCACCATGCTGCGGGGTAGTTAAATCGAGCAATAGCTACAGCTGTACTTTCCGAGTGTTTAATTCATTTGGCCAATAGATCCCGTTGTTTCATAGCGATGTGAAAATGGCTGCTGTTCAAAGGGTTAATTACAATCTCCAACGTTTGTTCCATTCAATCCAGCTACTTTACAGCTTCTGACCAACATTTCCAGTAGCCCTCCGACCAATATAGTTAATCAGCCAAAAAGAAAACACACAGTTTGTTACGCTCAGAGTTGATTTAGGCGTTGACAATGAAAATGAGGTAAGTACCAAAATTTGCGAAACTGCGTTTTTTCACTGACAACAATCTATGTTCCAACGCCAATAGCATTGAAAAAGAGGCAAATGCCTAACGAGCTTCATTTAGTTTAACCCATTTATGCCTAGCGTCCCTTTTTTGGGACGGCATTTTCGCTATCAGTCTAAAACGTTATTTATTTTTCCTAGCCTTTATTCGCGAGTATTCAACTTCATTTCCACAAAATATTTTAATATGGCCAAGTAGGATGTTGACATTTCAATTTTTATTCATAATGATTTTAAATGAAATCATCCCTTGTTCAAAAAGTTGACATCAGAAATTTATCAATTACTGCTGGTGTTAGCAAACATCGAAGAAAGTCGCAAAAATATCCAGACACGAATGGGTTAAGTCGGTGCCGGACGATGTGGTTGCAGGTAACTCCCGAACGCTTTGCATTGAAAAAGTGGCAACAGAAAAAACCCCCGCGGGATAGCTTTAAACTTCCCATATGTTGGACGATGATTCGATGTTGGACATATTTGCGATTTGCATAAATTATTTACCTTAAGGGGACAAGGGACGTTCAATATTCAAAATTTTCAATTTTGAATTTTTACTTGTAATCATATGTAAAGTTGTTTAACATAAAATCATAGTTGTTTAACATAATAGTTTGCATCTATATTGAAACTAAAAATTAAAAAATAAATATTTTTTTACATGAAAACTTGATATTTTTTTTTTTAAATACGCCTTCTTTTTTTTTTCTTAAAATATCCCATGCGCATTCCAAATTAATAAAAAGCTATAATTTTTTAAGTATGCATTTGCATTATATATATGAACATATCTGCGCATACATTTTTATGTGTGACAAAGGTAAGCTTTATAGAAAAAATAAATTCATGTGAGATGTAGCTTTTTTTTCAAATTTACACCCTATTGTTACATTTAAATTCCTATATCTCTCTTAATTAACCTTTGTTTGAAAATTTAATGTGCAGTTATGTTCATATATGCATTGCAAGTACACTGTAAAAAAATAACAGCTTTTTATTAATTTGGAATGCGCATGGGATATTTTGAAAAAAATATTGAATGCTCGTTTTTTCGCAAAGATATTAATATATTTTTTAGAATAATATTTCATTTATTTATTTTTAGTATTAATGTAAATGTAAGCCTTTGTGTTAAACATTTTTACGTATGATTGGAGACTAAAAATTAAGAAATGACAGTTTTCAGTTTTAACGTCCCTTGTCCCCTTAAAATACAACTACTGTATTGTGAGGGTGCATCACTTATGATAATGATTCCTGAACACTACTGCTCTTAAAATTTCTGAACTTTCTTGTATTCGAGTATCGAATTCAACGCTTCCTCTCATCAGCACCAGAAAGGCTTTCAATAAGTTAGAAGGGTGGAAATAGAAGACAATCTTCAAGAAGCAAAAACTTAATGCATTCAAACAAAAGGCTACCTTTCCTTCTAACGACAAAATACCAATGCTGGAAGAGGGAAAGAAGAAGAACTTGCTAGCAATGCTTGAATATCTCGATGGAAAATACCCTAGCTTCTATAAGGAGGTTTGCAAATAACTTTTTTTTCTTTTCACAATTACCTGTTATGCCTTATGTTATGTCTTTTGCTTCAATAAACTATTTGTAGCCAAGAACGTGAGTACTCATTTCGATATTGACCGTCAAAACTTCTTTTGCTTCTCCTGTAAAATTTAATTTTTGGCACTTATCTCATTTTCATTGTCAACGCCTCAATTATCATAAGTGATGCACCCTCACAATACAGTAGTTGTATTTTAAGGTAAATAATTATGTGAATGAACATTTTTAGGCATCATTTGCTGCGACCGTAATTTTTCTCTGTCTTCGAAAGTCACAAATTTATAAAGAGCAGTGCAGGAGTCTCATTGCTACACTTCTCTTGATAGTGTGCATAGTTTATCTAAACTAAAAATCGATTTTTTTTTAAACTAACACCTTAGTTCCTCCATAGAGCGATTTGCAGATGAAACTCATAACCTCGTCCGAAGTACAACTGAAGGAACTCCCACAAAAGTTTCTTGGCTCGCTTCAGCCAGTGTTACTCCGAAACATATTATAAATAATCCTAGAAATAAAATAATTCTCTTAAAAGGACATCTCTGATTTCCCCCAGAAATTCTCTCCATTTAGATCAAATTACCCTCCGGAGGGCCATTCTCCTACAAACACTCGAACTCAATGAAAATAGAATTTACCGGAAAAACTATCGAGTGCAAAGGAATTCTGCACTCTCCGCAAAGGAAAAAAAATAAAAAAGGAGAGAGAATAAAAATAAAAAAAGAGATAAAAATGACTCTGTAACAGAGACAGAATTTTATTTTCTTTGTGAAGTCTGCTCAGAGAGGAAAAAAAAAAATCCACACTTTTGCTACACTTTCTTCTCTTATAGTTAATAAGAGGAGAAAAAGTTTGAAGTTTATTTTTCGAAGAAATGCTCTTGCAAGGATATTTTTGCCTTTTTTTTTGTGTGTGCAATGAAATTATGGATTAAATTTCTGGTCATCTTTTGTGAATGTTGATAAAAGTGCCCATCCTTCAATACATTCATGACTTCGGAGAATTCTGTAACTGTTCTGCAAATTATCTTTCCAATCCGTTTCAAATCAATTGTCTACCACTATCTTAACCCTTTAACGCGCAGTGTTCCCGCTCTGGGAACACCAAACTCTGACGTTTTGACTGTTGCATGTCACGAAGAATAGATTTGATTTCTATAAAAATAGTTGCGGGTGGCACAGCTCCACGAGAATCCTTTACTTTTTTAGCACGTCATTTCCCGTAAAAAATGGTCACGATTATTTTGAACAGCACTGACATCTCCTGAAAAATGGAAGAATGCGATAACAGCTGGATAGATGGCCCAATGCTGAAAAAAAGGCAGCCGTTGCCATCGCTCGACTTAACATCCAGCAAGATGGCGGACGATCGAAATGTTCATCGCGTGCCACAGATCTAGAAACCCTTTTTTGACGACAGCTGGCTGTGCGGCACAGTCAGCTATCAAAACTAGACATAAAATAAAGTATAAAATGTATCTTCAGTGCATTTGCCGGTGACATAATGAAAGCTTCCCTTGCCTGTTCCTGCTTGTAATCTGCAAAACATAGAATCAGAAACAATGTCAAGTGAATCTGAAGACGCTGATTAAGAACCTGTAGAAAATATTCCCCTCATTCTCAAGATTTTTCTCCTCAGCCCTTTAATCAAAAGGAGTTGAACAATTTGGTTCGCGATCTAAAACTTTCAAAACAGTAAGCTGAACTTTTGGGGTCGAGACTGCAACAACGAAACCTTCTATCTCCAGGTACAAAAATTTCCTGCTTGAGATCAAAAGGTACTTCATTCGCTCAATATTTCGGCATGCAGAATTCAGTGTGTGTATGTAGAGATGTCAATGGTCTGCAGATGCAGATAGGTGTACAGCAAATCCATCAGGAATAGTCACTCTTCATTGACTCTAGGAAAACCAGATTGAAAGCAGTACTACTGCATAATGGCAATATTTTTCCATCTGTACCTTTGGCTCATGCACTAGACGTGAAAGAAAGTTATGAAACTTTGGCCACTATACAGTAAAGTGGTTTAAAAGGAAATCACATGTAACTGTAAAGGAAAATGTGAAAAATATTCCACTGGTTAGCCCAATAAAATCAGTTTGCCTCCGATTCATGTCAAGTTGGGTTTTATGAAGAACTTTGTTAAAGCTATAGATAAATGAGGTCAGGTCTTGAATCATTTGAAAGAAAAATTTCTCAAACTGAGTGAAGCAAAGTTAAAAGAAATTATATTTATTGGACCACAAATAGAAAAATTGTTCAGCTATTCATCGTTTGATATCAGACTGACAAATATCGAGTTAGCCGCTTGGACCTCATTCAAACCAAGTGGGAAGGGCATTTTGGACAGGAAAAAGATAATATCTATCTTAGCATGTATATACATATAAATACCAATGTATACATATAAAATAACATTGAATTGTTAAGTTCTTAATAGTAATTTCTTGTTAGTTTCAATTCTATCAAATTTTGCCGGTATTGCTTCTGATTTTCCTGTGCCTCTTGAAAATGTGACGTGATAGACATAAATTGATTTTACCAGTGAATTTAGCACCCCGAAATTAAGTAAATCCACTCATTTACAAACCAGAGGCAGAAAAAAAAGTTTAAATTTGTTGACTTGTGTTATCATTATCTGAATTAAAATCTTCTGGAAGCTATTGTGCATTACATTAAAAACGATAGCCAATAAAGTAACTAACACATTTCAAAAACTTTCAGAGTACATATACATTAAGATATTTTTTTTAAATAAAAGATTCGTTTAAAGTAAAATGCATACAAAACTATAAATAGCATAATGGTGTCAAATAAAGTTTGAATGTGCCAGCAACAAACGTATTGACTAACATTCAACATAAATATTCAAAACATTAATATTTTACTGTTAATGAGTTATAAATTGGCAAAATAGATTTAAATAAATAATATTTAAATTATTTATTTATATTTATTTTTCAATTTATGTTATTATTAAAGAGCTATATATTTATTATTAAATTTTAAAACATTGGGAATATCAGTCAACACTGGCCATGCTTTAACAATTACTTCCTTAAAAATTCAAAACATTTTCTTTCCCAAACAATAGCATTTTTAGCTTAACAGTGCTACAAGAATTAAAAAATTAAACATTTTTAAATTTTCGCCAAAAGTAGAAAATTCAATTAAATATAGCTGATATTTATATAATGCCACACACACCAAAAGAAAAACACATTAAAAGAAATGACAGTAATATTAGTGTCTACGGATAATTCAACAAACAAAAATTATTACTAAGTATATTGTCACTATACGTAGAAGCAATATGACCAACTTCAATTAAATGAACGTAATTTCTTTAGAAAGCACAACTAAGTAAATCTCAAATGCTAGAAATATTTCTTAAGATAAAAATTCAGAAAAAGAGAATATTTCATGCCCCCAGGAATTCTTTTCAGTTAGACCAAGTGACCATCCCCGAACAAAGAATACAACTCGTACGAAAATAAAATAAGATAAGAGAACCGTTAAATAAAAAAATTCACTACTCATAAAGAGAAAATACTAAAAAACAGTTGCTAATGAAGACAAAAATTTTGTTCTCTTAGTGACTTTTTTTTTTGAGAAAAGTATTCTGTATTTTTTATACTTTTTTATCTATAAGCTTGGCAGTTCGAGTTCGTTTTTACAAATGTATGTGTATTACTTATGTAGCGTTTAATCCTCTCCCCACCAAAAAAAAAAAAAAAAAAAAAAAAAACCGTGTCTGGTTGTTAGCACATAGAATGATAACATAAATGTATGCAATATTTATTTTGAAAAAGAAAGGCTTTTCTTACAATTGTTGGCTATCTTCTAGCTGTTGCAAAAATACAATGCTGGGACCTATATTTAGTTCATCTGATAAAAATTGTAGTAAATAATAACCACAGATTATAACTTCTCTACCACAGGTGATAGGGTGTCAGAGTTTTGTGCCCCGTCTTATGATTTCTTATTCAATTGATTCAACCTTAAAACAGCATTTTTACCCAACACTATTGACATGAAGCAATTTAGAATGTATCCTCACGAAAGCGTTCAACAAGCATTTGCAGGGAGGTGAAATTCTTAAAAATCCAATATATTTAACAAATAATATCTCGCCTTGCTTTGATCATGGAATTCTGTGTATTTTTCTATGAGAATTACCCGAAACAAGCAGATTTATTGTTTACAAAAATATATACGACAGTGCACCAAATTTTTTTTGAATGTTGTAGCTAACGTAATTCGTTTGAACTGAGATTTTTCATACATTCAATAATCTTCGAGTTCATTTCTGGAGTTTAATTTTATACAGACTTATAAGCACGCTAAAAGTATATACTTCGATGTTTACTTTATCTTCTAAACAGACGTCTTTTTCTAGAAAGTAGGAGTTGTAAATTGCAGAAGTAATTTCTTTAAAAATATTCGAAAATTTATATATACTATAAATAAATAAATAAATAAATGGCCTACGTTTTTACAATTAAAGATCGTGTTATGTTAGACTCACAGAAAAATTAAGAAACACTCTTTAACTACTATTAAACTGAGAATTTTCTCCTGACAAAAACTTTAAAAATGGAAATTTAAAAAATTCTTCCAACAAAGCCACTTTAAAAAGTCCAAGTCTTTGCTTCGCTCAAAAAGTAAAAAACACAGCTTGAAATAAAGAAGTGCCATTCTGATTACCCTGACAACAAATGTACTAGAAAAATAAAACTTTGGGGGAGTTTTTTTTTAATAAGAACTTTAAGCATTGAAGGGGAAGAAAGGCATAAAAAGCTGTATTTAGAATATGTAATAACAAAAGAATAAAAATCTCAATTTTTAAAAAAGTAGAAAAGTAAAAAGTGTTATTTTATAGGTGAAGAAAAAAATGTAAACTACAAACTGTTTAATGTTTAATTAGTTTTACGTTTTAAACAAAATTTTCGTGGCACGAATTAATTTTTTAAGAGAGGAAAAGTGGATTTTGTGATATTTTTATTTTTATTACTTTTTTTTATTGGAAGTAGTTTTTAGTCCGGAGTGTGGTTGAGTCACTTTTATTTATTTACTCTTATGGTAAGATCGCTCTTTCCATGAGAATCGAGATATGTATACTGCCAAAAATCGATAACCTGTAATATTAAAACTATGCAAAAGAGCAAAGAATGCAAAATCATCTCTCCCTCATATATATGTGCGTATGGTGTGTGTGTGTGTGTGTGTATGTATGTGTATGTGTATATATATATATATATATATATATATATATATATATATACTAGTTATAGGCTAGAGGTCGAAATTCGACCATAAGGCACTATTTTTTTTTTAATTTGAGCGTGAATAAAGTTCTTCTGCCAAAGATAATGTCTTAAGATTCCATATACCAGCGGTTCTTAACCTTTTTAACGTCGTGCCCCCCACCCAACAAAGGCTAACTTATGGTGGCGCTCCACCCCCCTCACATTTTTCAGCAAAGATTTAGTTTTTGTTCTTCAACAATGAACATTTAGTCGGATTTTCTACAAAATAATGTTATCAGTAAAGTTTGAATGAGCATTTTAAGCGATAATACATATATTTTTGAGTAAAAATAAGAATAAATAAGAGGATTTTTTAAAAACTTGCTCTTTGATTTTTCTCGCGCCCCCCTGCAAACGCTCTGCGCCCCCCTTGGGGGTCGCGCCCCACAGGTTGAGAAACGCTGCCATATACAGTGGAACCTACAAAAGTGTTGCTCTACATAAGTGACCACCTTGGCTAAGAGACCATCTCTCTATAGGGACCACGTTTGGAGAATTTCACTTTAAAACCACCACACTTTTCCGTGAAGACGGTATTTTTGTAAAGACTCTATCATATTTTGCTAAATGCAGAGGCATCTCCAGCGAGTAGGTCATAGGGGTCATCTCCCTCCACCGACCTTGGATTTCACACGTTCCTGTGCGATTTCACACCTCCAGTTTGCGTTTTGAACAATTTAGGATATTCTAAAAAGTCCAGTTGCTTCCTCCGAAAATTCCGCTTGGAACCGTCCTCTGCTAAAGGCCAATTATATTCGGAGTTATAAAATCTTAAACCGTCGAATGATTGAGCTCTACTTGCTGAGGCGTACTACTGAACATGAGTAAATCTTGATCCTCAATAAATTTGCACTTTTTCGAATGGTAGTCCTTGAAATTTATTTACTGTCATCGCAAATGCAGGTATATTTGGAAATTGAGTTTTTTGAAAGGATACGGTAAAGTAGTACCAGGATATTTTATAAGTGGAATTGAAATTATTTTATTGCCTGCGGTTCCAGTTCAAATTTCGCAATCAATAGCATGACGATATATAAACTTTGTGCACATTCTTTTTCCATTGACTCATGCTTCCTTTGTATTTAAGTTTCTGATTAGTATAACGATACAATTAGTTTTCTATACTAATTTATGTGGTGGCAAACTGTGGTATTTTTCGGTTAGCTAAGCGTTTATCAGCCCAACTGTTTTTTTTTTTTTTTTTTTTTTTCTGGGAAACGTTTAAAGACTACTTCTGAAACACTGTCCATACTCCAAACAAAGCAGGAAATTTTAATCTGTATACAAAATAGTATTTATATACAGAATTCAATATATAAAAAATGTCAATATACTAAAAAGAAATACGTTTGCTTACTCGGTACATAATGTGGAATTGGGGAAAACGTGTGGAATTAAATTAAAATACGAAATTAAATTAAACTTCCAAAATATGGAAAGTTATAAGCAACTATGTAACGGAAATCGCTTTAGGTGTGTAAGCATTTGGTGCAGATCACAATTATTTGGCAATTCTTTACTTGCTCCCGGCTAGCCGAAAAAAAAAAACCACCCAAACCACTCATAGCGAAAAAATTCAAAAACTCTACTGGATAGTTATTGATTTCATTGTCATCAAAGCAAATTATTTTATCGTAGCTACGATGATATGTTCTCTATTCATAAGATATTCGATTAAGTCAGCATTAATAAAAGTTCAATCATCATTATTAGGTTCTATTATAACTGAATTCAATATGTTATCCGAGAGAATTTTTTCGGAAATATTTCCATACACTTCATTAGTAATATTATTTTCATTCCCTATTAATTGCTGAGGTATTTCTTCAATAATATTTCCGGAGAAAATTTGCTTTAGCATACTGCCTGACCGCCGGAGGTTATGAAGAAGTTGTCGAATTGGCGCTTTTCTGTGTAGCGTCTCTTGGATTGCGACCTGCCCGGAACGAACAGTAAATATTATTCTCTCCTCCAAGGTTGGTCCTGTTTCTCTCTTATTATCTATCTTTTTCATAAAAAGGAGCTAGTACCCAATGCTGAAAATTAACTCTTTTCTTGTTATACACAGGTGCAATTTTTTTTTAATTTTGATAGTTTTGAATATTTTGAATATATAATACTTAATTTAAACAGCTCAGTGGAGAAAGAGCATATCATAATCATTCAATCTTTTTTTCAATTTAATAACAACCCAGTCTGGGGTTTTTTTTGCATCTTTATGTGCGTGCGTGTGTATGTGCCCTTTATTTTATTATTACACCTTCTAAAACAAAAACTAAAATATAAATAAATAAAACCTTACAGCATCTTTTAATTAAAAAGAAACCTCAAAATTAACTTTTTAAAAAAAAACTTTATTATAAGCCAACATTTTTTTTTAGTTAACTCACGCTTCGGAAAACGGTTTTTTTAAGCGAGAGACCCTTTAAAGAACAAAAAATAATTACTTTAAAAACTTTCCTCACGCACAAAATAAAACGCAGCACGAAATCAAGAAACAACATTGTAATCCCCTTGGCGACAAAAGTGCTCTAAGTGTATAGCTGAAGAACAGATTGTAAACGGCGGGGGGGAAAGAGTTTTTCAATTTCTTGTGTGTACTTATTTTTTAACTTCATCTAACAGGCCACTTTTGCTAAATTAAGAAGGGAGCATTGGTGTGTAATTCGCGGTTCACAGCTTAAAAAACATGAGATAATTGCACGAAAAAAATATTTTGTTGAATTGAACAAAATTTTGTTGGCTCAAGAAAAGTTTGGTTAGCTCTATCTCAACCGAACAGGTAACCGTAAGATAAATGGTTAAATCCAATTGCTTACACATAGTGGAAAATTCTAAAAAGAAAGATTTAAACAGCATTAGTATAGTTCTTTTTCACTTTCCCACACAGAAATTTATCCATGAAAGAATTTAGCTTTTTGTATCTCAACAAGTAAAGTTTTAAAATATGTTTCTGGTATATGTATGTAATTATTGTAAAATATTATCGACCAAAATATGTTTACTGTAGAATTCAAAAAACCGTAATTTTAAATTTCTTATCACTCTTCATATGTATTTGTAGCACATCAAAACGTTATTGAGTTTGCGAAATACACACTGACCGGCATGTCACACTTGCCGAAACCGGTCTGCTATTTTAATTTTCTCATTGGTGCTTTTATACATTGTTTTTTCATGCTTATTTACTTTCTGCACTCAGCTACGTTTTCGTGCTTATTATTGTTTGTGAAACAGTTCGACCTTTTCAAACAAACACTACTGTGACTTTAAGGGTAACCTACGAAAAAAACACTATCATACTGCTATTGCAGCCAAAAGTGCGATTGCTGAAGCAGAAAAGACAGTTTCGTGTTGAAATATTAATACAGCAACATCCTAATAGGAATTTTTTTAATTCATTTTATGCTTACGTCATTGTAATAAAGACACAGTCATTTAGATATTTTATAAGACGCTACAATTCATTAATATAATTTTATTGGTATGTTGCAGATCTTCAATACGGTGGTAAAAGAGATTAAGGATTTGCACAACAGTTAAATTTTATATGTAAGGGCAGAGTTTACCAAACTATGGATTTCAAACATTATTTTAAATCTGGATGTGCCTGTGAGGCAGATTATCCAGGTTCTTTACCTCAAAACAAATTAGTGATAAAAGTCACCTTAATCCATGATTGAAGTTAAAGAGAAGACATCGTAAAGTGGCATTTACATTTTATTTAACATATCAACACATATATAAACTTCAAAAATATAAAATCCTGCAGTGGCCGGTGAGACCCCAAATAGAAACAGTCTATCAAGGTACGTTGACTTGACGGTACGTTACTTGAGACGAGGAAAGTGGTAATTTGTGAACATGAGAATGAAATAGTTGTTCTGAGAAAAAGGATTCTAGAATTCACTTTTCGAATATTTGATAGGAGATCTGAGAGGGTTTGATTTTTCATGATAGTGTATTTTGCAGTATTTAAATACTTCCTTTCGACACAGTATCGTAAATTTTGAGAAACAAACTATTTATGGACACAAAATCATTCAAAAGTCTTCAATCTGTCTCAAAACAACAAGCAGCAACAAAGATTCAAAGCGCCACTGGAAATCATTCAATGCGCCACGTTTCGGCCACCCATGATTTAGAACATCATGCCAAAAAAATCTAATGTGATGGGGAATTTTAAATTAAAAAAACGGGGAAACTAAGATGCCAACCAAGTACCTCTCCTGAAGCCAAATATTGTAAAAGGAATTAAAAAAAAATAATAATAATAATCAACCACTTAATTTCCATTTCAATTTATTTCGAGATGAATAGATTTGCTTAAGATTGTATTCTCTTAAAGGGAAAAAGTCATTTTTGTAATATTAAACATTTTATATGATTTTAAAATCCTTAAAACAGTTTAAGCTCTACAAAAATGCTTCTTAATCCAATATGTTAATCTTAAAACAACCTTCTGCTGATCTGAAAAGCAATGCCTTCAAATACACACACATAACCCTATAGGATAAAAAAGGGGGATTTAAAAACTCCGGACATAAAATAAAACACAGCATGAAATCAAGTAACAGCATTTTAATTCCCCGGACGACAAAAGTTGTCAGGAGATAAAATGGGAGGAGGTTGTAAAAAATGATTTTTCTATTTCTTTTTCCCCTCCTTTTTTTTTTTTTTTTCTTCTTTTAAATTCAGTAAGTTGCTGGTAGAAAGTAAGAAAAAGAACGTTTTGTGTGTAATTCATGGTTGAAAGGTAAAAAAAAAGGGAAGAGCAGAAAATACGATCTTTTTATGGGGACACATTTAAAGAGAAAAACGATATGTTATTACGCAGAAGACAACTCAACACAACTCAAAACTGTTGACACTGTCCCCAACACCTTTTAGCTCCTAGAAAAGAATTTATTTCTTTTAAAGAGTTCTTTCTTTTTTTCTTCTTCGAATTCTTTATGTCAATATGAAAATTAAAGTTACGGTGATAAAAGGAAAGTATATATATAAAAGAAGATAAATCTTTCAGGGGCTTTTTTTATTATTTTATTTTCAGCGTTACATTTAACGGAAAAGTTAAGTTTGTTCTTTGAAAATATTTCAGGAAAAATATTTTTAATTAAATTTATTCAGCTTTTTCCCTTTTTTTTCTTTTTTCTCTGCAAGGAAAATTGCAATGAATTGCATCGGATTTCTTTGTGGGTATTCCATTTTATCTACTGGCTCAACATTTTAATGGTTTATGGCAAGTTAGGCTTGCTAAAAATTTCATAGCAATAATTTGTAGTGCTTTTATGCTATTGAATACTAAGAATTTACTGAAATCATTTAACTTTCACTCACAAATTTGCATTACTTTCATTACTTTCATTCACTCTTATTTTTTCTTTTACAAATTTGTCACATTCATTAATTTTATTTAAAATTAATTTTTTTTTTTTTTTACAAATTTACAAGATAATTTTTTGAAGTGCTGAAGTTTTAGAAAATGTATCATTTTTGATGTGCATTTATATATAGCGTTTAATGCTTTATAGTTATTATTTTATTTATTTATTTAACCTATTAATCGGCTGTTGAAGTTGGTGAAACATCTCAAAATCGAGTTAAAACATTTTGAAGAATGTTTTCGTATAATACAGAATGGTCTAAAATGTTCGAAAACGTTCTATAGTTTTTCAGAAGATTATGGACCTTCGAAGTTAATTTTGAAACATTTTTACGGATGGTTTGAACAGCCAGGTGTCTCTTTCTCATCATCGTGACTGATCAAGTTTCCGTTGTGAAAGAGTGTAAACTTTGCCCTCTTTGATCGAGCAATTAAAAAATCAAATCTCCAAAACTTTTTTTTACGGTTTCTCTAAAATTACTCGGAATTTTACTTAGACTTTAAAGACTATGCGATTTCTCCAAAATTCGCCTTAAAAAAGTTTTCTAATAATTTTAAAAAGTAAACTATCCCTCCTTTTTTGCATATATATTTTACAATTATTTCCATTTGATGTCTTATAAAAGATTTTGTTCATATAATTTTAAAAAGTAGGCTATCCGCATCATGGAGAAAACGGGAGCACCGAGGCACTAATATGATTAATTTATTCCTACCTTTCCTATTCTCATAATTTTTTGTTAGACAGTCTACGTGTCTGGCTAGCTTTATTTAAGAATTTTGTTACAACTATAAAAGTAAAGTCTGTTTCATTTTTCATGTACTTGCTCTCTCGCTTACAATACTTAATCACTTAGTTTAAATAGATGAGCCCATGCATGCACATTTATCCGTACACGAATGAAGTACACTACTGGCCAAAAGTATTGCAAGTTTCAGAAATTTAACCCTTTTCAAGATTAAGCCCCCTTTCCCCCGTCAAAATTAAAAATTGATATAATTAATATTTTTAATGTCAACATCTTAAATTAATTACTTCAAAGATAGCATTAAGTTAAAGAACAAAAATAATTATTTAATTTATTGAAAAAAAATAGCATAAAATATATAGCTTATTATATAAATCATAATCCATTTTCGCTCGCCCGAATAAAATTAAATAAAGAATTAATTTCAAGTTATTCTGAAAAAAGAGGATAATAAATAAATGCAATTGAACTCTAGATCATTTATTACGTTGCTGAGAAGCCTTGATTTTGATCACAACAGCCGCTCTTTTAGATATGGAATCCACAATGTTTTACAGCACTTCGTTCGGTGTTTCATGTTGCCAACTTAAATTATGGGCTCCTGAAGCCCTCATTTTGTTTATTGGTGATTTTCAGATATATTCCTTCCAATTATACTACATAAATTCTCAAAACTATTTAAATCTGGTAAATTTCCTGTCCATTTTTTTCTGGGCTTATTCTTGAAACGATGGTTAAATTTCTCAAACTTGCAATACTTTTGGCCAGTAGTGTAAATCAGTAGCTTTTGTACACTATCCCTAAAGGACTTAAAACTGTCAAAGGTTATCATAATCTCTGTCTCGCCAATGTACTTATTATTATTTTTTAATTTCCTTTATGTTTCTTTCCGAAGACGAAAAATACTGTTAAATAAGAAGGAAGTCTTTTATTGAATGCAGCTGTTGGAAACTGAAATATCCAAACTAAGTACGCAGTCACGAAAAATATTTTATGAGAGTTCCAAGGGTTTAGATAAGAAGATTCTCAATCTGATCGAATGATCAAGCTGATTAAACTTTTGACGCATAATAACTTATTTTATCAGTTTCGTACTATAGAATTACTACTAGTTTAATGTATTTAGGAGGGAAAAATTAAAATTTTCCAGTGTCTGATGTTTACGAAAGTATATGTCGTATTTTGTAAGAAGGAGAAAAAGCTCCCATTTGTAAATATTTTAGATTGATATGACTCGAAGCGAGGTAAAATTTATAATTACTGTTAAATCTTCAAAAGTTTTGGACTTTTCAGACGTAGTTTAACTTGGAGATTTCCTACTAACTTTACAATACTTATCTAAAAATAGCCTAGAGAAGGTGAGAAAGTTAAGTAGTAATTGCAAATCAAATCATATACAGGGTGAATCTAAACTCTTGGGAAAAAGTTTAAGGGGTGATAGGGCACATAATAAGGAATCAGAATCACATAGCAATGTGGGGTCGGCAACATCGTCTTCATGTAGCTGTTAATAATCACTTTGGAAAAAGTACTGAAACAACAGTGCACTTTCCGACCCTTGTTTGTCAGAAACTAATGTATGTTTCTCCGTAAAAAGAAGACTAAAATTCATAGTTTCAAAATTCTATTTCATGTCACGGATGAAATTTTTGGAGACGAGCCTGCCACAGATCTAGAGACCCTTTTTTGACGCAGCTGTTTATGAAACTTGGTTAAGAAATGAGACGAGCACTTCAATATTTTTCACAAAGTGATTATTACCAGGAAAGTGAAAGCTGCGTTTTTGACCCCACATTGCTATGTGATTCTGATTCCTTATTATGTGCCCTATCACCTCTTAACCTTTTGCCCAAGAGTTTAGATTCACCATGTATATGATTTGATTTGCAATTACTACTTAACTTTCTCACCTTCTCTTTCTCTAGGCTATGTGGCAATGTGGGGTCAAAAACGCAGCTTTCACTTTCCTGGTAATAATCACTTTGTGAAAAATATTGAAGTGCTCGTCTAATTTCTTAACCAAGTTTCATAAACAATAGGCTCGTCTCCAAAATTTTCATCCGTGACATGAAATAGAATTTTGAAACTATGAATTTTAGTCTTCTGTTTACGGAGAAACATACATTAGTTTCTGACAAACAAGGGTCGGAAAGTGCACTGTTGTTTCAGCACTTTTTCCAAAGTGATTATTAAAAGCTACATGAAGACGATGTTGCCGACCCCACATTGCTATGTGATTCTGATTCCTTATTATGTGCCCTATCAACTCTTATCAAGTTTTGTCCAAGAGTTTAGATTCACCCTGTATTTCTTGTACGTTGCTCTGATCTTTTAGGTTACCGGTTGTCGAACAATCCGCGAATTCTGTGTGAGGGAATTTAACGCATCATTTAACCCTTTTTAAAGTTGCATCTCGCCCATCATTACAAAGGCGTTTGTTTCACTAGGTTTGGTTGTCAAACTGATTCAGACATTCTGGGAAACAGCGATGGACAGAGTAGGTAATCTACATTTGTTTCTTTCCATACATACTGTAACTTGTGGAGAGACATTCTCAAACTTTTTTGAGTGCTGAAAGTAATTCAGTTTTTTTCTTTATTTTAATATTAATCAGAAAAAATATCTTACTTTATAAAAACAGCCTTAAATAATTTTTAGTGCCTTCTATTTTTTTTCATCTCAATTTTTGCTAAGCTTTGGTAATAATCCTAAAGTAAACTGTTCATACAGTTTAACCGTTTAAGGCGCAGTGTTCCTGCTCTGGGAACACCAAACACTGACGTTTTGACTGTTGCCAGTCAGGAAGAATAGATTCGATTTCTATAAAAATAGTGGCGGGTAACATAGCTACACGATAATCCTTTACTTATTGTAGAACATCACTTCCCGTAAAAAAAATGGTCACGATTCTTTTTAACAGCACTGACATCTGCTGAAAAATGGAAGAATGCGAGAATAATGTTCTTTTTTATGTTGGATACTGTTCTCATTTTTTTTATGGTTTGTAATAAAATGAGCTTAAAATACTAGTATTTACTTATTTAACCCTTTGAGGCGCAACCTTTTTCCAATGCTGAAAAAAAGGTCAGCCGTTGCCATCACTCGACTTAACGACCAGCAAGATGGCGGACGATCGAAACGTTCATCGCTTGCCACAGATCTAGAGACCCTTTTTTGACGCAGCTGGCTGTGCCGCACAGCCAGCTGTCGTCAAAAAGGGGGCTCTATATCTGTGGCACGCGATGAATCGTTCCGATCTTCCGCCATCTTGCTGGTAGTTAAGTAGAGCGATGGCAACGGCTGACCTTTTTTTCAGCATTGGAAAAAGGTTGCGCCTCAAAGGGTTAAATAAGTAAATACTAGTATTTTAAGCTCATTTTATTACAAACCATAAAAAAAATGAGAACAGTATCCAACATAAAGAAGAACATTATTCTCTTTCATTTCCCATCTGAGAAAGCTCTATGCGTTCACAGCAAAATAAAGAAACAAAAAAGAAAGAAAAAGAATACTTGCCTGCTTCATTCTCCTTCCTAAAAACTCTGAAAAGCTAACTACCCCCTTTTAGTGCTGGACATTTATTATTTTAAGAATCATGTGTGGTTATCAAATCCTTAAGAGGGCGAAAAAAAAAATGAAGTTTTATCTTTTTTTTTTTTTTATGTGTGTGCGTGTCTCAGTCTACAGTATGTTACAGAAAAGAGTGGTGAATTTGGAGCCATTACAAATTGTTTTCTCTTTCTTTTCTTGAACATAAAAAGTGAAAATAAGTATTTATGAAAGGCATGAAGTTTTCGGAAGATAAAAAAGAAACAAGGAGCAAGATAAAGAAAAAATGGAGAAGAAAAATGGGGTTTTTTTTCTTTTTCCAAAATTAAATAGTTTGTGGTTGGGTGTTGTGAAGATACTTGAGTGTATATATATATATAATAGATAGATAAAGATGTGATAATAGAGATTTGAGAATTACTCTAAAATATTTTCTAAAACATTTTTATAGCTTGATTTCTTCTTTTTACCCATCTGAGATAATACGATATGGTTTTAAAACACGTTATATTGAAAATTGTTTATTTATTTATAAACAGAAATTTAGCATCAAAACTTATTGAGTTACAACTTGCCTCTTACAATGTGAGTTACTGTTGTTTATTTTTATTTGAATTAAGTGTTCGCACTGTTTGTCGTTAAATTTTATTCTATATGTCGCACTTTCTTCACAAAAATGTTACCACTTACCACTTTCTTGTAAAAATTCTAAAATGCTCTTTTACTTTATGTCGAGTTGTAATTAATTACCTATGTCTTAAACCATCATAAACTTGGGGTAGTTCTTATTTCATGATAATTTTGCTATGGTTCTCAATTATTGCCTATCTTTTTCGAGAAAGTTAAAAATTTTCCCACAGGTTTACAGTTTTCTTTTTTCTCTTTTTTGCTTATACAGGATGATCAATTTAAAAGAGTACCCTTTGGTATTCTTATCAATTTTCCGAATGTGGCAACTATTCTAAGACTGAAATATAATTGTTTAAACCTTATTTAAGTGTGGGAGGTAATTCCCAACAGTGTTGGACTGTTGCAACTTTATTTGTGAGTCGAAAAAAAATATAGACACCCAAGGTAACTTTAATCCTGTGATAATTTTATTTTATAAAAATAAAATATAATTCAAGTCTTTTTACTGCACCATTCCATTATTAATTATTTCTCACCACGTTTGATTTTTTAAAATATTTTTTATGGGGTTATCTTAAAGACAGTGTTTTGCAGAGAATTCCTGCAAACATCGGTGAATTAACCCTTTGACGCGTAGTGATCCCGCTCTGGGATCACCAAACTCTGACGTTTTGACTGTTGCCAGTCACGAAGAATAGATTGGATTTCTATAAAAATAGTTGCGGGTGACATGGCTCCATGATAATCCTTTACTTTTGAGCACGTCATTTCCCGTAGAAAAATGGTCACGATTATTTTTAACGGCACTGACATCTGCTGAAAAATGCAAGAATGCGAAGAACAGCTGGAAAGATGGCCCAGTGCTGAAAAAAGGGCATCCGTTGCCATCGCTCGACTTAACTACCAGCAAGATGGCGGACGATCGAAACGTTCATCGCGTGCCACAGATCTAGAGATCCTTTTTTGACGCTGCTGGCTGTGCGGCACGTAGTTAAGTCGAGCGATGGCAACAGCTGCCCTTTTTTCAGCATTGGGAAAGGGTTGCGCCTCAAAGGGTTAAAACAAACCATAACTGAAGAAATCTCTTCGCTAACGCCAACAATGTTGCGAAGAGTGTCAAAAAACTTCTTTCGACGTGTTCATGTTTGCTTTCAAAACGTTGGCGAATATTTTCAACATTCGCTGTAAAGAATAATAATGTAAAAAAATTAAATTAAGTTATCTTTTTCAAAAATAAAATGATCACAGGGTTAAGTCACATTTTGCGTCTACATTTCTGTTTTACTTCACAAATAAAATTATTAAAGTCACACAGTGATGGAAATGTTTCCCCACACTTAAATAAGTTTCAAAAACAATTATACTCCAGTGGATATTAGAATAGCTGCCATGTCCGCCACATTTAGGGGTAATAAGAAAAGCCAACGGTACTCTTTTAAACTGATCACCCTGTACTAGGGATTGATAAGAAACATCTTAAGGGGTCATAGGAGGATTAAGGGTTTTTTTTTAATCGATTTTTCAATTTTATTTTATTTGAAACCTTAATTATTGCTGAGCATTTTGATCCCAGTTTCATGGAATCATTCTTGATAGAACCAGAGATACACTAAAAAACTTTTTTATGAAAGTCTTATGTTTGAACACAATAAGGTAGCTTTAAACTACATTTCCTCAAAACGCATTTTTTATGAACTATGCGTAAGATAACAAAATTTCTATAATTCATTCTTAAATTATATATTTATTGCTTGTGTGCTCGAGAGAAAAAGATGTGTTGATTTCATAGCAAATACATTCCAACTATAATTTTCTACATCAAATTAAGTAGAAAATTATAGTTGGAATGCATTTGCTATGAAATCAACACATCTTTTTCTCTCGAGCACACAAGGGTGTAGCCAGGGGTGGGGAATCATGGGGATTTGAACTTCCAAAAGTTTAGTTAATGCAATAGAAGCTTTTTATTTGTATTGATATTTGAGATCAATCAAAGTTTAAAAAAATTTTAGTGCTACCTATCCCTCTCCATAGCTCTGCATCATCCCCTCCCCCCTCTCCCTTCTGAAAATTTTTTCTGGCTATAGCCTTGTGAGCATGCCTATTTTTTAAATCAATTTACATGGATAATTCGATTAAAGGGGTCAGGTTGCCAGCATACGTGATAAATATCTTTATGGCACGGCAATAGACTATATGAACCTGGACGGTGATGTGATCTCAGACGCATGACCTTTGATTCTCGAGTTGTGGAATACTGAAGTTTGCAATTGTTCAATGTGAATTATGGAATATTGTTTGTGTTTAGGAAGTGAAATTCATGGTTATTTGTATGCTATTAATTAATAAGTTGTGTAGCACAGAAATGAATTTGCTTTATTTTAAGATGTGTTTTTTGTTAATCATTGCTAGAGTGAATTTTGGTGAAAGCTCAAAATGTTTGTTGTGAAGAATGTTTAACATGCCTGTGATAGGCTTAAATTCTTCTTTTTTTGAATGTTTTTTGGTTTGTTCTACGGTTCCCTACATGTATAAAGGTTTCCATATGTTGCGTTATTTTATGTGAATTGCTGTAAGAATGAATTGCAATGGTTGAACATTTTTAAGCTTTCAAGAAAGATGAAGTATTTTATTTCATATTATAAGTTTGCTTTATACCAATTTACAGAATTCACGTAAGAATTTTTGTTTAAATATATACCAATACATGAGAAATTTTCTGTTTTATGATGAGTTCTTATTTTAAACTGCTTTTACTCATCTAATTATTGTGTGTTTTGAAAGTATTGAAATTGCATGAATCTCATGGGTTTTTAAAGTTTAAAGGTATCAGTATCTATAGAAAGAATTAATATTAAAGAGAGAGGAAAAACTTTTGAAGATTTAAACAGAAATATAAGAGGGAAAAAGTGAGATTTTTAAAATTTCAATTTAAAATGCAATTTTAAAGTTTTAAAATTAAATTTTTTTCCTAAATATTAATTTATTCTATAGATATGTGTGTTTTAAATTGACTTATCTTAAGGATAGAGACATGCACTTTTGAAAAAATAAATAGTAAATATATATATAGTAAAAATTATATAAAATATAGTAAATATATATAGTAAAAATTATATAAAATATAATAAATATATAAAGGAAATATTATAGTAAAAATTAAAATATATTAAATATATGGAGTTTTAACTGAAGTTTTATGGTGTGCTACACTGTATTATTATACAAAAAAAAAAAATCATTATGCTGTGACCATTATTTTGATCATAAACTGTAACCGCAAGGGTCGAAAATACGTGTACAGTTGCTTCTCAATCCTCCTAAATCCTCCTAATCCTCCTTAAAAATGATTAAACACCTAAAGTAGTTTATTTATTTTTTAGAAATATGTTCCTAAATCACATCGGTTTTTTTTTTAATTAAAAAAAAATCACCCCGTTTCGCGTTTTGTCTTCAATATCGGAAAGGGAGGAAGACATCAAAGCTCGTGAAAACAAGGCTAATTCTTACGACAAGCAGCAGTCACCCTATTTCTTGTAGAAAACAACGCGCGGGACAGAGTGAAAAAAGTGCGAAAAGAGAGGAAGATCATCGACAACTTATCAAAGCAGAGAGGAGAGAGAGAATACTCCTCTCTCTCAAATCCCAGAACAACAAGAGCACTTGGCCACCCCCACCCCCACCCCACACCCCCCACTCTTCCAAGAACAGACCGACTTGATCCAATCTCCTCCGAAGAAACCCAGCTCTCCCATATCCGTCAACCTCCAAGTCCTTTTGTTTCTTGCTTGTAAAAGGGCCTTCGGTGGTGTTAAGGTGCTCCCCCAGGAAATTAGCTAAGTTGTTTTTCCCCGGGAAATGGTAAGAAAGAAATCCAAGGTACCTACTTCAAGGAGGTGAGTGGAGGGGGTGGGGGGTGGAAGAGAGATTGAAGCCCCGAGAAAAGAAAACTTCGTTAACGGCCTCGCCACCAAAGTTTTGCTTCGGTAGAACGGGCAAAGCAAAAAGGTGGAAAGAAAAAGAGTGAAATGGTAGTGAACGCAATGGAATGAAAGGTTTTCTTTTTTTTTTTTTCCCCCTATTTTCCTGTTATTCCTTTTCGCCTTGCCTTGGGGTTATTTACACGTAACAGCATCTTCTTTTTCCCCCTTTTCCTACAAGTGGCACAACTTCCGTAAGAAGATCGATCCAGGGCGAAGATTGTAACAAAGGAAAATGAAATTTTAATTCTTCTTTTATTTTTATTTTTTCCCCCATTTCTTGTTGGTGGGGGAAAAAGAGGAGGAGTAAGGGAGTGGGAGTCACTGGAAAGATTTTAAACGGATTATTTTTATTTTGTTTGATTTTTATTTTTTGAAGTTCTCGTTCTTTTTTTTTTTCCTTCTTATAAAAGGATTTCATTTAGAGAGGTCAGCTATACTGATGTTTGCCTGAGGAAGGTAGAGCACTAAAAGGGGGAAAAAATGGGATGTTTCTAAAACTTTTATTCCAATGACATACTAGTGCCTATTCTATTATATGGCCCATTAGTTTGTTGATGTACCGACCGAGTTGTATGGTGGGTAAAGCACCGTACTCCGGTTTCGGGTTCAACTCCCTGCGTCCGGAGTTCGATCTCCGGTTGGGCGTGCTTGTCATGTTCGTCTTCATAGGGGAGTTCACCTGAGATAAAGGGGGAGGGCGACCGCGATAGCGGTTTACGCCCACCAGACCCCCCCAGGCTTATTTATTTACTACAAATAAAACTTTTACAATCGCTAAAAGCGTTACAAACCGCCAACGGCGCACAGGCCAGGCTGAAAATATACATATATAATTACAACACACACACACACGCAAAAAAAAAACCACATAGCAGACAAAATACTACGTATTATCAACCCTATTTACATGCCACCTGACCCAAGGAAGAAAACCACAACATCTGAGGGGAGGATACGTTAGATATAGTACATATACATATACATATATATATATAAAACATACGTTCAACATAAGTTCAATCACAATATGTTCAACAACATTTACAATATTCCAACAATTACACAGTATAATTAAAATATAATTTACCATTGAAGCACGTACTTTACAATTAAAAGCCAATTACAAGTGAATTTAAAATCAGTTTACTAGTAAAACACAGAAAACTAATAAAATATATACTAAAACCTGGAATATGTTCTCAAAATTAAAATTACAATCATAAGTACATAAAAACAGCATTAAAAACCTATATACAATGTAAAAACAATTATTCATCCACACTCCCAGATATATACTTCTTATATTTAATCCTGAGAGTTTGATAGTTCTGTGCCAATTTACAAATATTTTCTTGTTTTTTTATAACTAATATAAAATGTTTTAATTCTCCAATTTTGACATTTAAGCTAAATGAATTAGGCGTAAATGGGCAGTTTTCATATACATAATGGAGAGGACGGCCAACTTTACCACATTCACAAAGATCATTATCAAATTTACCAATGCGATACAAAAACGTGGGAAAGAAACCTTTTCCCGTTATATACGGAATCACTGTTTTATTTAAAATCGATTTATCTATACATATATTTTTATAAAAACGAAAGGTCTCCCTGCCAGTCTCCCCCCGTTCCCAGGCAATCTGCCACATACTGGCAATCTCGAGTTTAATATATTTTTTCACAGCAGAAATCGGAATGGGTACATCTCTTCTTAAGATGTCAAAGTTTTCTAATAAAGGCTTTTTAGCCAGACTGTCAGCACGCTCGTTACCGAGCGTGCCAACATGTGCCTTAATCCAAGAAATTCGAAATAAAATGCTATCATGGTGATCAACGATGTCAAAAATCTGGTCTATAAAAGGATCCTCTGAATAACCAGCATACAAGGCCTCTACGGTCGAGCGACTATCGGTCAAAATCTCCACACAATCATAAGCCCGCTCCACTGTCCAACGGAGAGCGGCCAGAACAGCAAGCTGTTCCGCTTGGTAGATGGTAACATCCACAGGAAGTCTCTCACAGAAATCGTAAATAAAATCTCCATTCCACTGAACTGTAAAAGCATAGGCCGTCCCCAGGTCCATCTTAGAGCCGTCAGTAAAGATTTTTAAACCACACCGATCGCATTCCGGATTACCCCTCCTATTAAGCTGCAGATTTTTCAATTCACGATCCAATTTTAACTTGTGTTCTGGTAAAAAATTGTTGCATTTCGTGATATTTAAAAGTTTTATTATTAATTTCTATTTCTCTTCTATGGGTAATTAGATAACTCCTCTTAATGTGATTCTCTAGATAAATATTTTTTTGTGGAATTCCATATAGAACACATAGTTCGTCTGTTGAAGTGCGCGCAAAAGCACCAGATATTGCCAAGAGAAAATCTCTCTGAAGACGGGTTAATTTTAAACGAAGGGTAGGGGTGAGCTCAGGGTACCAGATGTCAGAAAGATATTCGATTAGTTTCAGAGTCACAGTATTATACCATGTTTTTAAAATATTGACACTAGGACCCCAGCCCAAACCCCGAACCCCAGATAAATTTCCCATGAAAACAAAGATTCTCTCCCTCAGGGTATCAATGTGTTCAGACCAGCTCAGCCTTTCATCAATAACCAGACCTAGATATTTCAGAGTATTTTCTATTTTAATTGTCTTCCCATTTAGTTTAAATATAGGTTTCCTGGTAATTAACCTACGGCCAGGGAGCCTCTTATAAAAAACTATTGCTCTTGTTTTCTCCTGGGATATACTGAGTCCTAGATTCTGACACATATCTACAAAAATATTAATGCTATAATTAACCTGTTTTTCTAACTCAGATCTAGTATTAGCTGTATTCAATAAGATAAAATCATCTGCATAAGCAAATAAGTGTGCGGGGGAGGAGTCCAATCCCTTGAGTATCAAATCTGCCACCAGAGTCTACAAAAGTCTTCATAGGGGGTGACGTTGGTCCACCTACTAGCTGTCCCCATAATAAAGAGACCAACAATTGCGGCCTGCTGTGGCCAAAGCCTTCAAAGTAGAGGCCGGCCATTTGAAAAAGAAAAAAGTTTCTTGATGTTTACTGATTTCTATTTAAAAGTTATGCATACGCACACCCATACACACATCCCTAGTTTTACTCAGTTGTACACACGTCTCTCAGTGGTCTAGTCACTAAACTCCCTTCCCGTAAGAACACGGGAAGTGAAGCAGCATCCTGCTTGGGAGGGTGAACAAAATAATTCACTTTTACTAGCATACTGCACAGCGGCTCTAACCGATGCTGCATGTTTATGTTTGCGTACAGAATATTTTTTATTAACCGTAAATCCTCTTTGAGTTATTTTATCGTGGGTGAGACGTGCATTGGAGCGTATCTAAAAATGTATTCATGTAGGACTCTCGAATCACACAAAATTTATCAGCCTTAAAATGTAGAAATTTTATATTAAGCACTGTTTTAACATCTAAGTGTGCACCTCCTATTTGGATTGCAATCGACTGGTTGGTTCTATTGCAGGGTTACCCTAATGACTTTCAATACATTAAAATCTATGGAAAGTCATTGCTTGGGGCATGCCCAGTCTAATTGACTGTCGACCAGTATCTCAATTTTTGACAAAATATCGCCAAATTCGGCACCAAAAACTAAGTTTCTAAAACTGAATCCGAACTGGCTGTATCGTTTATATTTGTCGAGAAATCACCAAACCTCGATTTTATCTCTTTTTCAAATGCAATAAGCACAAGTGAGTGCTTCAGAAATTTGTACATTGTAAAGATTTTACAAGAAGGTCAATGTGCAGTCCAGATCAGATTTTCTTTTATTTAACAATAAATTTTAATAAGAGCAATTCGAATGGTAAAATGTTCACTTTCTCAAGTTTTTAAAGTTTGAAAAATAGTTTATGACGCAGATGTATGTGTAGTGAAAATTTTTCAATAAAAGGATTCGACAGTTCGGTGTTCAAAGTTGTTTGACGAAAAAGAAAAATTGTTTAGTCAAAATATTAGTAAGTATGTTGATAATGTATTTAAGTGTTTCCGATATGTTTTTACTTCTTCTAACATAGTGAAATACTTTCATGTGTGTATAAGGTCCAGAGACGAATTACATCGGTCAAAAACAAAAAAAAAAGGGGGGGGTGGTTCTGTTCGCATGCTTAAATTCTGATTCTAGACACTGAAATACACTGAAATTTTCATTTTTAGTTCTTAAAGTTTGCTTTTGTCTGATTTACGTCGATAAGTATATTTTCATTTATTTCATAAACGAAAGATGGCAGCACTTTGATTAACCCGAAAGTAAACTGTGTTATTATTTGTAACTCTGTCGTATTGCTTGTAGTATTATTTGTATTATTAATATTTGTTTATATTATTATTTGCTCATGCGAACATAAAAGAAATACGAAAAATATTCACTTTTAGGCATTGGTTTCTTATTATTTTACATTTATATGTTATTGTTTATCACAAATCTTGAATAAAAAAGGCTTTTATATCCAGCAAAAACTTTTCTGATCATAATTTAGAGTGGAATTATAAAAAAAATATAAAAATCAGTGATTTTTGCCAAAAATTAAAAAATTGCTACAAAAGCAAACTTTCATTTTTTAAAAAGATCATATTTTTCTTAGTTTTGGCTTAGGAGAAACTAAAATTTAACCTGTAGAAGTCAGACCCAAAAATCGTGTTGACCGGTGTTATATAATGCAATCTTGTGGGTGGAGGCGGCTAATTGAAATCTATGTCCATTTTATGGAAATAAAATAGGATGTATTACATGTTTTATTTAATTTCTTTTTTCTCAGTGGGTTAAGAGGGTGGTCGCCTCTCTTAACTCTCTTTAATCCGTCAGTGGTAAAAGTGTAAAAAAAGTCATTCTGGCGTGAAAAAACACTCGCTTCTCTTATAACACTTACAGTGGCGCACCCATGATTTAGGTTTAGGGGTGGGGGGGGCAGAACTACAAATACTTTATTGAAAAACACCCATCGTGGGTGCGCCTATGGTCACTTAAAAACCTAAAAATTAGCATACTGATGTTATGCTGTGTGGCACAGCCAGCTGCGTCAAAAAGGAGTCTCTAGATCCCTGGCACGCGATGAACATTTCCATCGTCCGCCATCTTGCTGGTAGTTAAGTCGAGCGATGGCAACGTCTGCCTTTTTTTCAGCATTGGGAAAGGGTTGCGCCTCAAAGGGTTAACTCGTCCCATAATGGAATATGCTTCACCTATTTGGGTCATGATTCTTTTTCTTCGCTAGAAGGGGCTCAATAAAATACAAGCCAGAGCCGCGAAGCTCATTATGGGAGCTATCTCCTCCAAATAATATTAAGTCACAACAGGAATGAGATCTTCAGCTTCTCGAGAACAGAAGAAGATGCAGTGTTATAAAATTTACTAATAGGATTAGAAGTTATGAAACAGATTGCATTAGCAACAGAACCTTTCAGAACTGGAGTACAGGGACTAGACTTCTGTCCGTTTACTGTAGAGTGGGGTGCGATCCTCCCCTCTACAGTTACGACGAAGCGACCAGACAACAATTTCGACTTGAACATCATGAGATTTTAGAAGAACCAATTTTGTCCTCTGTTTTACCATTAATATCAATATTATAACTGGCCTTCTTGAACCTTGCTCTAGGAAAGAACTAATATCCGAAATCAAAGCTAAAGGAACCAGAGCCATTGATTAGTATTCAGGGGGAAACTTTGTTTATGCATTTACTGATGGATCCTCGGACAGTACTCTAGAGAATGGAGGAGATGGTGTCAACTTCACTATTTCACAGTGCGGTACAAAACAATTCAGAGTTGGTGCTGGTAAAATAGCCTCAAACTACTTATGGGGGCTCCTCGCTATCCAGCAAGCACTAAATCAGTACATAAATCTCCCAGAAGCTGAAACAGCTGAGGGATTTATCATTTTTAGCGACTCTTCAGGCAATCATAAAGGGTTTCTCTACGCGCTTGCACAGAAAGTACACAGCTCGCCGGACCATGTCCTAAACCTGAACAAGAAATGTCTCCTACAATGGATTTCAGAACATGTTGGTGTTGGTATTGACGAAAAGGAGGCTGCTCATTCTTTGGTAAAGAAAGCAAGGAATCTAAATGAAGAATTAGTCCCTCGGCACAGTATCAAAACATAAATTCGCAGAACGAACTATAAAAAATAAATACCGGATCTGCGAATTAAATACCGACAGAACCATTGCAAAGACCTTAACCAGACTCGGAATAAAACATTATAGAGGAGTGAAAATCCAGGGATATGGAACCAGAACTTACCAAACCTGCAAGAATTGTCCTGAATCCCAGGAAATGACCCCTGAACATATTTTTGACTGTCGTGCCATTCTGGCCAAATTGCGAACAATAACCACCAATCTTCATGCTGACCTTTATGGGGATAACTGCCTCAATATCGTCAAGGCTGTGTGACCACTTTTGGTCTACTTTAGATCCTATCGTGGACACGACCAAACAACAACCTAAAAATAACTTAAAACCTTTTATTCACCTGTTATATTTAAATTAAAAATAAATCCTAAAATGGAAATGTTGCTATTCATCATTTTTAAAAATTTTGAATGCTTAAAACTGGCTGTCATGGCCTGTGAACAGAGACATAGTACATTGCAAGACATTAAAAGTGTACCAGATGCGATTTTATTATAAAAATAAGTGAGACATAAATGCTAAAAATTGATTTAGACCGTCGGCACTGCTTTATCCATACTCAAATAACTTTCCCATAATCAAATAAAAGGACAGTTTCACAATGCGTCGCAACCCATTCCTATAGAACAGCTGCCATATGAAAAATGTAATTTTTTTGTTTATTTAAATTCTTAGTGGACATATGTCAATCAGAAAACATTGCAGTTCATCGATGGGCACGTGGTTTAAACAGCTCGATTGCAAAACTTGCGTCGTTGAAAAAATATGAAATAAATAAAATAAATATCCTGACAGATGACTTACCACGAAGTTTCTGCTTTAAACTGCCTTGAACTTTTATATTGACTTCATATATATTTCTTTGACTTTTTTAAATTTTTATTTATTTATTTTCTTAGTTGCTGTTCTCAAAAGATGAACATCATTAATACAATTTCTTTCAATTTTTTTCGACGATTGAAAGGTTTCATGCGAAAACAGAGTTAGTCAAGTTTTCGGAAAACTGTAAAAAGCGTTCGGGCATTCAATTTCACATGAATTCAACACTAGACTTCACTCACACGAATTCAACACAAACAAACGAGACAACCAAACGAAGATCTTTTTTTAAATACAAGATACTATACATCCAAGATCCCTTAAGATTGAGCTACCTCCGTTTTGCAGCAAACTCTTCAATCCTTCAATTGAATATTGTTCCTTTTATTTAAAAAAAAAAAAAAAGAAAAAAGAAGGAAAGAAGGAAAGAAGAGTGACTTTTAACACATCTTGGCATCAAGAGGCCATTTTGATTAAGTAAATAGAAATTCTCTTCTCTCTCTTCGTCTCTCTCTCAGCGGCATATTGGAGGCCTGTTTACTACGACGACGGGATATGTTGGTCATTTCTTTATAGGGGCGCCTATTAGGCAGACCATTGTTTTTCCCTATGAGTGGTGTGATATTGGCAACCCCAGAAGTATCGTTTGAGCGTAGTACATTCAAGCCACGACGGATTATGCTTGCACCAGCTCACTTTAGCATACACGGTCCACAGCAGACTCGATAAAGAAAGGAGTTAACTCTACTAGGCCTCTCCGGCGCTGCCTTACTTTCGGTGTTCTAATGAGAACCGAGTTTAATCGGCCGATCTACTGCCGGACATAAATAGAAACTATAACATTCTTACTCAGTTTTCATCCATTATTTAAGCACAAGGGTAACTCTAATTCACTAACAAAAGCAAGATGTCTCGATGGCTCCAACAAAAGTTGCGCATTGTACATGTAAGAATCAAGAGAAATCAAATGGTCATAATTACATCAACTTTTTTTTTCTAATTTTTGGATTTTTATTGAAATAATTACGACCACCTCCTTCAAATTTAAGCAAAATAATACCAGATAAACAAAAATTTTAGTAGATGTTCTTAAAAGATCGAAATTTTATCCCTTATTAATTAAAACAGTACTTTTCCTTCAATTAAGGAAGTCAAAAATTCACGAAATTGAAATTTGCAAAAAGTGGTCATAATTACCCCACCCTATAAACGGTTAAAAAATGGAAAAAAAACTCATAAAAATATTAAAAATACAATACACACTTGATAATCTGGTAGCTGTTTAGTCCGGCACGTTCAATAATCCGGCGCTCTTGAGAAACGCACGTCCTATTGTCTTCCGAACCGCCAATCACCGCTTATTTGAACAAGCAAGCCCACTCTTGTGGTTTCCTTTGCTCTTTCGTCATTGCGTTCGAGTTTACCTAATTTATTTTGTTGTGCTACTATACTACAATGGGTGCGTTCAGACAGCCACTTTTGGGTAAATCTTGAGTAAATCTCAAGTAAAACTTGAGCTACTCGGGGAGATCGAGATTGGACAGTTTTGGGTAGTAGTATCAAAAAAATAAAACCCATGGCGGCACGTATTTACTACCCAGCATAGCCAAAAGGAAAATCTTTGCAGAGTTCATGGAATACTCGAGTTACTAAGCTTGGCAGCGTGGACACCTCGTTCATCTCCTCGAGTAGAGCAAGTCGGGTATCATGAAAGGGTTGAGTTTTTCCGAGTAACTCCAGTTACACAAAAGTGAATATGTGAACGCTTCTAATGGCGACTAATCGAGGGCACACGACTTTAAATTTGTGTCAAAAGCAAGAGATCGTGATAATCTAGAAACTATCGATAATCCGGCGATTGTCTGGTCCCATGTATGCGGCAACTTTTCAATGGAGAAACGTTGAACCATGATTTGGTGCTTAAACTGGTCAAAGAACCAAATAATGGTACAACAAAACAGAATAATGGTTCAACGTTTCTCCATAGGAAGGTTGCAGCTAATTTCCAGTAAATTAGCTGCAACCTTTCAATGGAGAAACGTTGAACCATTATTCCGTTTTTTTGTACCATTATTTGGTTCTTTGATCAGTTTAAGCACCAAATCATGGTTCAACGTTTCTCCATAGAAAGGTTGCAGCTAATTTCCAGTAAATTAGCTGCAACTTTTCTATGGAGAAACTTTGAACCATGATTTGGTGCTGCTTAAACTGATCAAAGAACCAAATCATCGTTCAACGTTTCTCCATAGAAAAGTTGCCACTAATTTAGCTCTATTGTGTGAAATGTTGAAATACTACTAACAGTGTACTGTACGTGTATGCATGAAAAGCTAAATAGATCAGCGCATCAGTGGCTGACATCAGACGACACCCCCCCCCCCGACAAATAATGGCCTAAGACCTTAATACACTCGGGCTTCGCAGCCAGTTGCTAATAGTCTAAAACCCGCATCACAAGACTTCCTCCTCTATCTCTTTCACACGTTTTAATCTGGAATTTTGAAGCCTTACAATTTTTACGGCTATCCAGAATTAGACGAAGTTGGTTCAGCTGAGGCGTGCCGTGATCTTGCAGTCACGATAGGTCAAAAATGTTTGACGTGGAACCTGCATTATCCTGTTCTCGTGAATTTTCGTTCAGCAGGAGAAGCGAAGAGTGTTTGCGCAGGCTGTTTACAAAGGTGGAGAAATGTTTCCACTATATCAACACGCTGCAGTCGATGTAGACCGCATGCGATTAGAATTTAAGAGCTTGGAATTATGAATCATCCTATAAAACCTAATGCACGCTTTCATGCAAATGTCGACGGAAAGAGTGTCTGTTGGTTTATTTCATTTCTAACGTCAAGGTATATTGATGGCTAATTGGCGAAAATTGCAGAGGATAATTTAGCCCTTTAACGCGCGCTGTCCTCTCCGTCAGGATACTAAACTCTGATGTTTCGACTGGTTTGATTAACGAATAAAAATTTTATTTAACTAACAAGTAATCCTAACTAATATTATAAATGCGAAAGTGAGTTTGTTTGTTTGTTTGTTTATGACGCTTTCACGCCTAAACCGCTGAATCGATTAGGATGCATTTTGGTTTAGATATAGAGGGGACCCTGGAGTTGGTTATAGGCTAATTAGAATTTTAGATTTTTAATTACTTTTTTAATTATTAATTAAAAACCGTTTTTACGTTGCCATGCTTGGCGAGTTTCGCCCGTATCAATTAAATGATTCATGTCTTGAGCTAACAAGAATGCTATTGCTTCAATAAAGAAGCGCGTGCGTGCATCTGAAAAACATTAAATTCCACGGAAATTATGCCAGTTTTATGCCAAATCTATCTATCAATAATAATAAAAATGAATGTTCTCCAGACAAATCTACAGAAAGCAGATCTTTGAAGATTTGAGCATAGAAGCCCATGACTGTGCACCTGAGGCTCAGAATGTTCAAATTTTAAATACTTTTCTAATTATTAATTAAAAACCGTTTTATCGCCCGCACAAAATGATTTATGCTTTTGAAATAAAGCTGAAATTCTATTTTCAGATAAACATGCATTTGAAAAACATGAAATGTTATGGAAATTATGTTGATTTTACGCCAAATTAAAAAGCATTAGAAAGAAAAGTCCAAATGTGTTTCTTCATAAATTTCCAAATCCTACCAATAATATAAAAACTCGGCTGTTCGAGCCTCGTCAGGGGGCGATCCCCCTGAACCCCCCTGATTTTTTAGTTTTATTATTGCCATATTAAAACTATATTAATTAACTTGGCATTTTATCGCTCATCTTTCGCGTATTTCGCCTGGTAACCCAATGTTGAAATTTTTATGAGTGTAACCTATTTATAGAAAAATACATGTGGTGCCTATTCTACAGCTTACGAAATATTGTAACAATAGATTAAAGCTGTTGTGAACTAATAATATTTGAATATATGTAAAAAATATATGTGGGGCATATTCTACAGCTTACGAAATAGTGTAACAATATCGAGACTAAAGATTGCTTTAATCTCGATATTAAAGCTGTTGTGAACTAATAGTATTTAAATACATGTAAAATTATGTCGCTTTTTTATGTCGCTTTATTATGTCGCATTTTTGGGACACATTTTTCAATAAGGGTATTGAGAGATAAAATGACATAGTCATTAAAAAATGTGTACGTTTGTGTGTTTAGATGTTTTTGACTTAATCACACACAAATTGCTGAACGGATTTGGAAAAATTCGTAATGAAGATAGCTTATGCCCTATGGATTAACATACAGGCAACCTTTCAAGCATATAGCATAAATTGCTATATTGGCATATAAATTGGCATATAGCATAATTCTTTTACAAAAACATTCAAAAGAATTCATCCGAATTTTAGGCCTATATGGGTTATTTCTCTGTGGGAAACTTTCTAAGGGATCCTAGTCCGTATTTACGCAAGGTTTTGGAGAAAACCGCGAAAATCTGCGAGCGGCTAGGTCGACAGGCTCGACTAGGGGTTGAACCTGGCACTTCCAGCCTTCCAGTTTTGAGAGTAGAACTTCTTAGACACTGGTGGGACCCTGAGTGTTATAGGCTACCTTTTATGCATATATCACAAATAGTTCTTTTACAGGGATACTCATAATTACATTACACTCTATGTGTATCTCTGTAAGTACTGAACCGATTCCAAAACTTTTTTCACTGTTAGTAAGCTACACTATTCTTGAGTATTATAGGCTAAAATTCATACATGTAGTGCAAATAGTTCCTTTACAGGAACACTCAAAATAATTCTAATACACTACGCTCTCTGGGTATCTCTGTAACTATAGAACCGATTCTAAAATTTTTTCGCTAAGAAAAAGCTGCACTATTCCTGATTAGCGTAGGCTAAAATTCCTGCTATGGCATAAATATTTCTTTCACAAGAACAACAAAAACAGTTAGCAAATACTGTCGTAAATGTATTCGCCAAATGCCTGAAAAAAATCTAAATTTAGTAACTCTGCTTACTCTCTTATTTTAAATGAAGTATACTACCACGCATTATACTTCATATAAAATAAGTAAAAAGCAAATAATATTTAAATGCAGTTTCTTTTGTCGCAAACATATGTGTTATTTACACATGCTTCATTTCTTTTGGGACCTAACTCTAAAGCCGACGCGGACGAAGTCGCGGGTAGCAGCTAGTATAAAATAATTCGGCTGTTCGAGCCTCGTCAGGGGGAGACCCAGCTGAACCCCCCTATTTTATTAGTTTCATTATTGCCGTATTAAAACAATATTAATTGACTATGTCATTTTATCCCTCATCTTTCAGTTGTTTCGCTTCGTAACCTTATGTTGAATTTTTTATGAATGTAACCTATTGATAGAAAAAAACATGTGATGCATATTCTACAGCTTACGAAATAGTGTAACAATAGATTAAAGCTGTTGTGAATTAATAGAATTTAAATATATGAAAAATTATGTCGCATTTTTATGTCGCTTTTTTCGGACAATTTTTCAATAAAGGGGGCTGAGAGATAAAATGACATAGCCATTAATACATGTTTTGCATATTCTACAGCTTACGAAATATTGTAACAATAGATTAAAGCTGTTGGAAACTAATAGTATTTAAATATATGTAAAATTATGTCGCTTTTTTATGTCGCATTTTTGGGACACATTTTTTTGGTCAATTTTCAATAAAGGGGGTGAGAGATAAAATGACATAGTCATTAAAAAAAAAAAAAAGAACATTAAGTCAATCCCTACTTAGGTCAACAAAGAAAATTTAATTTTAGTTGCTTTTTATTTATTTAATTAATATAATTTAATTAACGAATTAATATTCGGAAAAACTGTATTAAACATCAAACATTTAGTCATCCACTACAAGTTCAAAAAAATGTATTTGAAGTTAAGTGTGGATGAATAAAATGTATTTTATTAACGATTGAAAATTTGAACAAGATACATAAATATATATAGAGAAAGAGTGTAAACTAATCGTAGGAATTGGAGAATACTTAAAGGTGACACAGCTATTAGAGGTTAGACTGGCTCATCCCGAGCCCGATACCAGGCCCGAATCGGGTTCGGGCTCTGAAATTCACGATTGTGTTTGGGATCGAGAGAAACTTCTCCTTTATCGAACATACTCCTTGTAAATAGATTATAAAACTGATTCATGGAATAAATACATTTATTATTATTATTATTTGATAAACTTGAATATAAGAAATTAGAAAGTGCATTAAAAGTTTGCTATTATACAGAGGGTGTTTACACATTTTTAGAACGATTTCGATAGAATTTTTAAAAAGTAAATGTTTCAGAATAAAAGTTTTTGGCAGCAGCTTATTATTTGAAATGAGAAATATCGTCTGCTACTTTTAAATTTATTCTTCTTTAAAAATGTCATATGCAAACAAGCTGTGGATTGAAGGATATGTTTTTGCGCTCTCCGAAGAGAAATATTTTTATTCCATAATTCAAGAACGTTGTGAAATGCATGGTATTAAAATTTCTAAATGCAAAATAAGCAACATTATTAATCGGCAAGGTAAAAACCGTCGAACATCGTTTCTACATGGAAAGAAGACTCTAAACGAATATCCGAAAAAGGTACGTACTGTTTCAAGCGTTTCTAAAGTGAAATCACTGGTAACAAAAGAAAATCCGCCAACACAGAGATCAGCTGCAAAGTCTTTAGATACATCTGTAGCAAATAAATAAAATAATAAACCAAGATTTACAGCTTAAAAAAGCTAAAAAACATAATGTTCACCAGCTTTTGCCAAGACATGTGGCTCAACACAAGTCATATTTCGAAAACTACCACTGCATTCCTTGAAAAAATGAAGACTGATACAGGTATTGCATATATACCATTTCAACATACTCCTGCGAAGTCCCCTGACGTTTCACCTATGGACTATTGTGCAACGGTTGAAAAGAGCTCTTTCTAAACGCAAACCCACCACGATAAATGGACTCTGGAAAGTAGTGGTAGAGGAATGGAAAGCAATACCCCAGGAAATTTTACGAAAAGCTCTTCTATCATGGAAATCACGATGCAGACTTTTAGTCCAGAAAAAAGGCTATCAGATCGAACATTTAAAAAAATAGTCTTTAAATTTTAAACATTAATTAAACGGCCCCGAAATCGTTCTAAAAAGGTGTAAACACCCTCTGTATTTGGTCTTTAATTTGCATAAACGGCAGAATTTATGATATTCTATCAAAGAAGTAATTTACTTTTGCTTATGCATTAGCTAAAATTTCGGGCTCTTGCTCGGGCTTGAATAAAATAATGTAACTCGGGCTCGGGCGACCTCGGATTGGAAGTCCTCGGGCTCGGGCTTTAAAAAATAACCCCGATCTCATCTCTATGAGCTACAGAATATTTCACTTTTTAGCACAATGTATCCAGTAGAAGTTATCGATTATTTCTAACATTCATGTCAAAATTTTTGCTAAGAGCAAGGGAATATGCTGAAAATACATGGATAAATAAGAAAAACTGGATAAACTGCCCAGCTCAGCCGGCTGTTCCAAAAAGGCTCTTCAGCTTTGTGTCACACGATAGGATAGTCAGTCGACTGCCATGTTGCTAGTGGTTGAATCGCGCGGTGGCAAAGGCTGCACTTTTTGAGCATTGGGAAATCGTTGCTATTGAAAAGGTTGACAAAATGTGACCACTCATATTTCCTTTCTCAGAATTGAAGCTATATTGAAATAATGCAATTATCCTAAAAGCAATAAGAAATTGTAATAATTTAAGAATGCTTCGTTGACTATTACACCATCCGAGTGACAAAGTCAGAAATATGAAATCATTTCTCTGTATAGTACTTGGAAACAGAACAACAAAAATTTTAAACCCATTTCTCTGAGAATAGGCTAAACCTTTTGTACTTACTCTTGATTTCTTCTTTTTGAAAATTTGTGGAATATTGTTATGAAAATCCGGTAGTGGGTGTACGATAAAATAATCAAGCAAGCTCGAAAAACGAATATGACGATTTAGTCTACGAATCAGAGCACTCGCACCACACAAAAATACAGAATTTATAGTATACAGGCCAAGGCAAATCATTAACTCATAGCAATTGCGCAAACTTAACGTGCCGCTTCACTGCCTATCACACATTAACTCACTATGACAGCAATTTCTTCACTTATATATTTTAAAGCGGATGTGACTTCACATAGGATATGACATCATTTTTCTAGGCTTTTCCTGAAACTTCTCTCCTAATTGAAATCGATCCAAAATTTCACCAGTTTCGAGAACTTCCTTTTTGTCTCCAAAGTCACCAAATTTGTCGTAAAAATTGTCGCCAAGGTCAAGGGTTTACATATGTAAAAAACACTCAAAATACTGGTGTTAAACGATAAAGTAAATAAAAAACTTTGTAAAAAACACACATAAGATGTAACAGGTAAGTAGATACGTACGTTTCGACTAAAAATTGTTTTAGTCTTCCTCATTCAAAGGAGGAAGACTAAAACAATTTTTAGTCGAAACGTACGTATCTACTTTCCTGTTACATCTTATGTGTGTTTTTTACAAAGTTTTTTATTTACTTTAAGGGTTTGCATACTCGTTTCTCTTGCAACAATGCCTGTACAACGCACTTTCTCCCAGTACACATTGGCAGCAACATTGGAAAAACAACATTGCAATTTCGTAACAGTATATTTTCATTAATTGCATCAACGTAAAAATTTAAGCTTAGTGAGTTAATAAATACTGTTCTATATTAGTTTTTGTTAGAACATTATACTTTTTTTTTAGCTCTAAAAATAAAACTAGGTAATTTTAGCTCTGAAAAGTATACTATATTTGAAATTTAGGTCATGTTAATATAAATTCTATCCGTACATAAATGATAAGTTGAAACTGTGAAATGTTTCTCAGTATTGATTCCAAATAGGTAGGTAAATTTAAATATATTTTACAAGTGAGAAATAATTACATGTTATTAATATTACTACGCATAAAATCACTAATTTTGTAGACTGAATAAGTTTAAGAATTTCAAAGAAATCAAGAGAATATGCAATGGGAAATATTTTTTGTAGGCTTCGCTGCTAGAAATTTAAAAGAATTTTTATTAAAATGTAATTTTCTTTAATCGCATTTCATGTAAGTACCTATAACTGATTCATTCATGCACATAAAATACTGCTAATGTTGAACTTTAGTCCTTAACTTCTCCTGAAAGAACAAATTTGCAATACATTTTCAAACAAAATTACTTAACATTTATTTATTTATCCATTTATTTTTATTTATTTATTTTTTAGAATGTTTTCTTTATGGTCAAAGTCAGTGCGAAATTCAAGATTAATTTGTTGGTCGATAAGATTTAGAAGGTATTTTATTGTTTTATAATTTTATTATTATTATTATTTTACTTTTTAATTTCGCTTATATTTTTATTTATTTGTTGTTTGCAAAGAATTTTTGCGATGTTTCCCGCCGATAACAAAGCACTTGACCACCTTTACACAATTACCAAGTTTGGTAACATTTGGTCCCGTAGTTTCCCTTTTCTGATCGTTTTAAAGTGGAACTTTAATTAAAATCACTCCGTATTTCTCCCAAACTAGCTGAGTTCTCGCTTTTCGCCCAGGTAAAGTAACTTAAAAAAATAAATAAATAAGCACAAAATATTTTATGAGATATTCAGAAGAAACAAACTGTTTGTAAATACTGAATCGCCTAATCTCTGGCTTTGCCCCAAACCTGAAAATCAGAGCTCGCTTCTTGCATCAACTTTCGAAATATAAACTTCACAGTAAAAATAAGAAATAAATAACAGTATTTTCAGTTTAGAACATCAATTTTAAACTAAACTAAAATGTCCTTTAAAAATGATAAGTTAAAATTCCTGTCCTAGACTTATCATGAAATGCTCCAACACCAAATAATAATAAATAATAATAATAATAATACTTAATCTATATAAATAAAATTAGACTTTTGTCTGTACACTTCTTGGAATTCAAAAATTTTGCGATTTCTATCCGTTTCAAGTACCTGGGAATCCGGTGCGACCCTCAAAAAAAAGTTTGTCTGTCTGTCGTTCTGTTACTCTGTCATTCTGTCCGTGACGCATTTTTTGTTCAAGCATCACGTAAAAACGACTGAAGCGATTGAAATGAAATTTGGTGTCATCATAGGTGCTCACTCAACTTAAAATATAGGCATCGAATTTTCAAAAAAATCTTGATTAGATTTTGAGAAAATCGTTTCAAACTGCGTAAATTTGTGTTCGCACATCACGTAATAACTGCAAAGGTGAAAATATTATATTTGTGAAATGATAGGTGGTCACTCACCTTAAACTATAAGCATCTAATTAAAAAAAATCGATCGGATTTCGAGATTTTGCGAAAATCGTTTAAAACTGGGTGAATATTTGTTCACGCATTACGTAATAACGACTAAAGCGAATGATATGAAATTGGGTCACATGATAGGTGGTTGCTCAACGTAAACTAGAGGTGTCCAATTTTTCAAACATTTTTATTAGATTTTGAGATTTTGTGAAAATTCTCTCAAAATGCGGTTATATTTCTCCAAGCATCGCTTAATAACGACAAATACTAAATTTGGTGATATGATAGGAGTGATATGATAGGATTTGGTGATATGATAGGATAATTTTGTGAAAATCGTTTTAAAATGCTGAACTTTCTGTTGTGGCATCACGGAAAAAAAACTGCAGGGAATGAAACGAAATTGAGTGACATGATAGGTTGTCACCCAGCTTAAATTCTAGGCTTCCAATTTTTCAAAAATATTGATTAGATTTTGAGATTTTGGTAAAATTATTTCAATATGCGTAAATATTTGTTCGTGCATCCCATAATTACGACTAAAGCGAATGAAATGATATTACTTAGTTACTCTCTAATTTACTGTAATGTTTTAACAATTTATAAAGATTATAACTTCGCTTTCTTTACTTTGGCAACATTACTACTACATCCATTCTGTGTACTACTTACAATGCTGACTTCTTGCTTTTTGGAAATGTGCATTCAGTACTAACCCGTCAACGACGGGTACTTCAACTAGTAAATAAATAAATAAAAATAAATAATCATTTCTTTTCTATTGCATGAAAGAAAACACAAATGAGGAAACCAGACATAATCAAAGAAAGACAAAACCAACAGAGTCTGCCTGCTTCCACTTAACATAAAAGGAAGATGCGGAGGAGGGGGGGGGGACGAAAATTGCAAAACCTGGGCAGAGTCGTACACAGCAGCCCTCCTCCGGGGGTTGTTAGCGAGTCCGAGCCCCTAATTTTCGAGAGAATGTGAAAACTGCATTACGCAGTGCCCAAGGGTCGAGGAGGGATTGCGGGGAATTGATTTATTGTGGCAGTCGGTGGTTAGGAAGAAGAGCACTGATTTGATTCCCCTCTGACCGAGGGAATAGTTTTATCACCACAATTCCAGGCTCTATTCCACGAGCCTGGCTATAAAAGGCACGATCAGATCTTCTAGGAAGCCTTAGTTGAGAAAATTGGAGGCTTCATTTCTGTGAAAATGTATTCTTTCTTTTTCAACACAGCAGCTTTTAAAACCCCGCAGTGTTCCCGCTCTGGGAACACCAAACTCTGGCGTTTTGACTGTTGCCAGTCACGAAGAATAGATTGGATTTCTATAAAAACAGTTGCGGGTGACATAGCCCCACGAGAATCCTTTACTTTTTAGCCCGTCATTCCGCGTAAAAAACTGTCACGATGATTTTTAAAAGCACTGACATCTGCTGAAAAATGGAAGAATGCGAAAACGTGCTGGACAGATTGCCGAATGCCCAAAAAAGGGCACCCGTTGCCATCGCTCGACTTAACGACCAGCAAGAGGGCGGACGATCGAAACGTTCATCGCGTGAAACAGATCTAGAGACCCATTTTCGACAAATGCTGGCTGTGCGGCACAGCCAGCTGTCGTCGAAAAAGGGTCTCTAGATCTGTGGCACGCGATGAACGTTTCGATCGTCCGCCATCTTGCTGGTCGTTCAGTCGAGCGATGGCAACGGCTTGCCCTTTTTTCAGCATTGGGAAAGGGTTGCGCCTCAAAGGGTTAATGGTCAATCTAGAGAAATCTCAAGAATGGCCATAGAGACAAAGTAATCGGTGTCGTTCTTACAAAGAGAAATATCGCAGTTTTCTTGTCTGACATGAGTTGCTCCTTTACCTTAGGTACGCCACTGGACTGTCAGTCTTCCCAGCTGACAGAGACTCTTTCATATCTCATTCCTCAACAAACACAAAAATCCTCCGCATCCAACAAGAGACCAATAAGAAAGACATGTTCCCTCTTTCCTGGTACATTCATCTTTTCTCCTCCTTACCTATCTCTCTTTTTTCCGGCTGTCACGGCTGTGCTATCTCCGGAAAGCTTTTTTTTTTTCTCTCTTACTGAAAACCGCGGATGCATTCGGAAGGGGGAGGCTAAGTGATACCTCACCGCGAGATTGTTTTCGGAGCTGTCACTTGCCATTTTGCTACGTCGAGCCTGAAGTTTGTGCAAGAGAGAGATAAAGCTGATCTCGGCTTGTCTCTCCTCTTCTTCCTTTGCTCGGAGAAAATGACACACTATCCGATGTGACTGTTTGGTTTTTGCATCTGTTTCACTCTTCTCTCCTTTTTTTTTATTACTCTTTCTCTTTATTTTGAAATACGATGTTTCCATACGATGTTTAACAATCTAGTCTTGCCCATAAATTTGGATTGGGGTGTTCTTTAAGTGTGAATTGTACACCATTTATTTCCTTTTACTGTATATCAACTACGTTTGAGAGAAACGACATAGTAAAACTAAATGCTTTTCATATCTCGCAGCCATTCTAGTATAATTCACACACTTTGCATTTTAATTTTTACAACTTCTTCGTCGATATCAGTGGATTAGGGCGGGGGTTTCATTTATTGTTTAGAATCATCGGTCAACTATTCAACGTCGATCAAGTTATCTTTGCTTTGCTCTTAGTGCAGTCATCTGCACTAAGAGTTTAAAAATCTTACTTGAGCTGAAGATTATGAGCTTCAAACTGGTGTGTGTTGTGTCATTGTGTTAGTTTTGATTTTGAATTACGTAAGTATGTTTTGTTGATTAGCCAGATAACAGCAAATTGAGTTTACGCAACACATAAGAGACGAAACTGCCTAAACACGGCGTCTATTATCTTACTTCTCTTACTCTGAGAATATGTGCTCCGTTGCTTCTTGAGCCAGGGCTATAGGCGCACCATCGTGTCGGGGGGAGCAGGGAGGAATATTTAAGGCACATTCCCGCGCCCCGGGAACTTCGTTTCAAAATAGTATTATAACTTTTTCTTATTTAAGAGAAATTTTAGTTTACCACTGACCAAAACCTATAAATTAAGACCCCACTCCTCTCTTCCGAAAAGAGGAGTGTGGTGTGGATTCCGATGGGGAACATTTTATATTCATGAAAAGTAATTTATTCTATTCTATCGTATAGTGGAAGCAAGCAATAACCCGGAACTCCATGCCGATAGAGATATTTCATTGACATTATCAATAATTACAAATTATATACCGGTTAGTGCGGTGGCTGGCAAAACAGCGACATGAAACGTGACCTTACAGGGCAGAGACCAAAGCGTGAAGTGTCTGAGATAGAGATGGCCAATGATTCGATGAGTCGAATCAGTGATTCGAATCTTGGTACTGAGTGGCTCAGTCTTTACACTCACTCTCTACTGATTCGAATCTCAAGCCCTCAACTGTGGGGAAATACATTCCAAGTGCGAAGGGAAGGAAAACTTATTTTCCCTTTGCCGTTCCCAGAGATTTTCCCTTACTCTTTCAACTCTTTTCGACTCTTTACGACTCTGAGTCGATAGATGATTTGAAACAGCAAATGAGTGGGTGTGGGTGAGTTGGTCACTGAGTTGGTGCAGCAACGAATCTTTACTGATTCAGTGTTTCGCTCTGTTTCGGTGATTGTATACGATCGTTGAGATTCGTTAGTTTTTCGAATATTCTATCGACTCAGAGTCGAAAGGAGTCGAAAAGAGTTGAAAGGATGTTTCATTTAATTGGAGTTTTTTTTTTCGAATCTTCTATCGACTCAGAGTCGAAAGGAGTCGAAAAGAGTTGAAAGAATGTTTCATTTAATTGAAGTTTTTTTTTTTCTAATCTTTGGTGTTTCATCTGTCTGTGTGTGTGGAGTGGGTCGAACATCGTTTGCTTTTGGCGGGGGGCATAGGCGTTACTTCCTAAGGGCAAGAGGGGTCAATCCACCCCGAAAAAAAATTAAGAAAATTCAAGTATCAGAGCTATTTATAATAATGATATTTTCTACAATCGGAAACATTTTGTCACCCCATCCAAATATTACATGCCAATTTACGCCAATGCTCGTGGAAGAGCGGGGGGTGTCTCAAAGTTGTTTAAACCTTTTTCCCTCGGGAGGACTCCCTCCTTCCAACTTGTCTGGCTGGTTTAATATTTGTTTAAAATTTAATGAAACATCCCTTTTCTACTTTTAACTTCAATATATGTCCCCCTGCCCCCAACCTCAAAAAAAAAAAAAAAAAAAAAAAAAAAAAACGGAACGTTAAGTTTACATGGTGGCGGGTTTTCATGTGAAGGGAAATAGAATGAAATAAAGTTAGGATTGTGCTTGTCACTTTTAATGAAGGATACAGGGGCGGTATTAAGCGCTCTCACAAAAGGACTTTTTAGTAAGCAAAATAACATTTCGCTTTATTGCAGCAGATTTCGTTTAAGATATTTTTTTTTTTACCTTGTTTGTCGTTTAAGGGGAATGATTTTATTTTCTTTCGTAATTCAGAGAAATACAAAATAGGGTCTAAAGCAGTGGCGTATTTAGTGTTATTGAATGTGGCGTAGCCAGGATTTTATTTCGAGGTGGGCTGGGTATCAAATTTAAAGATAAAGTTCAATTGTAAGCTAAGTAAAGGGTCCCATTTTTTGGGGGGGAGCAGCAGCCCCTCAGTAGGACTGGGCCAAAAATCGATAAATATCGACATATGGGTTTTATTTCAACATCAAATATCCGATATTCCCATTTTCATTTCAGTGAAATCTCGAATTCGATAAAGTTCAAAAATACAGGCCGGCCAGGGGCGTAGCCAGAAATTTTTCATGGGGGGGGGTTATGACTACTGCAACTCATATATATGTATACGTGTGTGTGATAATGTAGTGAAGAATATACATTTTGTATGGCAAAAAATTCCTCATGGGGGGGTTATGACCCCCCTAACCCCCTCTTGGCTACGTCTCTGAGGCCGGCGATGAGAAAATCCTGAGATCAATACCAGCTTGTGATGCTTTTGCTACTGCTTTCTCTCCGTAGATGACGATGCCGGATCACGGAAAAAACAGCTCCATGGTTTATTAGTCTAATTACCATAATTAATTAACGTATATCTCGGAAACTATCCACCGGAGCGCGTTTTTATTGATTCTCGACCCCCCATAGACTCAACACCCCACCGATACTTAAAATTTCGAATGCTTTGACACCAAACTTGTGTCAAAGCAGCTTTAACCTTTTAATCTTACAGGCCCAGGGGGTCATACGAAGCTCCCCTATATTTTCAATTTGAGCATTTTAAACACTAGCCTCCTCCGGCGGCATCTCCAAAGTCTGGAAACCATCCCAGAGCCAATTTCTACATGTTTGCAGTCCTTTTAAGCCTCAGTCATGGTTAATTAGTCTAATTATCATAATTAATTAACGTATATCTCGGAAACTATCCATCGGAGCGCGTTTTTATTGATTCTCGACCCCACATAGACTCAACACCCCACCGATACTTAAAATTTCGAATACTTTGACACCAAACTTTACCTTTTAATCTTACAGGCCCAGGGGGTCATACGAAGCTCCCCTGTATTTTCGTTTCGGGCAGTTTAAACACTAGTTTTACTCGAGCAAGGAGAGAGAGATGCTAGCTGCCCGAGAACTCAGCGGAGAAGAAACCCGATGAATGGGTGAAGGGTGTTTAAATAGTACGGCTTTCGGCGCAGAGAGAGGGAAAATTTCTTTAGTTGTTTTATTGATTCAAGATTCGAATCACTGATTCGAATCATCGAAGTAGTGAGTGAGTTGAGATTCGAATCAGTAAAATGAGTCGAACCGCCCATCTCAAGTCTGAGAAAAAGGTCCGAGAACCGAAAGCCAACCTGGCGATGGAGCTGAGCGCTAAAAGGAACAGTCGCCAAATAAATCGCCAGATTGTAAAAATGAAAAGAAACGTTGGGCCTTACATGCGTATGCTAAAATTTAAATGTGACACACCGCAGGGGGGATCAATAGAAATAAAATGTAACCTATGCAAAATTGTTAAAGCCCCGTGGGAACGAAGAAAATAAAATAAATTCTCAGACAAAAGGCACCAACAAACTGTATTGAAAATGCTAAAACCAAAGTAATTTAAGAAAAAGTTAAATAGAATTATGGAGAGATGAGAGATTTAAAAATGGCAAAGAGTATTAAATTTAGAATAGGTGAAAGGAAAACAGTAGTAATTATAAATGTGTGAATTAACTGAATTAAAATTAATTAGAAATATCTGGTTAACTGCTGCACAAAGAGAGACTTCGCAGGCTATGTTTATCCCTATAAACATATCAGTTGCATGTAAATTATTTGACAGCAAATGAACAAATAATTTTTGAAAATATTGCTACAGCATCCACCATTTGTCAGAATCGAACTCAAGGCTCCTACTTCCTCTGTCCTTTAAACTTCATTTGATTACTTTGCATCTACTTAGTTTTATCGAACTGATATTTAAAAACAGAAACCTTCGAAATTTATTGCGGAGTTGAAAGAACTTGGCTCTTAGGCTCTTTTCGTAGAGTTAAATCAGCTTTTGACTTTGGCATGCCTACCTATCTTTCGGTTTATGAAAAGTGAGCATTTTCTTTTAGTACTCGCTCTGAAGATACTATTTCAATGAAAGTCTATACAGGGTGACTGCTAATTAATGGTACAAACTTTGAGGACCGGTACAGGACATTGTAACAATCACATTTTGTATAAGAATGTATGGTCAAAAGTGAAGCATCGGAGCACAAACACTGGAAAGAACGAATGAAGGAGAATGAGGAGAGAAACGGAGTTACCGGTAGCTTCCGTTGCCGGTAGATGGCCAGTCGACGTTGATTTGGGGAAGAGAGGCCATTTTCGTTTCAGTTTGCGTCCATTTCCCTCTAGAAACCGCATGTGGTTTCAGCATGATGGGGCGCCAGTCCACTTCGCACTGGATGTTCGTCAGTACTTGAATGCGACATTTGGCATGCAATGGATTGGACGTGGTGTTATGCCAGTCCAGTAAACTCCGATGAAGATCTCGTTGCTCGAGTATCCGTAGCTGATGCACGTGTGCCTGAAATTCTTGGTATCTTTGAAAGTGCTCGTCAACCGCTGCACCGACGCTGTCAAGCATGTATCAATGCTGATGGACGCAATTTTGCACACTTGTTGTTAATTAATTTCCACTTGTAAACGAGGTTATTAAAATAAAACACTTTCCCTATCATTTGCTCTTTCCTGTGTTTGTGCTTCGCCGATTCACTTTTGACCATACATTCCTATACAAAATGGGATTGTTACATTCTCCTGTACCAGCCCTCAAAGTTTGTACCATGAATTAGCAGTCACCCTGTAGAAATATCGTTCAATTCTATTTAATAAGTCTCTGCGATGAAACTTTTTCGGATAAAATCGTGTTGAAAATTGCTTTATAATCGGTGTGTATGCAATGATTTATCTTTCTAGACATTTTATGCAATGATTACAATGATTACATTACGTAATTCTAGACCATGTAAGAGAATTAAATAATCCACGGTATACGGGAAATTTGACATATTTTTACTGGAGTTATTGTTATGAATTTTTAGAGTATACCTTGTGTTATTTTTAAATATTTTGTTTTGAAACGAATTTTCTGCAATTACAGCGTACTATAAAAGTTTTTAAAAGTCTTTGGCACTTTTGATGATTATTTCATATGTGCTGTGATATTTCAACCCAAAAATGTCAATTGGTGCTACTTGTTTTGCAAAAATGTTTTCCATTTAAATAATGTCATTTTTTAAAATTGTACTTTCTGAAACTAAGATATATCATGGCAAATGCATTCAATATGCATATAATTTTAGCCTCATATCGCCCACCGTTGCAACTGCTGAACTGGTTGCATCAAATATAATACTAATACATTTCTTTCAATTACTTAGAAGGCAACCACACACAATTTATTTTGTGAGCCTCTAAATATGCTGCATTCACACCTTATTTAATGGGTAATATGATGTTATAAATATAGATAGGTAATAGTGAGGTAAAATAGGTAGGTATTTCTTTTTGATCAAGAATATAAGTAGATTGTTTTTAAATATTTCACTTTTAGCCTACATTTTTAGACATTAGTTGCGACAAGATTATAATCATTATCTCTTATTAATTGTATTTCAAATCATAAAACTAGCTTTTATCTGCTTATTGAATTCATGTTCTTTTCTCTCCAAAAAATTTCAAAAAACTAATACATTCCTGAAATTTGGAGAAATTCCGTTGTTTTGTTTAATTTAGAAAAGATCTAAATAGCCTTTTATCCGAAAAAGTTAAAAGTTTTAAAAATATTTTTCTTTGGACGATTTTGAAGTTAGTGGTTTCAAACCCTATTTTCCAAAAAAATTATAAAGCTAGTTGCTTGATAAAGGGCTCAAAATTAATTCCAACAACTAACAACCTAGAAGGCACTAATGTCAACTAAGCCACCAGTATAGATTTCTTGTAGAAAATCGGTGACACCCTTTCTAAGTTAATACAAAAATATAAAAGCAGGTGGCCCTTTATAATAGGATTTGTATAGAAAAATTTAATACATTAAATCTTAAAATTCATTCTAAGTAGTATTCTTATGTAAAAATTAAAACTCAAAATACTGATTAAGTTGAAGTTATTTTTCTTCTTCTCTGCATATTGTACACATCATCAAAATAACAGAAGATTATAAAACCGTATCAGTGGATATAACACAATTTTTTGCCATGAAACGCAACGCATGTATACAGCCTTTTGAATAAGAACATAGTACATAGTGCTTAAAATTACTCTTTAAACTGCTGGTTTACCTAACAATACCTAGCCGTTTTTACCATAAATATTAAGTGTTGAAAGAAATATTGCAGCGGCTGCGTTAACAAATTATAGTAGCTCGCAATTTGTGTTTTTAAAATTTAGAAATTATACTTCGTTTACTAACTCTGTATTGAAAACATCATTTTCCAAATTAAAATTTCGAGCGTTAAGTTAAACTAATTAACGAAAAAAAATAATGCAAAGCCAAAATAAAGTACCGTACTTCGTAAAATTTCTGCATTTATGAACGTTCTCTTTTACTTTTGTAGATGCCATCTCACAATTATAAGAATTGCATCTTCTTTAAATTTAGGAAGTAATAGCAGATAAAGCCATAGGCATTCATCTACTATACGTATAATTGCTCTGATCCCTGACTCTGAAACGGTTCTAGTTGAATCAAATAAAACCTTTACCATCATTACTCAAAAAAGATTAAAAAGTTAAGCACCAAAAAAAGAAATAAAATCTGCACCGTTTGTACGATCCGCTTGAAAGTTTTCACAATTACACACTCATCTATAAAAATAAAGAAAATGATCTGATCTACTTTAAAAATCTGAAAATGCACTCGTTACCCAATTTTCAAGCTATTTTTTGATATTTTCAGCTCCATTTTATTTCTCGGAGAAGAAAAAGTTCATCATTTGCATGACAGTATTAGATGCCACAAGTCGCAATTGAAAATTTCGTCTTACAGAAGTCTTGGTTATTAGGTTTTGAAGAGAGAATTGCCATTCCAATTCGTTAAAAATATTTTTTCTAGATTATCCAGTTTACCCTTTTTTTCACAAGTAAAATGATTTCCTCTGCATGAAACATTGATATAAGAAGGAATGTTCCATATGAAACGAAATCTCTCGAATGCAATCCGATATTTTACAATCCGATTTCGGTGTATAGTAAAAAGTGAAAATGAAATTTTTTATCTTAAGTGGACAAAAAACTAAATATATAGAGTGTCGATATATTTTTGTCAAATGTTTTTTTTCCAGCACCAGCTGTTATTGCACAACGGGCTTTGACTTCTTACAATAATACGAAATCCACCTTCGTTAATTTTGGGAAGTAATAAAAGACATAGGCATAGGTATAAATGATTCAGTATAGGAACACGTCGTCAAAACGGCCATCACGGCAGTATTAATCAGCTGCTTCTGTGGAAATAGGTTGAAAAATATTTATTCTCGGCTACGCTTCGAACACGGAACTGTAAGGGCGAACTGTGTCTTGGCAAATTAAATGCGCAAGGCACTAAGTGCCTCATGCATTCGGTCGCAAGCTGATACTTCCAGCTAAGCAAATCCACGTTACCAAAAACAGACACGTGGCTTCGAAAATTTCTATTCGCATGTAAAAAAGGAATCAGGACATCAATCGTTGAATCAACGTTTTCATTCGTTGAATCCAATTATTATTTTTCTCTTGATATTTGGGTGGATATAACCACTGCGGTGGGGGTGGCACCTGCGATTATGTAACGTCGAACGTTTATTTTACGACCGTACTTAAAATTTACGACCAGTTATGAAAGAGTTGAACGAGCTTCTTTTGGAAAATCTAAGTACTGGTAGGTAATACAAAAATTACATACGTGGATTTAACTTTCTTAACATACATACTCAGGGGGGTAGCCAGGGGGACTAGTGGTCACAAGATTAATGCTGTGCAGAAATTCCGTCTATTTATACACATATAAGTTCATATCCCCCCCCCGAAAAATTTTCCTGGCTACGCGCCTGTACATACTCCATTTAACCCTTTATAAGGCGAGCTTATTAGTCGGAAGTATTTAGGATTTTCCTGGCCCATTTTTTCAGGATTAATTCATACATCTTCCCTCTACTGTAATATCCCACGCGATAATTGGAGAAACAAGTATTAAACAAACATAGAAATTTTCCAGGAGAATACATTAATTATTCACAAAATCAAAGTCGGAAAACTACCTACTGCTTGTACACGGAAGTAAACGCAAAAATATATAATTAAAAGCGCATAAGCATAAGAGCATAAGATGATTCTTATGCTCAATTTTCGAGTCATTATTTGAGCATTCTTTAAAATTACGAATGAAAGAAAAGTTCATAAGCCAAATATACGTAATTTAGAATCTAGATGTATGGAAAACATAGAGGAGAGGAGGTGATTATGGAATAGTCGGGAAATATGGAATACCGAGTTTTTGGCTCTGTTAGTTGCTATTGCCACAAGGGAATACCATGAATAACTCAAGAAAGATTCCCTTCTTACAATGCAGTAAGAGTTGACCGCTCTCTGTTGCCGTACCACTCGCTACAGAACAAAGTAGGTTTTGTGATTTTCAAGAGTTTTTGTAGATAAGTTTTCAAACATTTTAACTTACTAGTAAACACGTGACATGAACATGGATGTTACGCATAATGTACGCTAAGAGAATGGTAGTTTATTGAACTGTGGTTATTTTTTAGATGACAGTGTTTTGCCCATTAGTTTTAAAGGTTTGTTTTCCGAGATGGCGTGTCGGGTATTATGGAATACTGGGTAATATTGTAATGGGTTTCATGTCATCCACTCAAGACCCGGAAAACAAAGACGCTGAATGCATCTTTTGTCACGAAAAATTCTCTAATGATCAACGACGATAAGTTTGGATTCAAAGATCCAACTGTTCTCTGTGGGCTCACCATGACTGTATCGGAGCAAAGAAATAAAATTATATCTACAACTTTTCTAAATCGACTCGAAGCAGAAATGACTCCAGTATAATGATTTAAACTACAAAACATAAAAATTTGTTTTATAGTAACAAATAACTATATATGAAGCAATATAAATTGCTTTTCATCGGTTTAAACCATCTATTCCATATTACCCGACTATTCCATATTATACTCCATTCGTAACATTTTTTTTAAATATTTTTTTCTATAACAACAAAATAAATTGTGCATTTCTTTGCAATTGACATTTCATTACGATTCATTATAGCATGTACTCATGCTGTTTTGGGGGATTTTATTTAAAAATCTATGAAGTTACAGTTAGAAATGTAAATGGTATTCCATAATCACCTCCTCTCCTCTATACATCCAGCATAACTGAAAAAAATCAGAAAATTCACTAATGATAATTGATTTCTGTATTTAATAGCCCGCATGTGGTAAGTATTCTTACCACGGCCTTATAAAGTGTTAAGTTTAAAAGTTATCCGAATTTCAGTTTGCCAGTCTCTCCCTTTCGTAACTGCTCAGTGGCAGCTCGTCGGTTATTTAAATGGAGGTTCACAAAACAAATTTCGAAAATTAAATAGACAGATACAACGCACTTTACAAACGTTTCCAGAAGTTAAATGAAAACAATGCACACAACTGAAAGAAAACAAGTAATATTTTGTCTTGCATTTCGTCACCAAGATAAGTTTTAGCAAAAGAGTTGTCTTGATTCATTTCATTTCAATTTTTTCTCAAAGGATAATATTGAAAAATGTCATTGCTTTAGCTCCAAGACACTTCTTTTACTCCCATCTTAATTATTTACAAGAGTTTATAAAAATATTCTAGTGAAAAATGATAGTAATAAAAAAATAATAAGCAAATCAAATAAAAATTGATTAACCAACCGAACGCAACAAACCAAGAAAAAATCCGGAAGAGATCACCTCAAAAAATGGCCCGTGTACGCACCGAAAATGTGCGGACAGAATGGCATCAGCAGCGCCGCACCTTCTTTTCAACTCTCTTCACATCTGTTCTCAGACAGCGGTTCAGAAGGGAATTTTTCCGTTCGCACGTGCGATCGACAAGAGACTGTGCTCTAGTAACCTACACTACAGTGCGTCAGCTATAATAAGAGTATTTAATAATAGTGGGGGAGGGGGTAGCGAGAGTAAAACTCACGTTTTAAATTCGCAAAAATCTAGAAGTGTACTTTATATATTCTTGTTAATGTGTTCATTCTTCAGTTTTTCCTTTTGGGGGTTCACGTGCTGATGTGCTCCAATGCAAGAGCCGCCATTGCCACTGCTCCAACTTGGACAACCATGGATTGATTTAATTAAATCTATATCAAAATGCCCACTTGTTTTCTATTTAGCAGTAAGCCATCTAACAGTAAAGTTATATATACCATTCGTTTACAAATAAAGCATACTTTAATCTGATATTCTTAAAATATGCATAAGAGGCCGTCTTCATTATTTAATTCTGCATCAACTTTTTTACTTTCCGAACATGTACCATGTAAGGAAAGTATTGTAATCATGAAAAAATTCGACTTCGAGATTGTGTATTGGCACGTTTTGAGGTCTTCTGAATTCATTTATGCTATTTTTACGAGACGTATGTATGTATGTGTGTATGTGAGTGAAGACGATAGTTCCTAAGTGGGGCCTTCGATTGAGCTCAAATTCGGAATTCGGTATGTGTGTTACAAACCACCGTCACAAGACCGGTATTGATTTTGGTGTGTATAGGACTTGTAGTTTTTCTACAGGGCTACGACCAAGATTTCTTTTACATTATGGCCTATGGGAGGAAATTCTTCAAAGTGAATTAGCGTTTAAACGGTACATTCGATTGAGCTCAAATTGATTATAGATGTTATAAATCACCATCGTAAGGCCCTTATTGATTTTGGTGTGTACAGGACTTATAGTTTTTCTACAGGGCTACGACAAAGATTTCTTTTACATTATGGCCTATGGGGAAAAATAATCTAAAGTGCGCTAGCGTTTAAACGGCGCATTCGATTGAGCTTCAATTGGGTATGTATGTTTGAATTATTCATCGATTAAAATTGATTTAAATGCTTGGTAATGATCTTAAACGTAAGTGTTTGGGAAGTCGAGTGGAGTCACTCCAGATTTTTTTTTAATAGCAACGTCCCATTTTTGACTGCATCAAACAGAAGAAAACCTTCATATGACAGTAAAACTCCCTCTCATCCGCCCTCAGCTAATCCACTACCCCGATTGGTACCACCATACTCGAGCCGAGAAGACATTTTTTTACTTCCTTGTACGTAGTATAAGGAAGTAATGTGATCCCGAAAAATTTTGGGGGCCAAATTTCGACATAAAAACCGATTTTGACTACCTCTAAATTTAATTTAAAAATTTTTTTCGATGCATCTCATCGTAGGCTAGCATGCACGATCCTATTAACGCGTCTGCAACTCATTTTGACCAGTGGCGAGTCTACTGTGGCCAGTTTTTCCATGCCGTCTGTACGTACGTACGTATGTACGTACGTACGTATGTATGTAACTCGCATATCTCAAAAACTATTGGTCGTAGAATGTTGAGATTTGATATTTAGGATTGTTCTATGATCTAGTTGTGCTCCTCCCCTTTTGGTGGCAATCGAATGGATAGTTTATGTACAGGACCGCCCAAAAGATTCGAAATACATTACGCTCTATGGGCCGAAATTCATTAAACTCGCCTAACTCAAAAGCTATTAGGCGTAGAATGTCGAAACTTCATATTTTGGATAGTTGTAACATCTAGTTGTGCACCTCCCCTTTTGGTTCCATTCGACTGGATAGTTTATCTACAGGACTGCCCAAAACATTCGAAATACATTACACTCAATGGGCCGAAATTCATTAAACTCGCATATCTCAAAAACTGTTAGGCGTTGAATGTTGAAACTTTATATTTAGGATTGTTGTAACATCTAGTTGTGCACCTCCCCTTTCGGTTCCATTCGACTGAATAGTTTATCTTCAGGACCGTCCAAAAGATTCGAAATACATTACGCTCTATGGGCCGAAATTCATCAAAGCGTTTTTTAGAGGTATTGGGCTATTTCAAACGACTCAGAAGTGATATATGCTGTAAAAAGTTAGAAAATGAATTTCTCCATTAAAAAAAGTGTCTTTATCATTTATAGTTCTGCTACAGGAACACTCAAAAGATTTCCAATACATTACGGTCAATAGCAATTTTAGGGGCATTCATCCATTTCAAGCACAATACCGTCCTACCACATAAGTTAGGTAATGGTCCGACCACGGTCACGTGTCTCCCTCAAGAACTATGCCAAAAGTCGCCAAGCTTGGCGACTTTTGGTGTACGTGTGTGCATATTTAACTCTCAAATCTCAAAAACTATTATGAAATCTCATATATAAGAATGTTGTAACATCCAGTTGTGCATCTCGATTTTTGGTTCCAATCTACTGGAGAGTTTATTTACAGGACCACCGAAAAGAATTTCAGTACCTTAATGTCTATGGACATCTTCAATATAATACAACTGTAGACAGTCATTGTTTGGTACATGCCCAAAATCTCGCCGTCTGTCCTCGACCTTGGCGAGTTTTGGCGAAATGTCGCCAAATTTGGCGATAGTCAGTCATTTCGTCCATGCCCAAAGTATCGCCATTTGTCATCGTTCTTGGCGAGTTTTGGCGAAATATCGCCAAATTTGGCGATAATCTGTCATTGTTGGTCCATGCTTAATATCTCGCCAAATGTCGTCGACATTGACGAGTTTCGCCGAAATATCGCCAACTTTGGCGCCAAAAATTATTTCGTAATTTGTATAACTAAAACTTTAACCCGTAGAATTTTGAAGTTTTGTATTTAGAACTATATTATAATATCTAACGGTTTTCAATATCTTTTTGACAGCAATCGACTGGGAATTTATTTACAGGGTGAGCCAAATGACTTTAAATACATTAAGGTGTATGGATGCATTCAATTCATTGAAAGTCTGTGGTCAATGACTACTTTGGCTATCCCCAAAATGTCGCAAACTATCTCAAGTTTGTCGGCTTTTGGTGAAATATCGCCAAATAAAGTGTCAAAAAGAAATCTTTCAAATTGAACTCAGCTTGGCGATATCGAAATGTTTGGCTAGAAATCGCTATATCTTACTATTATTGATATTTTATATCTTTCAAACAAATAAGTTTAGAGGAAGTGCGTAAAAAACATTTTTGATTTAATAGACGTGCAAGGAAGTCATGTGTTGGACACATCAGATTTTTTTCTGATTTTTTACTGTAGTCTAATTTTAATTACATTCAGGTGTACCGTAAATACATACAGTATTGTTCTTTTTCAAAAATAATAACAGTTTTTTGCAGTTTTATTGTAATATTTTTACTGTAAATAATACACGCAGTCAGTTTTGAGTTCAGAAATTGTTTATTTGACTGTAAAAGGGCGTTTTTTTATGTTAATCCTATCTCTCTTTTTTTTTTTTTTTGCGTTCCGACCATACCTCCAGTACAAAGGTGACGGGTTAGAGGGGTTCTACTGTACCCTAAATATAAATTTTGCCGAATTTCTACGATAATATCCGGAGGTATTGCGAATTTTTTATTGCGCGATTTCAAGGGAGTAATCTGTAAATTGAGAACAATATACGAAGATTCTGTATTTTTTTTGGCCTATAAGAAGTTCTTTTTCGGCAGTAAAAATATGTATTATTTACGAGGAAAATAATGCTTCTAGTCTTATAGTTTTTTGTAACGAGAATATAAAAACCAACGTCATTCATCTTTCCGTCATATTTCATATCAGCAATTTAAAGTTGAATATTTAAAATTATCAAGACAATGCATTATAAAATACTGTATAATAAACAAATTTACTTTTACTGATAACACTTGAGGAAAAGAAACAGAAATTTTTACAATACGATTCTGGTGATTTTTAAAAGTTGTTATTACAGCACTAACCGAAAATAATAATTTGAATGTACAGTTCTAGTTTAATTAACATTCTAATCAATTTACCTTTAGGCTTCCCATGGAGACCACCATTATCGAGTGGATAAGACACAGAGCATGGTAAATGGCTGAAGTGTGAAGGTCAAGAGTTCTGGCCTTTCGTGCAGCTGTCGATCTAATGGTCTAGAGTGTTGGGCGGTTTCACCAGATGTAACGTGAATACGCATTAGAACCCACTGGCCTTTTGAGACGCAACCCTTTCCCAATGCTGAAAAAAAGGGCAGCCGTTGCCATCGCTCGACTTAACTACCAGCAAGATGACGGGCGATCGAAACGTTCATCGCGTGCCACAGATCTAGAGACACTTTTTTGACGACAGCTGGCTGTGCCGCACAGCCAGCTGCGTCAAAAGGGAAAAGGAAAGGGGGGAAGAGATAAATTTTTGAAAAAGCTTTATTGACCTATGCAAAATGTTACCCTAAGGTATTGTAATTTTCTTTTATATGTGGTAACTAAAAAAAGCTCATTTGATCGGAACAAAAGTTTACAGTGAAGCAAAATGTTACCCTCGATTAATGACTTGGGGGGGGCTGGAATCTCACTAGCCCAGAGACGTAGCAAGATAAAAAAATTTCGGGGTATGACCAAAGTTGTAAAAAGTAGAAATTCTCACAAATGTGCTTGGATTATTGACATCCAGTAAGCAAAGATCCAAAATTTTGGGGGGGTAACCAGAACCCCCATGCCAACCTCTCTGGCTACGTCCCTGCACTATAGCCTTCCCCGGAATAATCCACTATCATTCACCCTCCATAACGGTGTGATTTTGGCACATAAGTACAAATCATGTGATTTTGGCACATAAGTACAAATAAACTAATTATGCCAGGCACTTCAAAATTTTGAAACTGTCTCTTTACAAGCGGTACTACATACTGAAATAAACGATCCATCTGTATCAGTTTCAAAACTTTTAGAGAAAATTCTTAAAAATCGGAAATTTTCGCAAAAGTGTCACTCTTCGAAAAATCTTGCAGCTCAGATCCATGTTTAAGAATTTTTTTCTGAAAATTTCACAAAAGCCGCAGCTTTTTCGCTTATTGCAGTGTATAAAGCCGCTTATGAAGAACCCTCTGGAATTTTTTTTGGGAGACTCTGGTGCTATTAGTTTATTTCAATTTGTTGTACCAAGACTAAAAACGGAGTTTTTTTTTCTTCGACATTACACCCTTAAGTACACATCTGCCTAAACTGAAATTGTCGTGGAATAAATACACATTTCCGGATTTTTTTCAAGAAACTCGGAAGAGTAAATGAATATAAACAAATGGAGTGGTAGAAAGAATCATTATACTCGTAAAACCAAAATGATACACGAACGCACTAAAACACACACAATCCCATATGAACAAAAACAGCGCGTAAAACGCCTCCAACAATATCTTACAACCTCCGGCAGAGCGGGGGGCGAATAATGCACGATAAATATCCCAAAATCCACAGCTCGTATTTTATCTTTTTCACACATCACCGAGGGTGAAGATGGGGTGGAAAAATATACAAAATGCAGAAAAAATAACTAAAACCGAAAAAATAAAAAAGATGTCTACCTCCATCTGCAAATCGATAACACGAAGGGGGGAGGATAGCGCAAAAACAGAAAGACGAATCGATACCAATCCGATGCCTCATCGGAATCTTTTTCGTGACCAGCGAAATCTCGTTGTTTGATGACCTGCTGCCTCCATTTCCACCGGAAAGGACATTACTGCGCGAACTATCCTGACAAGCGGAAAGACAGAGGAGAGAGAGAGGAGTTCTTTCTTCCCTCTTTCCTTCTCTCTGTTTTTTCCTCTTTCCTCTCTTTTTTTTTCTGCTTCTCTCCTCCCTCACTTCTAACTGCGTGTTCTCTTCTTCTCCATCCCTTTAACGGGAAGAGAGTCCTTGGCTGACTGCCTCTGGGTTTTAGGGACGGGGCGGGAGTGCCAAATGGAGTCATTTACAACTTCCGAGCGATCGTGCCAGATTTGGCGAGTCGATCGCCCCGGATCGCCGCAAGTTGGTTTCTTTTGTTTAGAAGTTATTAGATATTAATTTGATATTTCATCGACTTAAGGGGGTCTTAGGAGGATTAAGAATCCAAACAATCGATTTTTCAATTTTATTAGGCTGTAACGAAAGTTTCCCGCCACTAGAAATATCTTCTGCAAACACTTCACGTTGGTGTGTTTGCTCATATTTTGTCAAACAATATTTGTCATATGAAAGAAAGATACTTGCTTTAGAACCCTGTATTGTTCAAAAATATCGTTATCATTAAGTACAAGGTGTCTGAAAGGGAACTATCACGTTACTGGATTAGAACCATCATTTACTTCCAGTCTTGTTGCAAAAAGTGCTACAGGATGTCAAAGAATTATGTGTGTAATTTAAATTCTACTGTTGGTACCCCTATACTATCTGACAATCAAAAAAATAAGTTTATTGAAATTTTTCTTCTAATATTTTCCTGTTGCTTGATTTAATTCGTAAAGGGGGGGGGGTGTTCTTAATTTAAAAAAAAAACTAAATTTGTATTTAAATAATATTTATATAACTTGAAATCGTAAAAGAAATTCTAACAGGTTCAGATATGTCCATCAGTAACGATACCATGTTGTACCAATCCATAACAAATTATTTTGCGGTAACCACGACTGCTATTTCACACCGTTCGACAGATCGTCTTGAAATCTCGCCTAGATACAGAAATTTGTAAGCAGTCCGTAAGCGATTTCAGAACTCTGGAAAGTCATATGTTCCCTGAATTTTAGTTATTTTCAGCAATTTTAGACTATAAAGCGCTTACATAATATTCGATAAAGCATTATAATTCAAGAGGTTAATATCTCGGATTAAATGTCAATTGAAATAACAACGTAAGGCGAAGAGCAAAAGAAAAGTTTCGTGATTTTCATGATTTTAGTTTGCTTCTAATAAACCTTTCAAGTTACCAATACTGAAGATTATTTTTTTTGAAGGGTTTTCGGAGATCTAGCCGTTGGCCGAACGTGTGGTGCCAAAAAGTAAAAAGTAACTAAAAAGTAAATTTTCAAAAAATCTAATATTAAAATTACATTCTGTCATAAAACCCATAATATTTAAACAGCTGCATCTTTTTTTTAACTACCGAAAAGGTAAGGTAAGTAGTTCTGAATATATTTCCTCAGTAGAAAATTTCTACTTTTTCGACTTTTCAACACAGCTGAAAATAGTTTATAATTTAGATGTGTTTGTCCGTCCGTCCATTCCCTAGCTTCCGTAAACGGGCGCTGATCGCCAATAAATTTATTTATTCAGCAACCATCAAAATTCACTACCATTTAACAAACCACCACCCAAGTGCATCAACCGTAAAAACTGTGGGTTAACACCATCAACGCTACAAACGCTCACTTTCCGGCAACCTATGAGCTAAAATAAATAAATAAATAAATAAATAAAACCGTAACAACCTCCTACTAGGCCTTTGATGAATGAGCGCAAATCACAAGCAATTTGCCGCAGAAAATTATTTGAAAGTTTGCCACAACTACAAACCATTAAACACAAAACCAATATTGTCCTAATGGCTTTTTTTTTTTTTTTCAGTAACTCTCTCTCTCTCTGGCGTACGTCTCAAAAACTTAAAATAAATGTTTAGAGGGAATTCCAGTGGCTTTTTGAGAACCATGACAACAAGAACAAAATATGTTTTCTTGTTCGGAACTGTAATTTATCAACCGTAACTGAAGAGCCCATCAACAGGGAGAAAGTTATACAGATATTCTCCTTTTTTTTTTTTTTCATTATTGTTGCTGGAGCGGTTATTTTCTTTCCGTTAATATTTCTTTTCAGATGAAAAAAAAAAGGTCCTTGCATTTCCGACATTTTACTGGTCTTTTTTATTGGTTTTAATATATGTTTGTAATACAACAAGTATGCATGTTATACAACAAGCTTGTATGTAATACAACAAGTCTGACTTTTGATGAGCCTAGAGTCTGTTGTCCTTTTTTTAAGCGCACGTCTGAATAGATTAACCCTTCTGACTGAGAAGAGCATTACGTGTACAGGGTGCTTCGAAAATATCTTTTGCAATTGTAAAAGGTGGCAGAAGGAACCAAGATGATTCAGAATCCCACAGCCATTCAGGATTTAAAGATGTCGTCTCCAAACACCATTTAGCCCTTGGAGGCGCAACCCTATCCCAATGCTGAAAAAAGGGTAGCCGTTGCCATCGCTCGACTTAACGACCAGCAAGATGGCGGACAATCGAAACGCTCATCGCGTGCTATAAATCTAGAGACCCTTTTCTGACGACAGCTGGCTGTGCCGCACAGCCAGTCTGCGTCAAAAAAGGGTCTCTAGATCTGTGGCACGCGATGCACGTTTCGATCGTCCGCCATCTTGCCGGTAGTTAAGTCGAGCAACGGCAACAACTGCCCTTTTTTCAGCATTGGGCAATCTATCCAGCTGTTCTCGCATGCTTGCATTTTTCATCAGATGTTAGTGCTGTTAAAAAGAATCGTGACCATTTCTTACGGGAAATGGCGTGCTAAAAAGTAAATGATTCTCGTGGAGCTATGTCACCCGCAAGTATTTTTATAGAAATCCAATCTATTCTTCGTGACTGGAAGCAGTCAAAGCGTCACAGTTTGGTGTTCCCAGAGCGGGAACACTGCGCGTTAAAGGGTTAACTCTTCTTACTGAGAAGAGCATTCGTGTACAGAGTGCTTCGAAAATATCTTTTGCAATTATAAAAGGTGGCAGAAGGAACCAAGATAATTCAGAATCAAACAGCCATTCAGGGTTTAAAGATGTCGTCTCCAAACACCATTTAATAATGACTTCACAATTAGCTTTCAAACGTTAATTAGAATTTTTTATTAGGCTTTTATTACAAATGGTTTGTTTCCAGTCAGTGCATGACTTAAAATGAAGTATATCTGATAAAAAATTCATGATAGACTCAACCGTTGAAAGTAAAATGTAGTAAGTTACACATATTGGGACTGGTCGATAGAAAAAAGTTACTTGTTCCTGTCCCCAGTCCCAGTCTGCTTATGGACTTCTACTGGTGCTGATGAAGATCGAAAAAAACACGTTTGCCTTTGATAAGTACCTTTTATTTGTGTTACTTTAACGAAGTTTTAATTATTTTATTGAAGTATCTTGCCTCAATTTGAATTATGAAGAATTTCAGTATGAATGAAGTCCATCCAAAATTTCTAAGATGAAGTCGCGTAGTGTACACAACAGATTTTGTTTAGTTATTGTTTCGATTCTCAAATTCTGTCGAAAATGAAATGCTTAATAATTAAATCCTGTGAAGTAAAAAAAAGACGTTCCTTGAAATATGACAGTATGAGACACGGGTTAGATGGGGTTATATGAGGATAAGAAAAAAGCTAATAGCCGCGCATCTGATTAAGCTAATCTACGTTGGTAGTAAGCGCTTAAAATTGACAAGGTAAACAGAAATTTCCTCTTTTTATTGTTTGAGAGATTCTCATTTTTATAACTGCACATTCAAACCTATGTTAATTAAATTTTCATCCAGTCATAAAATATTTCATTCCATCCCCTACCCTCACGCCACCACCACCAGCCGGACAAGCGCGATATAATGAGGTGCTACTCTAATTAACCCATTTATGCATAGCGTCCCTTTTTTGGGACGGCATTTTCGCTATTAGTCGAAAACGTTATTTATTTTTCCTAGCCTTTATTCATGAGTATTGAGCCTCAACTCTACAAAATATTTTAACATGACCCAAGTAGGATGTTGATATTTCGATTTTTATGCATAATGATTTTAAAAGAAATCATCCCTTGTTCCAGAAGTTGACATCAGAAATTTATGTATTATTTCTGTTATCAGTAAAAATCGAAGAAAGTCGCAAAAATATCCAGGCACAAATGGGTTAAATAGAACCAATAATTGATTAAGTTAATGAAATAGTGAATGAATGCTGAATAAATCAATTGAATATAAATGAAAGAAAACGAATACAGTTAACGATTTATAGTTCGATTCGTGAATTATATATGTCACGATTCGAAATCATCGATCGCGAGTAGTAGGTATTATTTTCGATTTCACTGGTTCGAATAGTATTCGCCATTTCTGTAGCTTTAATACTAATTTCGATTTTTCTAGTTCCAATAATATTCGCGATTTATATTTAGAGTACTATTCGCAATGTTTTTCGAATATAATTTGCAATTTCTGTTTAATTATTACTCGCGATTTTTTTTTTCTTTCGAGTACAACTCAAAATTTCTGTTTGAATAATATTCGCGATTTTTTTCGAATGCAATTCGAAATTTCTTCTTCAGTACTATTCGCGATTTCTTTTGTTTCAATCTGATCGTGGTTTCTAATTTGAATACGAATCGCGATTTTTCTAGTTCCAGTGCTATTTCCAATTTCTCCAAGTTTCAATTCTATTCGCGATTTCTAGTTCGAGCTGTTTAATCAGTACTCTTCACGATATCTAGTTCGAATGCCATTCACGGATTTTATTCGATTACTTGCATATTAATAGTTTTTCGAAATTTCAAATGCCAATCGCTGATTGGATGCTCAAATCGATTAATTCGAATAATATAATTCATTCATTTCCTTCACCAAACCACATCATTTTACTTCATGGAAAAAAAATTAATTTAGAATGAAAATTTAATAAGAGCGTGCATATACATTTATTTATTTTTTTTTTCCTAAATTGAAAGTTACGGACTGCCTCCACGCGCTCCTTTTTTTAACGTCCTTCGCAAATTGAATAATAAATCGCAACACCTGATCACACACTCTTCGTATAATGTCTAATCTCTTAGAGCGTCTCTCCTGCGTCTGAAGTGACAGCTCTTGGCGATATGCGAGATCTTCTCTTTAATATATATCTAGCAAAAAAAAAAAAAAAAAAAAAATCATATTCGTAATTTACATTTGAGTAAGTCACGTGTAATGCACACACTGACATATTTTCGGACGCGCCAAAGTTTATTCTTGAGCAAGTGTTAACTGGCAAAGGTGGTTATGTCCCAATCAAGTTGACGTCTACATAGTCTCAGATTTTGATTTTCGCTTTTCCAAGACGGTGGCGGAGTGAATCAGCACGTTAGCTACGAGATGTTTTGTGAGTGTGTTGTAACAGACTTCACGTGCATGAGCTTGCGATGGAGGCAGCTTGTCGGAATAAACTATGATATCTGAAGTGAGTATACATCTCCACATAATATATGTACTCTCAAAAATTGTTTCTTCAATTCATGTAAGTTGTACTGTCAATAGTGCTGTCGAAATATCTCCGTTATTTGACGAATATCCGGTTTATCTTTTTCTCCTGTCGATTGAAGAAACTTATTCAGCTTCAATGAATTTTTTTTTTCCTTTTCTTAAGATTTCCAGGAAGTATTCACGGAAACTGAACGTTTCCGAGGAGTGCGGAAATTATTCATTGAAAAATGAAGAATAAATTTTTATATAAGGACACGCTCTCAAAAATTATTTCTTCAGTTCACCAAAATTTTACTGGTAGCACTGCTGTCAGAATATCTCCGTTATTTGACGAACATTTGCTTCTTTTTTCTGCTGTCGATTGGAGAAACTTCTTCAATGCATTTTTTCCCTTTTCTTCGGATTCAATGATATTTTTTCCCCTTTTCTTAAGATTTCCAGGAAGTATTCACGGAAACAGAACGTTTCCAAGAAGTGTGGAAATTATTCGTTGAAAAATAAGGAATAAATGTGCGTATAAAGACATACTCTCAAAAATTATTTTTTCAGTTCACGGAGTTTTTTCTGGTAGCAGTGTTGACAAATATCCGTTTCTTCTTTTCTCCTGTCAATTGAAGAAGCTTCTTCAGATTTAACGAATTTTTCTTTTTTTTTCACTTCTTCAGATTTCGGTAAAAGGAATTCACGGAAATATTCCGTTTCCATAGAATACGGAAATTATTTCGTTGAAAAATGAGGGATAAATTAGTGCATAAAAACGAGTTTTTCTGAGAGTGTAGTTAAGACCGTTCTTTGACTTGACTTTTTGTTGGGTCTGATACTTTTTATAGCTTTATTAACACTTCTCTACAAAGTTGAAAAGTTTTTATGATTTTGGTTTTTATTGTCTATCCGTGCGTTCTCTAACCGCAATTTTACTGAAACTTTTTCTTTATAACAATCTAAATGGCTTATTTCACTTAATAATTCCAGCTTGCATTTTTAATCTTGCACTTTCACATATTTGAATTAATATTTTGTTCGTTTAATGATGATTTAAAGTGGTCCCCTTACAGCTGTGTTATTTGAATGTCATTTGGAGGCTTCTATTCCTAACTTACTTCAGCGAATTCAGAAATTTTTTGAAGAAATTTTCAGAAATATTTTGTTAGATTGAAAACTTTATATCTTCTTATGGCTCCAATAGCTTACGTAAGTCGTTCTGATTACAATTATTATTAAATATAAAATAATACACCGAAACAAAATGTAAATATCGCATATGCTCACACGTACAATATACATGAAGCAACCGCGTTTTAAAAGATTAACGAAGTTCGCTTAGCTCAGTTTTTTAATTACTATTATCAAACTGCAAACTTGAATATTATTATGTTAAATAAATTACATAACTTGTTTTAATGAAAAATTTAAGTAAAAATACATGTTTATTTTATTGTCTTATAAAGAAACAAACAATCAAGAAAAAAAAAAGAAAGAAAGAAAGCACCACTAGTAACGAATTTCTTCGTTGCTAGTGAGTATTACACAACTAACATAAAAATACAAATTTTATTTAATAGATAAATTAACTATACTAAACTGTGAAACTTCCAATCAGCTGTTAGGTTGGTTCAACAAAATAACATAATAAAATCAACAAAGGAGTTTCATTACTTCAACAAAACAAATTCATAATTTTGTGAAATGAGCCATGAACACACTAGTTAACAAAGACACTTTATTAATTACTAGCAGCATGGCCCGGCGTTGCCCGTGCAATGGAATTGAAATGCCCATTGACCTTATATATAGATTGTAAAGGGAAGGAATGTGAATCCTCACGCTTCAATGATAAAAAAAAGGACATGGGACTTCCAGCTGCAACGAAAAAAAATGAAGTAGGCACCTGATAGTTTACAGAGGTTACTGAGAATTAGACGTGGCTAGGCTTGAATGTGAATCCTACCGCTACAATGATAAAAAAGGACATAGGACTTCCCGCTGCAACAACAACAACAACAAAAAAGAACACGGCACCTGATAGCTTACAGAGATTACCGGTAATTGGACGTGGCTAGGCTTCTCCCCTTCTACCTATCTGTGTTCTAAGTCTTTTATCGCTAATACCTAAGCAACTACTAAAAACAAATAGAATCCAGTCGTCGGTATGAGATTGTAAAGGGAAGGAATGTGAATCCACCCGCTCCAATGATAAAAAAAAAGGTACACGGGACTTCCCGCAGCAACGAGAAAAAAAAAAAAAAAGAAAAAAAAAAAAAAAGAAAAAGGAAATGAACAGTGGACTTGCCAGCGTACAGAGGTTCCCGAGAATTGGACGTAGCTAGGTTTCTCTCCTTCCACCTGTTGTGTTTTGATAGTCATTTATCACCAATACCTGCGCACCTCATAAACTAATCATTTTTTATTTCAAATCCAGTAAGAATCACTGGAAGCAAATCATTGGGCATATATACAGTAGATAAGAACTTAAATAATGATAGATGAATTAAAAATCCAGGTTTTTATAATTATTTTATTAAAAATCCAGGTTTGTTTACATGTAATGTTCGCAGTGGGTTTAATTTATTTATAACTATTTTATGAGGCTCTAATTATTTAGTAACTATCTTCTCGAGGAATTGATAATCCGATTTCAAATAAATCCCGCATGTTTATTTCTGACGGATTCTCCTTTTAAATGCTAGAACGACCTTGAGAACGTAAACCATATGAAAAGAACGACGTATGTTGTCTTGGCAACCTTCATCCCCACTTACACACCACACCTCACACAGGACACAGGACGAAAGGGGGGAAATTTGCTGTTTCTGCAATCACGGAAGGTCATTTTAACCTGCGATGTTTTCAGAAAAAAAAAATCATATAAAAAAATCTAATAAACATTTCTGCACGGTTCAAAATTTAAAAGAGGGAGAAATAAATGTTTAATCAGCTGTAAAAAGATGGCAAGTTTTTGCCCGTTAGGTTTTTCGATGCGACAGTTTTAAAATAGCATATTTTTAAAAGCAGTACATTTTCTTCGAAACAGGATTTCCTTTAAAAAATTCCCAAAAATCGGCAAATGTAAGTACGATTTTGTAACAAATTGTATTTGAAAAAGAAACTGTAGTTTCCGATGATATAAAAAATATAGTATTCGGACAGAAATTTAGCTCGCAATAACGTAAAATGCGAGAAAAATGGCCAAAAACCTTACAAAACATAGAATAACTCAAAAACTATTAATCCGATTAATTTCATTTTTACGGCATTAGCTTTCTCTTGTCCTATTTAGTCAGCATACCGAATTTGGTCCAGATCCGTCGAAATGTCTGGACGCGTATAGCGAACAAACAAACAAACAAACAAACTCTCCTCTTTTCTATATAGAGAAAACCAAATAATTTCGTTTATTAATTAATTAAAACCAGACAATTTGGTTTATTTTAACCAAACAAATCATTTAAACAAATACTTTGGTTAAGTTAAGGAAACTTTTTTTCAAGGAAATAGTTTGGTTAAATGGTTAAATTAACAAAATGTTTTGTTCAAATAATTTTAAATAATTTGTTGATTTAACAAAAGTTTTATATATTCAACACCATGCGGTTGTGTTCGAAATTGCTTTATGATTCATGCGTTTGGATTGATTTATATTTCTCACTTTTTCCAAACTTTCCTCTAAATTTAACGAATTATAAGCAATCCTCTTTCACGGACTTCTGCAAAATCATTATTACATATCATAAAATTTTCGCATCAATAAATGTAAGTTTATGATTAAAAAAACAAGGACAAAACATTTGCGTTCTCTTGAATTATTTTACCCAAACATTCCTGTAACCTCTTCTTCCTTTGTTTCCTGTTAACTGACTCAGAGAAAGCACAACGCATTGCCATAACGGTACATTATAAGACACATGACTGGAAGAAACAATTGACAGTGAAGTGTAATCACTTCCCACGTGTACTTCGAATCGATGGGACCGAACAGTCAATTAGTCAATAACCCTTTAACGCGCAGTGTTCCCGCTCTGGGTACACCAATCTCTGATGTTTTGACTGTTGCCAGTCACGAAGAATAGATTGGATTTCTATAAAAATAGTTGCGGGTGACACAGCTCCACGAGAATCCTTTACTTTTTAGCTCGTCATTTCCCGTAAAAAAATGGTCACGATTAATTTGAACAGCACTGACATCTGCTGAAAAATGGAAGAATGCGAAAACAGCTGGATAGATTGGCCAATGCTGAAAAAGGGCAGCCATTGCCATCGCTCGACTTAACGACCAGCAAGATGGCGGACGATCGAAACGTCGGGTCTCTAGATCTGTGGCACGCGGTGAACGTTTCGATCGTCCACCATCTTGCTGGTAGTTAAGTCGAGAGATGGCAACAGCTGCCCTTTTTTCAGCATTGGGAAAGGATTGCGCCTCAAAGGGTTACTTAGAGGTACACGTGTCTTGGCGATTGCTTTATAATCTATGAATTTAACATGATTTATTTCTCTATGTTCTATATTTATTCCCTTTAAAAACCATTTTTTAAAAAGTTTTTGAAACATCCCTAATTCATTCAGACCCTGTTTCTTCAATTGAATACAGAAAAATTACTTATACTGTCGCACAGGATGGAGACGTCCTAAATTGTGTTTATAATGAAACAACAATTTTCCTCCAAAATTTAATAATAAAGAATTTTTATTTTATTTTTTAATTACAGATTTTGAACTCTATTAACAAAAGAAGAATTATTTAATTCAAAGAGAAATTATTTAATCAAGTCTGAAATGGTTAAGTTACTTGTCACTAATGAGTCCAAACAGCAAGTTGATACTCACCGGCAGCTAACATGGGAAACAAAAACAGTAACCTGACAGTCTGTATAAATTTTCATACTTTTTTTTAATCTTCCCAAAATTTAAAATTTTCTTTGCAGTCATAATTGATTTGTAATTTTAAGAAGTTATGCTCGCTTTAACACAAAAATAACCCAAAATAAATTTGTGTTTTAAAGATTAAAAAAAAAAAAATTGTAAAATAACACGCATGAAAGGTACTCATCAAACTGTACACACATTTCCGTCAAAATAATTTCAATCTTCATGAGCATCAGACTGGGCATCAGATGTGCATATCATGAGCATCAGATATTTTTTTTCTGTTCCCAGTCCCACTATGTGTACGGATTTCTGCTGGTGCTGATGAAGATCGAAATTTTTTGATTGAAACACGTGTACACTTTTATAAGTACATTTTATGTGTGTTATTTTGCAAGCGTTTGCAAGCTATTTATTTCACGCACGCTTTTCTTAAGACTTTCCACTTTATTATATACTATATTTATCATCTATGGTATACAACCTATTGTTATCTGCTTGGTGGGAAATTAACTTCTTTTGTAAAATGATGGGTATATATTATGCGTCAGGCTAATTATGTACATACAGTAGTTATTTATGTGTTTACATAGTTATTTATATGATTTTTTTAATTATTACTAAACTTTTCGTAGTTATTAAATTATTACACTATTTGGTAATTATTAAATTATTAAATTACCATTATTGCATTTATAATACTATAATTTATTATACCGTTTAAATTCTCTGAATAATGCAATCGTGTTTACATTGTTATTATAGCCAATTATAATACTATTTAGAATAATAAGAATTTTAATTACTTAATTTATTATGTTTTGTGTACTACATAAACCTAGTACTGTAGCAAAAGTATTATGCCCTGAAAATGTTTAGAAAACTAAATTTTTATAAGTTAATTATAAATGTAAAATAAATGTAGAATGAATGAGACAGTAGCCACCAATCCTTAAATATGCATATTTTTGGTATAAAAATCTGCTTGTAGATCTAGGTAAATGTGACACATGACGTGTGTTCATACAACGAAAGATAAACTAATTGCCAGAGTGGTGATAAAAAACAGCCGTTTTGTGAAGTCAAGTTTCAAAAGTAAATAATTTGTAACAAACTTTACACCCTAGTAATGTACTCAATGGAAATAAAACTATAATATATTGTTTACTTTTTAAATTATTCATTGTTACAAATAGGTATTGACTTTATAAGTACTCTGTATTATAGATAATGTAAAACATTAAAATATTAAACATTTTGTTAGTTAAAATAATATATAAAGATAGTTATTATAATATTACAGTTATAATTATTGATTTCATTCATATTTTGCACTATAATACATAATATACAAAATGAAAAATAAAATTATTTTAACTTCTTTCTGAGCCACGCTACTTCTTCCCCCAACTATAAGGATGCCACTAGAGCTCTGCCCCGCACGGAAATTCGCTACGGCGGCATGACGACCTCAGAAAGCCGGCGGCGGCTGCGCGCCGCGGCGGGGGAAAATTTTTGTTAAAAAGGGCATAATGAAAATGGGTGTATGCGTACACACATATGTTTAAATTGTCCCTAAAATGATATTTTTTAAAGACTAGAATATTTACAAAAACTAGTCCTTAGTATGATGTTGTGCGATTACGGCCAATTAGCTACACGTGGGCTCTAGGCCGAGGGGGTGGGCTGAAGTTATCACGATTGTATTCGGGCCCGGGTGGGCTTGATTATATTTGTCTTTAATTTGCACAAACGGCAAAATATATGATATTCTATCAATGAAGTAATCGACTTTTACTTATCTTTTACCTGAAATTTTGGGCTCGGGCTCCGACTTAAATAATATCGATCAGGCGGGCTCGAATTAAAAGTCCTCGGGCTCGGGCTTTAAAAAATGAGCCCAAACTCATCTCTAGAGGGGTGCCCTCCGTGGGGGTCTTCCTAAGGTCCTAATCCGTATCTACTCTAAGTTTCGGAAGAAACCACTTTTATTATTATTCTGTAAACGATGAAATTGTTTATGTTCAACAAAAATTACTTTCTTTCAAAGCTTCCTAAACTAATTACAAATTATGTCACTGCGTGCATTAGTGCATTTTTATTTATTTTTTTTAACTTTATGTTTGTAGAGGACAATGTACGCCCCAATAAAATATTTTTGTTATTACTCTTATTATCCTATCTCCTTTGTAAATTTGATATTTTTTTAACATGCTAACCAGCTGTTTTGTTTGCTCGCTTACAAATATCTTTGCAAATTAAAGTTACTATGATTTATATAAAAATAAGGTTGGAATAAATCTTAAGAATAGTTTATTTTATATGTCACATTCAAGTGCCTTATTTTGTCCCAATCATAATACGACCAGCATCAATGGAAATAACTTTATTTATTTTTCAAACTTATTAAACGTTTAAATGTGTTTTTATGTACGTTTCCGAAAAAGTAAGATATTGATATTTATTTCCATGTAATTTTCATTAAAATAATTGCAGTAGATAAAGAAAAATTTTCACAATCCAAAACTTCCCATTCAAGTCACTTCTCCTGTATTTTTCTCGAAAACCAACTGAATACGATCTTTCATAAAACAATTAAAGCTTTGTAAAAAGGCACTTTTTACAAGGTTTTAATTATTTCATCTTTTAAACACCAGTTTTTTTTCAATGTTTCATACTTGTAAGTTGTGGAAGCGTTAAAACTATATCGAGATTTTACTTTACATATTTTTCGATTTAGAAAATTGTAAAAATTACAAAGCTGAAAGTTTAACCCTTCGAGGCGCAACCCTTTCCCGGTGCTGAAAAAAGGGCAGTCGTTGCCATCGCTCGACTTAACTACCAGCAAGATGGCGGACGATCGAAACGTTCATCGCGTGCCACAGATCTAGAGACCCTTTTTTGACGACAGCTGGCTGTGCTTGCTGGTAGTTAAGTCGAGCGATGGCAACGATGGCCCTTTTTTCAGCATTGCGCAATCTATCCAGCTGTTCTCGCATTCTTCCATTTTTCAGCAGATGTCAGTGCTGTTAAAAAGAATCGTGACATTTTTTTACGGGGAATGACGTGCTAAAAAGTAAAGGATTCTCGTGGAGCTATGTCACCCGCAACAATTTCTATAGAAATCAAATCTATTCTTCGTGACTGGCAACAGTCAAAACGTCAGAGTTTGGTGTTCCCAGAGCGGGAATGCTGCGCGTTAAAGGGTTTAAAGGGCTTGCAAATTAATTTGAATATATCCAATAACGTTCACTTTGAGCGGGAAAAACTTTCATAAGACTTTCCGTTTAATGAGCTGAAACTTAATTTCTTTTGTTAGAGCAAAATCTGAATGAATTATAAAATATATTTATTTATCGTGCAGCTAGCTCTCTCCTTGATTTCTATATTATTATTAAAAACTGAAAATGTCATACTTTTTGAAGAAAATAAGAATATTCTTCTCGTATTGCTGTTTTTTTAAATGAATTTTTGAGCAAAATTTATTTTTAGAACACTAAAGAAATTTTGTGCTTATGTAATGCAATAAATTTCCAGCAAAGTCTAAATATATTTGCGATTTTCTTTTGCCTCTCTTATCATTCTTATGTAAATATGCATGGATTTCTTCTGCGAAGTTTATATACACTCAATAAAAAACTGTTGTTATGAATAAAATTAATTAAAAACTATGTAAAGTAACACAAGTGAAAACAATTTTTTCAATACCATCGTTTCGGGTCATTACGATAGGTCCACCCTTTTTCAGTTGCGAAAAAATGTTTCATTTAGTCTTTTTACCAGTGTGGATGTGGGTTCCCCCCTTATAATTTTAGCCGAAAACATCTGGATTTTCTTTTTTATACAGATCTTTTATGCTCTGAGATCCAAATACGACAAGCGACTTTAAATGCAGCAAAATTTCAAAACAGCCTTTTTATTTGTACCGTAGGTTAACAAATGCATTGGCAGGAGCAGAGCCTGATCATAGGTGGTCGGAGCAACGGGACAAGAGGTTATTTTGGGGCCCCTATGCTATCACAAGCATTTTAACTTATTTTTGTTTGCTGTTGCATTTGCCCGACATAAAAAGAAAACATTTTTAAAGAATACTCAAATTGAATTAAAAATTACCTATTTATTTATACTTATTTAGAACAAGACTATGTATTTAAAAGTGATTTTAATATTTTTACTTTCCGAACATGTACCATGTAAGGAAAGTATTGTAATCATGAAAAAATTCGAATTCGAGATATTGGTGTATTGACACGTTTTGAGGTCTTCTGAATTCATTAATGCTATTTTTACGAGATGTATGTATGTATGTGTGTGTGTATGTGTGTTTGTGTGTATGTGAGTGAACACGATAGCTCCTGAACGGGGCATGCGATTGAGCTCAAATTGGGTATATATGTTATAAACCACCGTCGCAAGACCGGTATTGATTTTGGTGTGTATAGGACTTATAGTTTTTCTACAGGGCTACGACAAAGATTTCTTTTACATTATGGCCTATGGGGGAAAATTCTGGAAAGTGCGCTAGCGTTTAAACAGTGCATTCGATTGAGCTCAAATTAGGTATAGATGTTATAAACCACCATCGTAAGACCAGTATTGATTTTGATGTGTATAGGACTTATAGTTTTTCTACAGGGCTAAAACAAAGATTTCTTTTACATTATGGCCTATGGGGAGAAATTCTTGAAAGTGCGCTAGCGTTTAAACGGTACATTCGATTGAGCTCAAATTGGGTATATATGTTATAAACCACCGTCGCAAGACCTGTATTGATTTTGGTGTGTATAGGACTTATTGTTTTTCTACAGGGCTACGACAAAGATTTCTTTTACATTACGGCCTATGGGACGAAATTCTTGAAATTGCGCTAGCGTTTAAACGGTGCATTCGATTGAGCTTCAATTTGGTATATATATTTGAATGATTCATCGATTAAAATTTATTTAAATGCTTGGTAATGATCTTAATCGTAAGTGTTCGGAAAGTGGAGTGGAGTCACTCCAGATTTTTTTTGCCTGTTTGTATTATTAGCGCATGGGTGAGCTCATTCAAGGAATGGCAATTACGAGGCACGGGAGCGAAGTTTCTCACTCAAAAAGAATTTCTTGATACGCCAAAAAGTTCGAAATTTTCTTTCCTTCATCATGAAATAAAAAATGTTAGCTAACGGATATTTTGTGATAAGCACATACATGGCCATACCATACGTTTTCAAAACTCCTAACTTCTTGTTTATGGATCCATGAGCCTTAAAGACCATTGAATTTAGAAGAACAGAAAAAAAAAATCTCTAAGTCCATTCATTGTTAAAAATTATGCTATAGATATTACAAAGGAAATTTAGTTGCAAAAGATTTATTATTGCAGTATATATGAATATGTAATAAATCATGATAACAATAAATCGGGAAATTTGGGAGCCCTTATTTTTCCGGGGCCCCGGGCTATTGCCCCTCATGCCCGTGTGATAATCAAGCTCTGAACATCTGGGTTTTCTTTTTTTATACAGATCTTTTACGCTCTGAGATCCAAATACGACAAGTTGGCACAGTGGTTATGTCACCGGAAATGGTAGACGGACGAAGGCCCCGTGTTCGGGTCCCATCGCGCTCCCGTCGACCTAATCGTTCGGAGTTTTCCGTGGTTTTCTCCGAAACTTAGCGTAAATACGGGTTAGGAGGACCCCTTAGAAAGACCCCCCACGGAGGGCACCCCACCCATCGGCCTAGAGCCCACGCGTAGCTAATCGGCCGTAATCCCGCATACGAAACCAAATACGACAAAGCGACTTTAAATGCAACAAAATTTCAAAACAGCCTTTTTATTTGCACCGTGTACGGATGGACGCGAGACGAAAAATAAGCGTCTCGCGTCTCGCAAAATAGCCTAAAAGCCTGTCTCGTCTCGCAAAAATCCCTATATCGTAATGTTAAGAATGTGTGTCTCGTCTCGCAAAAAAGCTGTAAATCTCTGTCTCGTCTCGCAAAAAAGTCGTCTCGCGTCCATCCCTAACCGTAGGATAACAAATATATTGGCAGGAGGTACGAAATAAACCTCCACTGCTACGGTGTTTATAAAGAGAGTTACTTTCTCTTCTACCTCTCCAACCATTAAACGCATCTCAAAAAAAAAAAAAAAAAAAAAACCGCAAAGTACATAATTCCTTTAAATTACGACTGCCAGTCTTCATTTGTCATATCACTTAGAACTTTTTAACGAACGAAATTAATATAAGGCTTACACCTTTTCCTCCCCGGAGTCGCGAAGTAGCGATTTGTTAAATAATAATAAAAAATAATAAGTTCTCCGTTCTGACATCTTAGCGCCACCTGTCGGCTGTTACGCGCGATCAATAACCGTTTTCCGCTGCCGTGAACACAACAACACCCCCCCTCGCAAGTCAGTCAGTAGTCCGGTTGAGTTGAGAGGGAGTCATGCCGCTCCGCTCTCTGCAGTAATATTTTCACACTTAGCTGTGTAGAGTTGCATTTAACACTCAGCAATGACAGATTTTTTTCGGTGTTACGTGAGCTCCATTCTTGGATCCCATGTCTCGATCGCATCAGCGTGTTGTTTGCCGAGTTTAGTTGTCTGTTCCATTTCTCTGTGATGGAAGCTAGCTGAGTTTATTTTTCCAATACCACCGCCGCCGCTTGGAGTATACAACCACTTCTGTTTACAAACAGAAAACCTTTGGATGTGGTAGTGGTGATAATTGTACATAAACCTACTTCATCAACTGCTTCTTTCGTAATTCGCGCGTTATGATACAGACTCTGCGCTCTTTTTAACTGTGGATTATCACTGTGGATTTTTTTTTTCTCTCTGTAGCACGATAATCTTTCCTCTTGGTTTGATTCTGCAGTATGAGAAGTGAATTAATGTGCCTGGATTATACAGTTTTGTTGTCTTTAAAAAGGATAAAAAGAAATTTCTGAAAAAGGATCAAACAGTGGTTTTTTTTCTCGACAGGTATTCAATGAATACCGTGGAATTTTAATCAGTACCGCATATATTAAAGGATAACAAAGGATATTTTTTAAATAAATAGCAGGTAGGTCATAAACATTTTTCTATAATAAGCAAATAAGCTTTATATACTTACCTTTTTGTGTTACTAATTTATACAAATAAAGGCTCATTAAGAAATATTTAATAACTGTATACAATGCATATTCAATACATTTTCTAAGTGAAATATTACTTAAGTTATTTTATAATTCGAAAGATTTTTTTCTAACTATATATGCAATATAATTTTTAAAATTTGTTCAGTTTTGATAGTTAAGTAAATTAAACCCTTTTAATTATTTAGATTTGCATTTTCATGATTATTTTTATTTTACACTGTTAAATTTATATTTAAACGGATTTTTTTTAAACTTTATTTCAGTTTCAAAGTTCGTTCGAAACGCTTATATTTTATAAAAACCAAATTTAAATTTTGTGTATAGCTCAAAACTTAAACTTTCATGCTTGAACTTCTTTTTATAAAACATCTCATAACGATGTTTTTTAATTTGCAATGCTTGTGTGAATGAGAGTTTTTTTTACCTGATGTACCAAAATTTTTTTTAAAAATATATATTCAGCTTTCTTAGGCTCTGATAAATAATCACTAGGCATCATATAAACGATTAAAACTGATATAAATCTGTTACTGATATAAACTAATGCATCAGTTAAAACAAGTTAAGGAATTTTTATAAGCAGAAAATTTGCTATGTTATGATACATCATTATTCTTTAAATATTTATTACAATGGTTGTTATGTACAAATTAGTTAATCCTTATAACAATTGTGTTTTTTTTTCTGATTAATGGTCATTCTTGTTGTTTTTAAATGGTATCTGCATAAATAACCCGTAGGTAGATCCATTCAGCATGGGGTGTGCGTATTTCTAAGATAGGGAATATATAACACACGCTGGGGGTGCAAACAATTTAAACAGCTAAGTGGGAGAAGCATGTGCGTGGTGCACATCTGGATTTTATTATTATTGTAAAGGTTGCATATTTTAACACAATAAGAACACAAAAAACGGGTGTTTAAAGGTTTAAATTAATTAAAAACTTTCTCGATAGCGAGCATTAATATAAAAATAGTATAGTACGATCGTTTCGGGTGGTACTAAAGGACCATTCTTTCTTTGCTTCAAGAAATTCTACTGTCCACACAGACAGGAAAGTGAAAACTTTAAATGCATACATTAATTTTAGATGTTTTAACCATCTCTGTCTGCAATACCAGATAAATTTTTAAATAAATCTTGGATGTTTCAAATTTTTGCTAAATTGTTATCTTTGTTGTTTTAAAAGATACATGTTTTAATCTTTTATTATTTGTGAAATCAAAGGGTTGGAGAATAAGTAACGGGACATGTCCTCTCTTAACTTTGTCTCAAAATCTTTGGATTCAAAACATTTGAATCAAAATTAAAGGAAACCTTTTCCACTTTTGAATTCGACATCAAGCCACCAAACTATTACTCGCTTAAAGAAAACCCAATTCATAATTTTATGCTTTTAGTTTTCATTTTAAAATACATTTTCCGTTTTTTGTAATGTTACCAGTTATTATTATTACAACAAAGGGTTGCATTTTTATTTGCAAAATTGATTTTGAACTCTATCCTTAGATTTAAAATAAATATCTTTTTGTTTTTAAAATTTTATAATCTCATTTATGCTACAATTAATGTTTATTAAATTATCACATTCTTTTCTATCGTAAGATACACTTTTCTTTTTATTAAACTTTCATAAGTAAAATTTAAATTGGATTTATAAGCGAAATTTATATAATTTAAGACTTAATTATTTTTTAAGAACAATCATACTGAGGATTTACTTTCTAAATTTGTTTGCCGCACAATTTTCTCATCTTTTGGGGGCTCAGCTATAATTTTTCAGACATCCAAATACTGTTAAGAAATTCTTAAAATGTAATTTTAAAAAGCATTTATTAAAATTAAGAAAACAAAAATGACTTCTCGAGCATTGTTTAAATGCACACTTTATTTTTTTTTATTACGTTTATAAGTTATTCATGATTATTCAAAATATTTGATATGTTTACTTAAAAGTTAAGTATGCCTATGTTTGCAAAAACTGGTTTTAATGTAACAAATGTGTTTAATGTTTTCATGTAATAAGTGGTTTAAATGCAACGTAATGCAAGACATGTTGCACTTAGTAAAACAGTTGAATTAAACAAATTTTATAACACATTCACATAAGAATCAAGTGAGATTCTTATGTGTCTCTCTTCCGTCTTCAGAAACATTTGTATTTTTCAGGATTTGTTATTTAATTCAATCCTTCTTAAATCCACTTGTTGAGTAATTAATCTTTGCAGATTAAATAATCATAATCAGTAGATTTTGTATGCCTGTTTGCTATCGAGTAACTCAAAGACCCAAGCCAGGAAGCAACGACGGGCACTGAGTAGACATTTCTGCTACCACGTCTTTGTAATAGTAGGAATGAGGAAGTTAAATCCAATAAAAATTAAAGTATTTATTTTTATTACTGCCTGTAGAGCTTAAGTCGTGGATCAATACTTAAAGATAGATATCTTCATAGTAAAAAAGCAGTCTCAAAACATACGACAAAAAAGGGTTCTGATTAACCATGGGAGCTACGCAAGTGTGCATGTGCTACTGTATATACGATCTGTGAATGTAAAAAGCAATTTTCTGGCAGCAAAATGACTCTTACTTGTAACAATATAAATTACACTCAATAGATTTAATTTTTATTCATTTAATATTGGTAATTAAATTCATATTTTATTTTTAGCAATACTAGTCTCCGTAGTAACGACGTCTATTGCTCGTACTTCAGTTGTTAAATTCAACAATCCAACTTAAAGTCAGTTCATTTTTACAGTTCTTATGCATAAAAAATGAAAAAAAAAAAGTAAAAATGAAACAAACAAAACATTAACTTATTGGCTCTTTGAAAAAAAAAAAAAAACTCGGATTTTCATGCGGTACTAGATAGTTTGCATTTTATTTCCTCCGCATGTATGATGTCATTTCCACGCAGCCCATTACTTTCTGCATCCACGGAAGATCATCCGGAGCCACACATGCGCGTTTGTGTCAGTCTTTTGCGCTAATTTAGAGTACTATGGTGTCAGAATTTCAGAGACAATTTTAAGAACTTCAGCCCCGTAGATATTTTCTATCCTTTAGTATTGATCTTTTGACTAAGTGTTTGGTTACGTATACATTTCATTCTCGATTTCCTAGCACAGCCTCATACCCTCTCTCAAGCAGTATTTAGGACGAAAACAGGATGAAAACGTGGAAAATATTATCGCGGAACTCAACAATAAAATGCTTTTACAGTCTCGTGTATTCAGGAAGTATACCTATCAACATTTACAATCTTGTGGCGTAAATCGACAGCTGGTTTACGCACCTAACTTACGTGCAATATACGTGTAATAAAAACGCTCTACCATATTATCCCAAGTTTTCTTTTATTATCGTTAAAAAAACTTTAACCCTTTAACGCGCAGTGTTCCCGCTCTGGGAACACCAAACTCTGACGATTTGACTGTTGCCAGTCACGAAGAATAGATTTGATTTCTATAAAAATAGTTGCGGGTGACATAGCTCCACGAGAATCCTTTACTTTTTAGCACGTCATTTCCCGTAAAAAAATGGTCACGATTATTTTTAACGGCACTGACATCTGCTGAAAAATGGAAGAATGCGAGAACAGCTGGATAGATTGCCCAATGCTGAAAAAAGGGCAGCCGTTGCCATCGCTCGACTTAACTACCAGCAAGATGGCGGACGATCGAAACGTTCATCGCGTGCCACAGATCTAGAGACCCTTTTTGGACGACAGCTGGCTGTGCCGCACAGCCAGCTGCGCAGAACGGGGTGTCTTTCGATCTGTGGCACGCGATGAACGTTTCGATCGTCCGCCATCTTGCTGGTAGTTAAGTCGAGCGATGGCAACGGCTGCCCTTTTTTCAGCATTGGGAAAGGGTTGCGTCTCAAAGGATTAAATAAATATTCCTGAGCATGCACACGAACTCTTGAAACTCAAGTTTTTTATTTTTTTTTAGATCTTTCTAATACGATGAACCACGGCATAATCATTTTCAAAATCCATTTTTCATGTATTAAAGATTTTTATCTCACATTTATACGCTATTAGGCCATTTATGACCTTTCCTGTGAAAAACACGCCGGCGCGCACAGAAAAAATAAATAAATAAATAAATAATGGAGGTAATTTAGCTTGACCTCTCGTATGTTCAGCAAGGTTCTGGCCAGTTCACGGAGGCGCCGCACCCCTTCGGAATGAAAACGATGCATTTTGAATGAACGTTACATTTGGTAACCTTCCTCGAACGTTTCTGAAGTGTAGGTAATCTGAAGATATGCGCGGGTTCAAACTGTTGCAGGAGACAATTCATCATTTGTCCGGTACGTCGTGTTTAAGACTGGCATGTGTACAGGTCCCATGGTCTCATTCTTTCTCATTTATCAATGCCATTAACGTTGGGTCTCCCACCACCTCCCTCCTTTTATTACTTTCCGAACATGTACCATGTAAGGAAAGTATTGTAATCATGAAAAAATTCGAATTCGAGATTTTGGTGTTTTTACACGTTTTGAGGGCTTCTGAATCCATTTATGCTATTTTTAAGAGATGTATGTATGTATGTGTGTATGTGTGTGTGTGTGTGTATGTGTGTTTGTGTGTATGTGAGTGAACACGATAGCTCCTGAACGGAGCATTCGATTGAGCTCAAATTGGATATCTATGTTATAAACCACCGTCGCAAGACCGGTATTGATTTTGGTGTGTATAGGACTTATAGTTTTTCTACAGGGCTACGACAAAGATTTCTTTTACATTATGGCCTATGGGGGAATTTCTTGAAAGTGCGCTAGCGTTTAAACGGTAGATTCGATTGAGCTCAAATTGGGTATACATGTTATAAACCACCGTTGCAAGACCGGTATTGATTTGGTGTGTATAGGACTTATAGTTTTTCTACAGGGCTACGACAAAGATTTCTTTTACATTATGGCCTATGGGGGGAATTTCTTGAAAGTGCGCTAGCGTTTAAACGGTAGTTCGATTGAGCTCAAATTGGGTATACATGTTATAAACCACCGTTGCAAGACCGGTATTGATTTTGGTGTGTATAGGACTTATAGTTTTTCTACAGGGCTACGACAAAGATTTCTTTTACATTATGGCCTATGGGGGGAATTTCTTGAAAGTGCGCTAGCGTTTAAACGATACATTCGATTGAGCTCAAATTCGGTATACATGTTATAAACCACCATCCTAAGACCGGTATTGATTTTGGTGTGTATAGGACTTATAGTTCTCCTAAAGGGCTACGACAAAACTTTCTTTTATGTTATGGCATAATGGCATATGGGGAGAAATTCTTGAAAGTGCGCAAGCGTTTAAACGGTGCATTCGATTGAGTTTCAATTTGGTATATATGTTTGAATTATTCATCGATTAAAATTTATTTAAGTGCTTGGTCATGATCTTAATTGAAGTGTTCGGAAAGTCGAGTGGAGTCACTCCAGATTTTTTTTTTTTTGTTGTTGTTGTTGTTACTCACTCAGGGCCCTATTATCCATTAAGCTCAGTACCGTATTAGCCTGTGGGCCCGTACCGTTTCAAAAAACTTAGGAAGAGTTACTTTAATTTTTAAAAAATCTGAAGTGACTCCTCTCGACTTTCCGAACACTTACGATTAAGATCATTACCACGAATTTTAAATAAATTTTAATCGATCAATAATTCAAACATATATACCAAATTGAAGCTCAATCGAATGTATCGTTTAAACGCTAGCGCACTTTCAAGAATTTATCCCCATAGGCCATAATGTAAAAGAAATCTTTGTCGTAGCCCTGTAGAAAAACTCTATGTCCTATATACATCCAAATCAATACCATGTATCCAATTTGAGCTCAATCGAATGCCCCGTTTAGGAGCTATCGTGTTCACTCACATACACACATACACACACCCATACATACATCTCGTAAAAATAGCATAAGTGAACTCAGAAGACCTCAAGACGTGTCAATACACCAAAATCTCGAAATCGAATTTTTTCATGATTACAATACTTTCCGTACATGATACATGTTCGGAAAGTAAAAATAGTATTAAAATTTTAAAATGGGGACTAATAAATCCATGAACCAATTTTTTAGCGCTTTCAGTTTAAAAGTATTTTGACATCCAGCAGAAATAACGAATACTTGACCTATTTTTGTACTATCAGGGATCAATGCAGACGAAATTTGGGTCCGTTTAACTGTCACTTCACAAAACTATAATCTATTAAAACGGCCCCTTCACAAAATTATAATCGATTAAAAAGTCCCCTTCACAAAATTATAATCGATTAAAACGGCCCCTTCACAAAATTGCAATAAATTAGACAACCATTCAGAGACATTTTAATTTGTTTTGTAAATTATTTGAAGAAGAAAAGTGACTTTCACAAATATTAATTTGGAAATTCACACAAATAAACAGTTTTCGCAAAATGGGACTCTGGACAAAAAATTCTGGTTCGACCCGACTGTAGTAATTTTCAGCTAAACATACTAGAAAAATTTTGGTTTAATGCAAAAATGTTAAGAATGCGTCTTCACAAGCGATGCTGTGAAATATTATAAGCTGTAAACCTTTAGAAAGTTATAAAACACGAGCTCGGGGAAAAATTTCTTATGCTTTCAGTATTCTACAGTTTAGTTTTGTTTTCTTTCTTTTTCTCAAAATGGATGATACTTCATAGTTTTCAGCAAAGTAACATTTGTGCTTTTTACTTTCCGAACATGTACCATGTAAGGAAAGTATTGTAATCATGAAAAAATTCGAATTCGAGATTTTGGTGTATTGACACGTTTCCCTGGTAGCACAACTATTCAAAAACGTTCAAATTACGTTGGAAACACGATTTTCGGACGTTAAAAGACGTGTTTTAAACGTCTTTTGGACTAATTGTGCTACTAGGGTTTGAGATCTTCTGAATTCATTTATGCTATTTTTACGAGATGTATGTATGTATGTGTGTGTGTGTGTGTGTGTTTCTGTGTATGTGAGTGAACACGATAGCTCCTGAACGGGGCATGCGATTGAGCTCAAATTAGGTATATATGTTAAAAAACACCGTCACAAGACCGGTATTGATTCTGGTGTGTATAGGACTTATAGTTTTTCTACAGGGCTACGACAAAGATTTCTTTTACATTATGGCCTATTGGGGGAAATTCTAGAAAGTGCGCTAGCGTTTAAACGGTGCATTCGATTGAGCTCAAATTGGGTATAGATGTTAGAAATTACCATCGTAAGACCGGTATTGATTTTGATGTGTATAGGACTTACAGTTTTTCTACAGGGCTAAAACAAAGATTTCTTTTACATTATGGCCTATGGGGAGAAATTCTTGAAAGTGCGCTAGCGTTTAAACGGTACGTTCGATTGAGCTTCAATTTGGTATGTATCTTTGAATTATTCATGGATTAAATTTTATTTAAATGCTTGGTCATGATCTTAATCATAAGTGTTCGGAAAGTCGAATGAAGTCACTCCAGATTTTTTTTTTTTCATTTATCACTCTTTTTCTCTACATAAGCGCAAATTAACGTAGCGCAAACTTTGTTTACTTATCAAGCAACAGTGCAATATTTAATGGAAAACACGCAGTTTTCGAATGTCTAGTAAATTTGTCATCATATAGTTTGTAAAGTAATATGGACTATGCAAGAGGTGCAGTCAAAAACCTTTAAAAAATATTTTTAGTTGAAAAATGTCTGATAGGTAGTTTTATTATTATTATTATTATTATTATTTTGAAAGTTACACGATGCGTATATGTTGTAAAACTGTATCGTTTGCGAAGATCGCTTTCGTAATGTGTTTTAGTAAATAACATTATTTAATTTCTAATATGATCAAAATCCCAGTGGCGACGTTAGTTCTTATAGTTATTATTATTTAAAACATCCTTAAAAGAAAGAAAGAAAATATTATTATTATTATTAGAAATCCGTATCCCGCTCTAGCTTAGAAGTAAAACCTAAGAAAATTTTATTATTATTATTATTAGAAAACCGTATCCCGCTCTAGTTTAGAAATAAAACCTATCACCAAAGTAAATTTATGCCATGCTAATTAAATAGACCGCATAACTCGTTTTGGTTGATGACGGTGAAAAAACCCGAAAAGTATTTTGCAAGGTTCATGAATTAACTTCTTTTATCCTCATGTAACTAAAAAACAATATGTTTTGATGTGCGGTTTTGTAATACTCACACACTTGTTATAAAGCTATTTCAAGATATAATTTACCTAATTAGACGCAGCTGAGTTCGCAGCAATTAACCAGTTTTTCCCAGCAAGAATCAATTCGACTGTGAAAAACGTTGCCAAAAAATAAATATATAAGTAAATAAAATAAAATAAACAGCAAGGTAATGGGAGAAAAAAGGAATTCTAATGGACGAAAACGAACACAATTCACGCATAATAACATGTTTAGTAAAATAAATTAAGCGTTTTCTTTTCCTGTATTATTTCTGCGAATATCACATTTTCTTGCAATTCAATTTATTCGAAAAACAACTTGACTCATTTCGAGGAAAATCCGCCTCACGAACAACCAATTTAATTTTTGAAGCTTTATTTTTTTAACTGTTTTTCTTTCATAAACTGGCAACTATTCTTCAACGTTAATAATACATTTTTTTTTCTACCAAAATTGAATCCATTGTCTTTTCAGCAAAGCATAATTCTGCCACAGGAAAGAGTTATTACTTAAATTGATAAGATATGCATATCATTTAAATAAAATAATTTTCTCTGTGTTTATTCGGGAGGGAAAAAAACTTTTTAACAACTTAAGTTTTCCTGGTTTAGTTAGACAAATAATGATAGAGTACTGTTTGTTATAAGATATTCCTTACAATCTGTTATACAAGTTTCTTGTGAGTTTTTATTATAATAGCTGGTTATTTGTTACACGACGAATGCTTCTTTAAATCCAATCCAGTGCTGTCAGATTTAAATCATATCAATTGTATGGTTGTCGCTCTGTTTTTTTTTCTTTTAAAGTTGAATGTTACCTCTTTGTGGGGGTGTTTTAGTTTATTATTTATAATCACCCAATCAAAGAAAAGTGTATTATAATAGGAGACCTACTTCTTTGTTAAAAGTACGATTGTTTCGTAATTATATGTTTTATTTTGTGTAAACGCACTGTTGTGATGAATCATGTTGAAAGACGTATGATTTAAAAAAATTTATGTTTTTTCCTCCCATTGTGTGTTTACTCAACACAAAGAAATGATTCATAGGAAGATTTCAAGTTCTTTATACTTTCTTAAAATAATGGTAGTTGTCAGAACAATAAATTACCAGGGTTAGGAAAAAGTCCAACTTGAAAAACATAAATAAATAAATATATTTTACTAAACCGTTGCTTTTAAAATGAGTTTAACCATTGTAAACCGGGACATATGACATACCATGCATTTTATTGATGTGTTTGGAAAAAAATTATATATGTTATGAATGTTGCATATAATTAAACTGTATAAAAATGAGGCTATGTTTTTGTTTTCGTTTTCATTCTTGAATTTTTATTTGATTTGTTTATTCCATCCACCCGAACAATCGAAAAATTCAGTAATTATTTCACATCCGTGTAATTAAACGCGGTTTTTTGACAGTTGTGCTGGGAAATACATAAACTATTTAAAAAGTCAGCTTTTATAAAGTTGATTTTGAGAAAATGCATAAGCTGTAGCGGAAAATTGACGGCAGAGATTTCCTTTCGACGTCCAGGGTTGTTACCTTGCATTGAGATTTGAATGAAAAAGCCACCAAACACGATTTCAGTTACTAAATCAATAATTTGGTTTATAAATAATACCCATAAGCATGGGCGCCCATATGGGGACAGAGAGGGGCCATGCTCCCCACCCCTCCCCTCTTACTCCCATATTATCACTAGAATTAACTTACTGCTATAACGTAGAAGCGGTTAGCACTAAGAAACATCTTTCTGGGGCTGGACGATTGACTTGACCTCCCCCTGCAAACAATACATGGGTGCCAATGCCCATAAGTAACACAGTTTGAACGCTTCGGGTTGTAAAGAAAGATTCAAAGGTGCACCATTCTTCAACTGTAAAAATTTTTAATTTCACATTCAGGATTGAGAGAACTCAAAGCTATCTTTTAGTTCTTTAACCCTTTAACGCGCAGTGTTCCCGCTCTGGGAACACCAAACTCTGACGTTAGAGAACACGAACACGATGTGTACTAATATAGAACACGGTGTGTACTAATTTCACCCAAACCACCCCAGTTTAGGATGTAATGTTAAATCAGCCATTCCCCTCGCAGTATGCTCTCTTAACAAATCCATCACTCTGCTATGAGCGGCTACCTGTCCGGAAATCTCTATTATGGAGTCTAAAGTCCCTATCTGCATTATGAATTATCTATACATTACGGCAGCGCATGTGAGCGTTATTATAGGGATCCAAAAGCGTATATGCTTCCCCGGAGTGTGTTTATCATGGGAAGTGAGGTACATGACTCCCTGTGAAACATTACATAATGATTGCCGCTGCAATCCATTGCAGAAGGCATCTGTAAAGTGAAACGACCGTAAGCTAGGCTCGGCTGTACACGTACCATGCGGCGTCTTTCCATTTTAATGTGCCTAACGCCTTAAAATATTTAACCCTTTAACGCTCAGTGTTCCCGCTCTGGGAACACCAAACTCTGACGTTTTGACTGTTGCCAGTCACGAAGAATAGATTTGATTGCTATAAAAATAGTTGCGGGTGACATAGCTCCACGAGAATCCTTTACTTTTTTTTAGCACGTCATTTCCCGTCAAAAAATGGTCACGATTCTTTTTAACAGCACTGGCATCTGCTGAAAAATGAAAGTATGCGAGAACAGCTGGATAGATTGCCCAATGCTGAAAAAAGGGCAGCCGTTGCCATCGCTCGACTTAACTACCAGCAAGATGGCGGAAGATCGAAACGTTCATCGCGTGCCACAGATCTAGAGACCCTTTTTTGAGCATTGGGAAAGGGTTGCGCCTCAAAGGGTTCAGTTTTCTCACTTTCCTATTTGTGTTAAAGCTGGATATTTTTTCGTACTACCCGAATTGTTCAAACTGTCTTATTTTTTTATGTATTTGTGCAATTTAGAAAAGTTTTTCATCAATTTAAGCCTTTAGACACCAGTTTGTTTCTTGTGTGCATTCTTATTATGTTGGTTGGTGGTTAGAAGAAATGTTTTCATTTCCCCCCCTCCCCGCAAGAAAATCGCACTTAATTCTTTAAAGGAAAAGGCACATTCACAGATAAAACGAAACGTGTTTACCTTGTTATAAATCAACACTAATGACATCAGGGAGAAAAAAAAAACCTTTCCGCCGAGACACTTTTAACCACTTAAAAAGCGCTTTAAAAATCGGTGAGGGTTTGTTGGAATTTGTTGTTTCTTTTTATTCTGTTTGTAGAGTGGATTACGGGCCAGGTTTAAAGCTCACTGGATTGATTACCTTTCTACAAAGGCCTTGCTCCCAGAATAAGTGTTTCGACTTGTAACAAAAAATTTTAACAAGCTTTACAAGACCTCGTATTTAGCGTAATGAATCACGTTGGGATTCATTGAATTCCGAAGCGAACCGTATCACATGTCCCATTGCCAGGGACCCAGCTACGAACCGCCATGGCAGACATGTTGTTGCTTGAAATGACGAAAAGAATTTTAATCCTACTGTGGGCTAATATGTAAATATTTATGTATTTGTTTGTATAAATCATAGTAAAAGAATTACGTATCAGAATTCGAATGTTTGTAAGCTTTCAATTGTATTTTTTGCTGTTTTCAGTCTTATAATGTAATGTAATCACTCTGAGTGGCTAAGGTCTGAAACTTAAGTTTTCGGAATTATTCAGTAAGGGGCTGTGTATGTACGCTTAACTGAATCTGTTAGTGTAGGGGGCTCAAAGATTTTTTGTGAATGCAAGCAATTCTAAATTTTTTTTTTGTGTCAGACATATGCTAAGATATAAAATTTTAGCTGTCTACAATGTAATATATCTACAAATTTTGTTATTTAAAATTATTAAAAACATGTTTTTTTAATTTTTCATTACAGTATTTTAATTGTGATTTTTATACATTCTAATTGAAGGGCATGGATGCAAAATTCACACTCTACACTTTTCAAGTACTGAGAAAAGAAAAAAAAAATTAACAAATCATGATATATTGGCACAATATATGAGTTTTTTTTTGCGTGTGTGTGTCTTACTTGTTGTCATGGAGTTAATTTTGCTGCAATAATGTAAGTTGTTGGATAATGTAAGTTATGCTTCAAAATGAGATTTTCAGAATTTTTTAAGTTATAATAAGTTCATGATGATCCAAATCATCAGTACACAAACCAATTCGCCTGAAAAAGACAAGCACAGTGGCATAAAGAAATGTGATATGGTTCATGCAGTTTCGTATATGTTTTCGAAGAATACTTTTACTAATAGTTTTCTCCAGCCATGTCGATGCATACAAAATAACGGTAATCTGATACTATATGTGTGGTGTGTGTTTAGGTTACAAATTACCAAATAAAACTTGCTTCTTCGATTTCTGATTTGAAGTTTTGTCATACAGTATTAATTGACGAAAATTTTAATGTTTGTGTCTAAACAGGGTTTTTACAGACCTGGAAAGTCAGGGAAATGAGTTTTGGTCAGGGATTCGGGAAAAAAGTCAGGGAAATTTGAAGAAATTGAAGAAAGGTCAGGGAAATGCAAGAATATTTGAATTTTGCGGCAAAATCAAGAAAATACTTCCTGTTTGAACCTAATTGTAGAAATTGTTTTATTTTCATTTTCTTATTTAACCTTATAAATAATTTTAAAATGTGTCCTTTATTAACATATCTTGTTCATTGAAATATTCTTAATTTTATCCTAAATTATTATCAAACATGGTTTTTGTTAGAATCCAGTGATGTCAAATAATATTTTTGTGTATATTGATTTTATTATTATTATTTGTAAAAAAGGGGCAAAATATATAAAAAGTTATTAATTAAAGGATGTAATATTAAAAATAGAAACGCAAAATTCAGGAAAGCACGCTAGATAAAAAGTCAGGGAAGAGCATGATAGATGTCAGGGAAAGTCTGGGAAGCAAAAGCTGTGAAATCTGTAGAAACCCTGCTAAATGTTATAGCCGTTAATAAAAGGAACTTAAATAAACTTGATTTTTCTCATTACTGATATGAAAAATATTAAACACTAAAGAGCATTTTTTATTACTATAATATTTTCAGTCAGAAAATTAAAACAATTTAAAAATAATCGGTTTGTTTTGTTTCTACTAAACACTCACTAAAAGATTCTTTATAAGATCCGAGACTTATTCGAACACGGATATTTTTTCATTCTTTCACAAACATGAAACTATTTTCTTTGGGAAGCTAACTGCACGGATTCAGATATCCGGAATATCTCTATTGTACAAACACACACGTATTTCGCACATAGTGTTTATTTTTTTTTTCAAGTGCTGCTGTTACTAAGACAGCTCAAAGTCTTCCTTCCAAAAGTAATAATAAGTAGAAAGAAAGTTCTCAAAAATAAATAGCAAAAGAATCCGAGTGTTTTCTTTCGTGTTCCATCTCTCATTTTGCCAAAAAAAAAACTCTCGCTAAGCAAACGTTGGACTGCCGCCAAAGTGCAAACCGTCTCTTCAAATGAGAACAAATGACTTCAACCGCAGAGGTCGGCCTCTCAGCAAAAAAAAAATAAAAACAACCAACAACATGGAGGCGTTTTAAATGCTATAAATTTTACCACAAACACGATTTGCATTGCAAGGAAACTCTAACCCTGTTAAACGCATCTCCTTTAATGCTTTTTCCCTCTGTACGCTCCTAACGCATAAAGATTTAATCAGCAAGATGGCTGAACGCCGCTTATGAATTTACCGTTTCTCAATTTATGTAATTTGGTTTTCTCCTTGAAATCTTATTACGCATTGTGTAACTTGTTTTTCTTTCCTTTCTTATTATTTTAAAAACTATTAGTCTCTCTTTGTGGAGAGCTATTCTCTAGGGAGTAAAATGACATAATGTCTGCGTTTAGAGCGAATTAAATGTTTGATATTTCAAAAGAGTTATTTTTTTTTGGAAAGTTATCTGTGTAAGATCTAAGAATTGTTAAAAAGAATTTAGACTCTTTTATTCTTATTATTTTTACTCTTTTGTTTAAGTCACTGTTTAAAACTCATCACTGAGTAAATATGTTTTATTTTGGGTTTCGTATAATGTTATATTTTTATTGATAAAGAAATAAATATCCTTGGGATTTTTCTAAGTAGAGTGTTTCTGTTATTTGCCTTAGACAGAGCTCATGTTAGTAGAACAGGCGGAGAAAGTGTTGTTACTGAATAAGGAGTTTTTACTTCAAACTTCTAATTAATTTAACTCAGTTTTGTATTTTGTCTAATGGGGGAAAAAAATTGAATATCTTGAAAATAAAAATTAAGGCCTCTGTAAAATGTGTTATAGGTATAATAATATAGGTGTCATTGCGACAAAATAAATTGTTAACTTAAAAATCATTCCCCTCAATTATTTTAGCTCAATAAATATTTTTGAATTGCCGTTGTTTACTGATAAAGAAATAAATGCTTGCGGTATTTTTGAAATAGGGTTTTATGTAAATTGCTTTAGAGTAGAGAAAATTGTTAGAAAATGGGAAGCTGAAGTTCAAAAATGTTTGGCAGTTTTCGTCTAGAAGCAGCAGGAAATCATTACATTAAATGCATATTACTTAAAATATTTGTTTTCTTATAGATTTTATACTAATCGCGTACAAGCCATGAATAAAAACATTCAATTATTAGTAACCTCATTTTAATAGTCCGTTTACTTTATGTCTTTTTAAAATATTTCTCTAGTTATTATCATATATTTATTTATTTTTATGCTAATGCTTATCCAAATAAGATAATTATTCTAATTAATATTTCTCAAATTCGCTGTTTACAAAAGTAATTAACACCAATATGAATGAAAGCTGACTGTTGAGTGGAAAAATATTTAACCCTCATGTTAACAAATCACTTTATTAATAGTATGCGTCAACCACTGCCATTAATCATGCGTTTACCATTAGTCCATATCATTGACCTCCAAAGGAAAGTAGACGGTATGTTCAAAATGACATTAGTGCATTATGCTAATCAAACAGATTTGTTTAATCTGGCGTTCACCATATTTAAATATAACCTGCATGAACTTTTGTGCCCCTTTCTTGGTGTATATTTTCGCTTTATTCGAACCAGTTTAATCGAGCAGTTGAAGATGAAGTGGCTTAGAGGATAAAAAATGAATTTCGATGGTTATTAACATTCGGATCCTTAAAAACAATTTGAATACAATACATAGACATCATCTCATGTCATGTGTCATTTATGAAAAACTTCCCTATAGATTTCCTAGTTTATGTAGAGTAGTCTACCTATAACTAAATTTTTAATAAGAATGCAACCTTACATGGTTTTTACACACCTGGAAAGTCAGGGATTATCATGGAGAGTCGGGGAAATTAGCAGAAATTGAAGAAAGGTCAGAGAAATGCAAGAAAAATTGAGTTTTGCAGTAAAATCAAGAAAATATTTGCTGTTTGAAACTAAGTATAGAAATTGCTTTATTTTCATTTTCTCATTCAACCTTATAAATAATTTTAAAATGTGTTCTTTATTAGCAAATCTTGTGCAGTTGAAATATGCTTAGTTTTATCCTAAATTATTATCAAACATGGTTTTTGTTAGAATCCAGTGATGTCAAATAATATTTTTGTGTATATTGATTTTATTATTATTATTTGTAAAAAAAATGGGCAAAATATATATGAAAAGTTATTAATTAAAGGATGTAATATTAAAAATAGAAACGCAAAATTCAGGAAAGCACGCTAGATAAATGTCAGGGAAGAGCATGATAGATGTCAGGGAAAGTCAGGGAAGCAAAAGCTGTGAAATCTGTAGAAACCCTGTCTTACCGTCAGACAAATATGATAAAAGATTGATACAGTCGGCGATGTCTTTCGTACGGTATGGACAAACTGAGCCTATGGCCTGCAGAGCTGCTCTTGAATCAGGGAGAATTCATTACCGCTTTAGAAAACCATGCTAATCAGCTTCGTAGCTTTTAAGAAGGGTCAATCGGATAACAAAGATATCTCCGTAAAAAGCTAGCATGTGAGCATCGCAACAGTAGACTAACATGAAAATAGCTCGCAAAAAACTCCGGCTCCAGCGTTGGCAAAATCTTTTTACTTTGCGAACATGTACCGTGTAAGGAAAGTATTGTAATCGTGAAAAAATTCGAATTCGAGATTTTGGTGCATTTACACGTTTTGAGGTCTTCTGAATTCATTTATGTTATTTTTATGAGATGCTATGTGTGTATGTGTGTGTGTTTGTGTGTATGTGAGTGAATACGATAGCTCCTGAACGGGGCATTCGATGGAGCTCAAATTGGGTATATGTGTTATAAACCACCGTCGCAAGACCTGTATTGAGTTTGGTGTGTATAGGACTTATAGTTTTTCTACAGGGCTACGACAAAGATTTCTTTTACATTATGGCCTATGGGGAGAAATTTTTGAAAGTGGGCTAGCGTTTAAACAGTACATTCGATTGAGCTCAAATTGGGTATACATGTTATAAACCACCATCCTAAGACCGATATTGATTTTGATGTGTATAGGACTTATAGTTTTTCCACAGGGCTACGACAAAGATTTCTTTTACATTATGGCCTATGGGGAATATTCTTGAAAGTGCGCTAGCATTTAAACGGTACATTCGATTGAGCTTCAATTTGGTATATATGTTTGAATGATTCATCGATTAAAATACATTTAAATGCTTGGTAATGATCTTAATCGCAAGTGTTCGGAAAGTCGAGTGGAGTCACTCCAGATTTTTTTTGTTCTGGAAAAAGATATTTTTGGCTAATAAAATCATTCGTAATAAAGCTTAATAATCTCAACATAAAAAAAAGAATCCGTCTTGCATTTCAACTGATTTCTTTAATCTGACGTTATCTCATTTACGATGAGTGATCATTTTTTTGTCTGTCTTCACAATTCCCAAGATTTCCCCCTTCTTTACACTGAACCGAGACAGTCTATATTCGAAAGAAACCACATCATCCACGAGAAATGCCGGGCGAATAAAAATGCATGCGACGTTGCATATCTCATGCGGGTAATTAATCACAATTAAGCGAGAAATCGCAGAACATGCCCAGTTATTAGTTACAGATGTGTTCCAATTTATCATACGTGTCACATTCGAAGCGGTGGGAAGGAATGACAGAGAAGAATGATTCAAAAAAAAAAAAAGAAAGAAAAGAAAAGAAAAGAAACCATCGTATTTGACTTGTATCATTATGTGTTAGCCTGATTTTTTTTTTCCCGTTTTATGACCACCTTTCCTACCATGTCAGGCAATTTCCCCCTTTTTCCCCGAACTGACAAATGGCGTGGCTCCAGCGGCGATTTTTTAATCGAAATCTTTTTTTTTTTTCTTTTTTTTCGCCGCTTGGTTATCTTAATGACTGGCTTTTGGAAATTCGTGTGATTTTGGACGCCTGAATTTTAATTTAGAATGTCTCGTCATTCAACATATGTTTACTCACTGCTGCAACAGTGCCGTAGCCCGGAGTTTAGCTTAGGTGATGACTACAATGTGTGTTTGTGTTGTGTCAGGGCAAAACTGCGCAAGAGCTATCTGTCAAGAATGGGGGTGCTTTGGTCACAGTGGCGGATCCAGAAATTTTTTTTGGGAGGGGCTAAATTTTTTAAAAAGCTTATTTCACCCATTTAAAATGTACTACAAATAAAAATTTTAGTCTAAACCAATGTATTAGGCTTTTGGGAGGGGCTAAGTAATAAAATATGATCATTTTAGCTATTTACAGTGTATAATAAAGCAGAATGTTACCCGTGAGCAATCTCTTTTGGGGGGGGGCTGAAGCCCCCTAGCCCCTCCCCTGGATCCGCTAGTGTGGTCAGAGAACTTTCTAAGGCAGGGGTTCCCAAACTTTTTACTATTTAGACCCCCTTGAAAGATATTTTTTTTTCAATACACCCCTATTTTTTTAATATCTAAAAAAAAAAAAAAACCACCAAGCATGAAATTGAAAGATAGTTCAATAACAACAAAACCCACATTTCATTCGACCACTTTCTATTTTACAGAGTTATATGTAATTCGCATATAAATTTTGTCCGCTAAAGTCTGTTGTCACTCCAATAATTACTGAATGGTAAGAGCTATTGTCATAAAAGTGGGGATTTAACTCTTTGACGCATAGTGTTCCCTCTCTGGGAACACCAAACTCTGACGTTTTGACTGTTGCCAGTCACGAAGAATAGGTTTGATTTCTATAAAAGTAGTTGCGGGTGACATAGCTCCACGAGAATCCTTTACTTTTAAGCGCGTCATTTCCCGTAAAAAAATGTCACGATTCTTTTTAACAGCCCTGACAACTGCTGAAAAATGGAAGAATGCGAGAACAGCTGGATAGATTGGCCAATGCTGAAAAAAGGGCAGCCGTCATCGCTCGACTTAACTACCAGCAAGATGGTGGACGATTGGAACGTTCATCGCGTGCCACAGATCTAGAGACACTTTTTTGACGACAGCTGGCTGTGCCAGCAAAAATGTGTGCCGAGTCAATTTAACAGTATAAAAAAAAGGATACTATAAGTTTGAATAATAAACAACTTATTCATAGAACAAAATCTCTTACTGTTTCAACTTTTTAAGTTGTAAAATTATGTCAGATATGTAAGTTTCAGTTTTAACACTACACACAAGATACATGTGTTGTAGTGAAAAATATGGTGAGTGGAAGGAATTTTTGCGCTTTAGCTTTTCAAAGGGATGGAAAATAATTAAATTTTACTACATATACATGCAGCGATATCGCACAGCGCTATTTTTTTTCCATCCTTCATTTATCCACAGAATAGAAAATAATAGACTGATAAATGACATTCATTATCCCACTTCCAGACTCATTTTAGACCTCTCCTGAGTGACAAATGAGATTGGACATCTGTTTTCAAATGTCAATTACACATTAATACTTCTGGTAGTATAATACGCTATACAACAATTAAAAAAAAAAGTCGTTTCCCTGTCTAACAATAAATGTATTTTCGTTATTTGTTTATTAATATATTCACGTCCTACCGCAATTACTTTCTTAAGGTGTCATTAATGTTAATAGAAATACGTTGATGTGTAATTTTGATGATGTGTTATTTTTTTTTACATCATTCATTTATGCATCTTTAACAACAACAGGACTTTGTCAGATGGCATTAGTGTTCAGCACTGCATTGTAAGTAACAAGCCTTTTTGTTACATCAAAGCGTATTCAGCTGCTTTAAGCTAAATGGGTTACTTAACACTTCCCTATAAAGTCATGCTAATGATTTTTAGGTTTGTCAGTCTGTTGTCTCTCGCCGTTTTCTAACTGCCATAAAGAGACATCAATAAACTCTGTGATCAACTCAGGAATTCCGCTTATTCACTTATAGTTTTCGATTACACTCCACGTGTAGCTGACTCTTGTGTTAGCTAAACTACACATAGATTTAGAACTCAAAGACCTGAATGCAGCTTTGAGAGTTTATTATCTGCGAATTATACCGACAAATGGCCGAGTGGATAAGACATCGAACATTGGAAATGGGCTGAGGTGTGCTGTTCAAGGAGTTTGGCCTCTCTCGTGACTGTCGAGGTACAAATATTTTATTACTGTGGTAACTACAACGTTGAAAAAATAAATAAAACCAGTTATTCTTTGGATTAAAGTAAGACGATACAAGTCATTTTTTGAGTCTTAAAATTTTTTTTATGTCACGGATTCTGTTAACAATGTCTGATGTTGCTGAATCAGATCATCGGAAATATATAGTTAGCATATGTAGCTCTGCGTATTTTGAAGCTTGGTTGACAAATATGCGAAGGAAATAAAAAGCAAAACAGATACAATCGCATAAAAATCAGAATGTTTCATTTGTAACACATTCATATTTTTTTATTTTCCGAGGTTTACATTTTCAGTTTTTGTTTGATTGTTACATTCTACGATTTAAGTAACAAAATTGGTCACTTTTACTTTTTGTAACTAAATGGCGGTGTTAAAAATAGAAAATTAAATGCTCTTTGACGTGATTTTTTACACCATACGTTTAAAAATGCTTTCTTAAATATTAATAAAACTTCACAATAAAGAAATTGTACCAGGATCAAGATTGTTTAAGCATGAAACATGAATCCAGATAGGAAGATATGAATCATTTACTAGACCAAAATTTTTCTAAGGCTGCAGTTAAATATATATGTCCAAAGTATATTTCATATTTATTTATTTTCCATTTGTATTTGTTGGTTAATTAATCTCCATTTCGTGCAAAAAATGGGTACTTCAGTTATTCTTTTTATAAAAGGAAATATATTAACAGTAAGAATTGTTGAAAACACTGAAAGAAATTGCATTAAGTAATATTTTCTTGACATTTTAAGAGCATAAAAAATAAAGTAAGAATAAATGTTACTGTTCTTGGTTTGTCTTCTGCTTTTATGATTATTTGATTATAGAAAATGATTATTTTTTTAAAGAAATGTCCATGGTCTAAATGAATTTTTTGTATTTATGTGTCTTATTTATTTTTATTACAAACTCTTATCTGAATAACTTTAAAGTCGTGGAATCCACTTCTGGCTCTGGTGACTGACTATGACTGAAAGTTTTACGCATTTGAAATTCTATGAAGTAATCAATTGAAAAATTTCCATTTTACAATTTAATTTTAAAAAATAAACAACATATTTTAAATTATTTTCCGTAATATTTTTGAAAGTTATGTTGGACACGCATGTGCTTTTTTAGATTAGAATGACTTTCTCTACTATGTTTATACATAATCGTAATTACCCCACTTTTTTTAAATACTGTGGGTAGTTATGACGATGAATTTAAAAATATTGACCTATAGGAAGGTTTAGAAAAATTAAAAACATGTCGGAAGATCTTAAATATAACATATTTTTTAATATGAATTAACTTGTATGAAACATTTTCCCACTGCGCCAAATAACTTTTGTTTGTTTTGCAACTGTTACTACCTTAACAGTACTTAATATTAATGATGAAATATGCCTATCATGGAAAATGCGTTATAAGCCTTATGCGAAATATTTTTGCGAAAGTTTATCATTTATAGTTTTTTTTTTATTCCGTTGGTCGTAACTACCCCACCTGACCATATATAATGTAAATGTATTGCACCTTCTAGTGGCCATATTTGGAATTTTTTTCCTCGCTGGAGCAAATTCTTATGCCTTTATGAAATGAGTGACAAAATTTTACAACTTTCTGATGACTAATACCGGCTATAGACTGCTTTGAAATGTTGAAATAGGGTATTTTTAAGTACGGTCACGCATTATTGCTTTACAAGCAGTTTTGTTGTTTCTATACAGACCGAGAGGAAAGAAATAGTAAAAATTTTTCTTGACATTAAGCACAATAAACCTGACTAATACAATATATCTGCTGCCGTTTTCATCCTTAATGCTTAATCGTGACGGAATTTCTGTTTACTCAATATAATTTGCGCCTGACGACAGCGATAATCACTTTTCACACGCACTTTACTAAAACGATAGTTTTAACTCACAGAAAGAAAAATGGTATAACGAAGCTTAACAGCAAAATTCATTTTCTTTAGCAAGTAAACAAACTACTTTTTTTCTTTGCTGTTTGTGGGTGATGTTATAATAAAATATTGTTTTATTACTAATAACAATTCTACTACATAACCTTAGTTATCTCTCCTTCAAAATCGCTACACAAGACGTGTTCTTGGATGACTAAATTGTTATTCAGCACTTTAAGTATATTTTATTTTTATTAGGATGATTAAAAATTTGTTTAATGCTCAAGTAATGCGCAAAACTTGAACCTGTCTAAAACGATATCTTTTTAAGATCCCTATAATGTGACTATGCGCAGATTTCACTGTAGTTGCTTTTGGACATTGGTATTCATTACCGAATAACCACTGGACTAACGAGTTTTTCTTAATCACATTGCCAGCACCTTTATTATGAGAGTAACTACCATTTAAAGGGTGTCATTTATTTTAATGATAAAATGAGCAGCTGCTTTTATGCGACAGTGAGAAGCATCTACCAACTGCCTTATTTTCTTTCTTTTTTCGAAAGAAACCCATAAAAATACTTTTTCTCGATGACGTTATGTAATGTATAATTGCGTAATGAAAAAGAGACAGACAAATAAATTTTCCATCAAATAGATGTACTTCCTTTTGTAAAATCGTCCCGGAATTGCTGTAGAAATGTGTTGCAGCAGCATTTATAATTTTTGGTATTGTTGCGTCAACCCTTCATTTTAAAGTGTCATGAAAAGAATCAATTTTTTTTAATTCTACAAGTTTGCGCAACCGTACATATCATGTATATCAGAAGTTACTAAAACATGTTGTATTTCACTGAAACTGAGAATTGGAGATTGGAATTTCACCATCTCGTTACGTTTCTAGATGTCTCGTTCAACCCCTATCTCATTACAGACGCATCTACATTAGAGATGAGTTCGGGCTCATTTTTTGAAGCCCGAGCCCGCCCGAGCCCGAGGTCTTTTAATCCGAGCCCGCCCGAGCCCGAGCAATATTATTTAAGTCGGAGCCCGAGCCCGCCCGAGACCGAAATTTCAGTTAAAGATAAAAAAATCCAACTACTTCATTGATAGAATGCAATGAATTTTGCCGTTTGTGCAAATTAAAGACAAATATAGTTGCAAACTCTCAATGCTTTCTAATTCTTTATATATCCATGTTTATCAAATAATGTCGGATCTCATGACTAACTAATTAATATAAGCCGCCGTTCTGAAATATCCAAAAAGCTTCCCGCACCTTCTAGGCCCCAGTGCACTATTTTTTTTATAAGTACAGTCAACTACGGTTATAGTGAAATCGGATATAGTGAACCATCGGCTATAGTGAACACAAACCATTAGCCCCGATTCACACACAGTATCTCTATCCATCATGAAGACACTTGGGTTTTAGTGAACTTCGGATATAGTGGACGAAATCTGATGGTCCCCAGAGGTTCACTATAACCGGAGTTGCCTGTACTTTTATTTTCATCATGAATCACTTTTTAAAATCTGTTTCAAGGAGTATGTTCAATAAAGGAGAAATTTTTCACGAGCCCGGGCTCGGGCTCGGGCTTTCGGGCTCGGGCTCTATCTTACGTTTCTGCTCGGGCTCATCTCTAATCTACATTAGTAAGTGAATGCAATTCCTAAGTATACGCACATTAAACGCACAATAAATTACATTAAAAATGCAATGTTCATATCCTGAGCCATAGATATAACAGGGTTTCTACAGACCTGGAAAGTCAGGGATTTGGGGAAAAAGTCAGGAAAATGAGCAGAAATTAAAGAAAGATCAGGGAAATGCAAGAAATTTTGAATTTTGCGGTAAAATCAAGAAAATATTTGCTGTTCAAACCTCAGCATAGAAATTGCTTTCTCATTCAACCTTATAAATAATTTAAAAATTCCTTTTAATTGTTATAAATAATTTAAAATTATTTGTTTATAAATTATTTTTAACGGATAATAAATTATTTATAAGGTTGGTTGTTATAAATAATTTAAAAATTTTTCCCGCTCATTTTCCTTTTATGAGCATATCTTGTGCAGTTGAAATATGCTTAATTATAATGTAACCTAAATTATTATCAAACATGGCTTTTGTTAGAATTCAGTGATGTCAAATAAGATTCCTGTATATATTAATTTTATTATTATTATTTGTAAAAAAAAAGGGGGGCAAAATATATAAAAATATATTAATTAAAGGATGCAATGTTAAAAATAGAAACACAAAATTCGGGAAAGCACGCTAGATAAAGTCAGGGAAGAGCGTGATAGATGTCAGGGAAAGTGAGGGAAGCAAAAGCTGTGAAATCTGGAGAAACCCTGTACAATTAGTTTATACAAAAGCTCTCTGAACCAGATGTATGCTTCAAAGATACCAGGGTATCGTTTGGAGCCGAAAGAGACCAGGATCACTTCTTTGTCTAAAAATCAGCAGTTTCATTGCTAGACAGCCCAGTATGAAAAGTAATCCATGACTGCTGAACGTAATCATACTGCTGAAGAAAGAAGTTTGAGGTTTCCATCATCCAAACCGCAATGGAATTACTACCCTATCATTTAAGGTGGATTTTTGGTTCTTATGTAAAACATCTCCCAAGTAGCTCGTCTCTAATGAAGGATCAAATAGCATGAAACGTGTGCGGTTGAAACTAGCGGTAGTTTACCTTGGGAAGAACACAAAAGAGTTCATTTCGTTAAGATAAAATCTACTGTTTTCATTATTTTCTTTCTGCAAAAAACGCAAGGACCGTATGAACCCCTTTCTGTTTCAGGCCTCATGTACCTTTAAAGTCGTTAAAACATAAGTACTCCTTTTCCCCTGTAATATTCAGTTTACGTGGTGTCGTCATACACAGTCATTTCACTCTAATCCTGTCTGCTTATCTCCCTACAGCTCAACTCGACAGCAGCTTCATCACTTTCCACAACATTATTCCTCTCCCCGAACACATAAGTCGTGTCTCCAGGATTATGCCCAATCTCCAATCCTCCCTCCCGTCGCCCATTTTCAAAATCTCGCTAACAGTGCGCGCACATAACAGGGCCGATGCCACCGGAAACAAGTTAATATCCGTCACGGTTACAGCGCCATGTTTCATCGCCTCGAAACAGATGGTTTGTTCGACTCGGTTTAGCCCTAATTACGACAATCTGCACGACTGAATTTAGACCTCTGGCAAACGAGTAATGAATTGGAGAGAGAGAACAAAAGAAACTGGGAGTGGGGTGGTCGGTCTTGCCCTGAAATTAATACGAAAGCCGGTGACTTTTGCGATCGCTTTTTGTTGGCGGTGTATATCCAAATGACACGCCGATGTTATAATAGCATAGCCAAACCGTTTCGCTAGAGCCGTTGAGTAAATCCGGATCAAGTAGCATAATCTTCTTTTCGTCAATTTTGGTGTGACGGCTTGTTTAGTCATAATAACACCATCACTTTGCCCGGATCAAGTCGGTTAAAGCCATGTGGTATCCCCTCCCCCTCGCATCGTTATTGAGAGGATATTAGGATGTTAGAAAGGGTGTCACATCTAACGAAATACTAAACGGCGGTGTTAAAGGTTACCATAGGATGTAAATCATTGTAATTTTGAAAACAGTTTTTCTCTACTTATTGCTTAAGATCCTCTAATAGTTGCAGTTCTTTGTGACTATTTGCGTGTAACTTCACTATGATGGATCGTCTCTGTGCAGAAAATCACCGCTCTACTTTCGGTAAGTCACACTGTGACTTCGGCCGCAGCACGACTTTCGTGAGCCGTGATCGTGGCTGACGAGATATACAGGGTACGGTGTTGAAATTTTTTCCACATCTCTTTTTGCTCACGAAGTGTCACATGACCAAAGGAGTGTGGACAGCTTAGTCTGATTATCTCTACGGTGGTCACAATCATTTGGTCACTTGACTCTTCGGGTGCAAAAGGGTGTGATCAAAACGTCTACACCGTTGCCTGTATATTTCGCCACCCACGAGAAGTGATAAAGTGACATCACAGTATAAGGTAAACGTCTGCGTCGAGAGTTCTCCAGAGGGAAAAAATCTTTGTTAGCAATAGTTTGAGCCTCTCCGCAAAAGGAGCATTCCCGGCTCTGCACTTCCTTAATAGTAGTGTGACCTAAATGTGAAGTCACCGCGCCGTCACAAGACATCGCGAATGAGTCACAAATAAGTCGCCTTGACTGTGTAATGTTCTTCCGCGGCAACATTAGAAAGTGACGTCACCGTGAAGTCACACCGAGAGTTGTGTGCGACATTGTGATTTCAGTACGACGTTACAGCGCCGTCACACTAGCAGCCCTGTGACTTAAATGTGAAACCGTCGCGACGTCGCCTTGACTGTCTAATGATCCCCCTCGGCAACGTCACAACGTGGCGTCACTCTGACATCAATCTTAGAATTATGTGTAACATTGTGATTTAAATGCGACCTTACAAAGCCATTTTCCAAACAACAGTGTGGCATAAATGCGACGTTACCGTGGTGTCACAGTGAAGCCAGTGGGATTTTTCTGCAATGTCACATATGACTTACTGTTAACAGGTTTATTAAAAAAAACTCATGTTATTTGAAAAAAAACCATGTAGATAGTTTTAAGATTATCTAATACAAGATGTAAATAATATTTGACTTATTTCATACAGGGTGCTTCAAAAGTATCTGACACAAGTGTTAAAGATGGTAGTGGCACTCTATTTATATAATGAAATACCAATGCAGCGTCAAAAACATTGTTTTCAAGCACCTACTAAAACACTTCACTAAAGATGTTTAACAACTATCCTAGATTCAGATTCATGACAAATGACAATATTATTCGGAAACTGTTAAAAAAACAAAAAACTTGTAATTATCGGTTTTAATTCAGTATTTTTTCTAGAAAAAATATTCAAGTTTTAGTACTAAACTTATTTTGGAACTTGATATTTATTTCAATACCTTTTATGAAGTATTTCTAATCAGGTGTGGCTTTGCATACATAATATTTTTTTTTGTCTGAAAATATAGAGTTATTATTAAATTTCTTTAAATCAGCGGTTCTCAACCTTTTAATGTCGCCCCCCCCCGCTCACATTTTTCAAAATACATTCAGTTTTTTAATCTTCAACGATGAACATTTAATCAAATTTTCCACAAAATAATGTTATCAGTAAAGTTTGAATGACCATTTTAAGCGAAAATGGATATATTTTTGAATAAAAATGAGAGTAAATAAGATGATTTTTTAAAAAACATGCATCACTACTTGCTCTTTGGTTTTTCTCGCACTCCCCTGTAAATCCTCTGCTTCTCCCCCCCCCCCCTTGGGGGGCGCCCCCCACAGGTTGAGAAACGCTGCTTTAAATGATGTAATGCCAACTTAAATATCCCGGAAGTGTTGCCCGGCTGTGCCAGAAAACTTCTTTAGCTCTTTGGCTGCAGATAGACTATTTGATCGATCGCCATGTTGTTGGTAGTTAAATGGATCGACGGCAGCGTCTGCACTTTTAAAGCGTTGGGCAGTCTATCCAGTTGGTATTCTATATAGGTGTGAAGATGCTTTCATTTCAAAAGATTAAAAAAAAGAAAAGTGGAATATTATTTTATCGCTCTCTACTAGAGATGAGACGGGCTCAGCCCGAGCCCGGGCCCGACTCGGGCTCGGGCGGGCTCGGGCTCGTGAAAAATTTCTCCTTTGTTGAACATACTCCTTGAAACAGATTTTAAAAAGTGATTCATGGGATAAATAGACGCACTTATTTAAAAAAAAAATAGCGGCACGGGAGACTAGAAGGTGTGTGAAGCTCCAAAATTTATTGTATCCTCTTAATGAAGTAGTTAATTTTATTTGTCTTTAGCTGAAATTTCGGGCTCGGCGGGCTCGGGCTCCAACTTTAATAATATTGCTCGGGCTCGGGCGGGCTCGGATTAAGAGTCTGCGAGCTCGGGCTTCAAAAAATGAGCCCGAACTCATCTCTACTCTCTACCTCCAAAACTCTTGGAACGGAATTATATTCGAATCCGTCCCAGATATCCCATTTCACACATTCGATTTCTTTCACAGTCTCTCTCAACATTAAGCCGTGTCTTAGCCCGAACGGATCTATTAACCCTAACTCTTTCCTTCAATTTAATTGGGACCAATCTGCCCGCCGACCGTCTATCGCCGAACTTGGCTAATGGAATCTAAAGGGTTCGAGGGGCGCACACAGTGGAAAGGGCCTCCTCATTAATTAATTCGAAATCCCGCTGATGGGCGGTCTTATTAAGCCGACATTTGTGTCAGGGATTGCAGCGCGGCGATATTAAGGAAGTGTTGAAGGAGGGCGGTGGAGATATATATATATATATATATACAGGAGAAGCGCTAACTGTCATTTAAGCGGGAGCGATGCCGAGAAGGAGCTAATTTTAACCACGGAAATTTATTTATTTAGTGTGGGGCGAAAGACTGTTTTCCGGGAATGAGATTTTTCCTTTCGAATTCGAATGAAAGCAGTTTTGAAATGATGTACGATTTTAGAATAAATGTAAAATAATAATAATAATAATAATTGAATAATAATAATAATAATAATAAAATGGTTTGTGGCTCGATGGCCACTTTTTTCTGCACTATACCAATCTCTTAGGTGTCAGAATAAAATAATTGAAATTTGTGAAATAACACACATAAAATGTTATTATCAAGCTTAACTCGAGATTCGGTCGAAAAAAGGTTGACCTTCATGAGTGGCAGTCGTAGTCCAAAGGAAAAGCAAGAAAAGTTCCTTTCGTGTTCTGTTTTTTATTGATTTTGCATGTTTCTAGTTCCTGTTATATATATATATATATACATACATATTCTATTTTATTTTTATTTTACCCTCTTCACCCTCCCTTGTCATATTCTCCCTGGTTTCTTGTTCTTTCTTTCATCCGATTGGCTAATCGGTCTTCGCTTTTGTTTTCTGTGTTTACTTTCTTTCCTGTTAACTGTGCCAGTCTGTATATGGACTTCGACTGCTACTGATGCAGATCGAAGTTTTTTCGACCCAAACTCGTGTTTACCTTGATAGGTATATTTTATGTGTGTTATTTTATGTAGTTATATATCTTTTAACATCAGTTTGCTTGAGTATTTTTTGTTACTCTTAGGTGTTATTCATTACGTTCTGTTACATCATTTCAGTGTGTCTCTTTTATTATTAAGAACTCTCTGAATAATAATCTTGTCCAAAAACGGATTTTTTTTTCTTAATATATCCAAGTATTGTATTTTTTTTTTTTAATAATAGTGGGACCGGGAAGTAATATCGTTTTTTTCGTATGTCAGTATTTCACATAACCAGAATTATTAAAGATAGTATTAAGAATTCTTTTGGGTGGCCCTGAAAATAAACTATCCAGTCGAAAGGAACCAAGAAGAGAGATGCACAACTATATGCTTAGCGATTTCTACACAGATACTTGAGGTATTGCCTACCTGGGTTCAGTGTTAAAGATTTATTTTTTGGCACATAAATTGTCGATATTTTGCCAAGAGTCTTCAAGCTTGAGTTAGTTTCTGAGATCTTGGACAGAGCCAAAATAAAGTAAATAAAAAACTTTGTAAAAAACACACATAAGATGTTATAGGTAAGAGGATACGCACGTTTCAACCAAAAATTGTTTTGGCCTTCATCAGCCCAAGCCCTTCGTCGCAAGCATCACAGGGAACTGTTCCTGAGTTCCCTGTGATGCTTGCGACGAAGGGCTTGGACTGATGAAGGCCAAAACAATTTTTGGTTGTAACGTGCGTATCCTTTTACCTATAACATCTTATGTGTGTTTTTTACAAAGTTTTTTATTTACTTTATTGCTTATCACCAGTATTTTGAGTGTTTTTTCCATAGCCAAAATAGTTACAGAACACAGAGTTTTCATGATTTACCTTAATGTATTGAAATTCTTTTGGGTGACCCTGAAAATCAACAATCCAGTAGGAAGGAACCAAGAAGAGAGATGCACAACTAGGTGCTACATCAATCCTAAATTCCAACATTTTACGACTATTAGATTTTGAGACATGCGAGTTACGTGCATGCATACATACGAGAACAGCTGGATTGATTACCCAATGATGAAAAGGGCAGCCGTTGCCATCGCTCGACTTAACTACCAGCAAGATGGCGGACGATCGAAGCGTTCATCGCGTGCCACAGATCTAGAGACAGCTGCGACAAAAAAGGGTCTCTAGATCTGTGGCACGCGATCGTCCGCCATCTTGTTGGTCGTTAAGTCGAGCGATGTCAACGGCTGTCTTCTTTTCAACATTGGGAAAGGGTTGCGCCTCAAAGGGTTAAACATTTATGCCATTTTGCACGGCTCTGGCAACTCAATTTTTCATTTCTGCGGGAAATTACAGCCTTAACCCGTAAACAACGTAATTTCGGAACGTGAAAATTTAAATAAACCCACACCAGCTGTGGCTCTACCCATCATCCAAATGGCTCTCGCGCCATTTTCTCTTTATTTCCATTTGCACATCCGAAAAGTTCCGTGGAACGTCATCATTACGCGGGTTAACGACGGTTTAATAATAATCACCATCCTCCGTGACCTGGTTTAAAAAGTTTTTAACCGCGCCCCTCTTTCCTCGTTCGTTCACTCCGCTCGCGTGGTACATATATATTTATAACAGCGGCTCAAATTAATCACGCCTGATGATGTGCGGTTTCCACTTCGATAAGTTAACGAATTAGTTAAGGTTGGTGTCGGTGTTGTGCTTTGCGCCGCCGGAGTACTTTGCGAGCGTGAGGTGAAAATCAAATTAAAACAAAGGCGCCGTCGTCGGTGATGTATTATATACACTAGATGCGGTGGTCGTTAAATTGTGGTAGCCGGTTTTTAGGAAGTGCTTATTACAAATATGTGTGGGATGATCTTAAAAATGCAATCTTCTTTTCAAGTTTTATGTATGCACTATCTTATGAAATTAACCTGGAATCATTACTATAACACTAGAAATTTTGACGTTAGAGAAAGTTCTTTAACCCTTTGACGCGCAACCCTTTCCCAATGCTGAAAAAAGGGCAGCCATTGCCATCGCTCGGCTTAACTAGCGATGGCAATGGCTGCCCGCTCGACTTAGCCAGCAAGATGGCCGACTATCGAAACGTTCATCGTCAAAAAAGGATCTCTAGATCTGTGGCACGCGATGAACGTTTCGATCGTCTGCCATCTTGCTGGTATAGTTAAGTCGAGCGATGGCAACGGTTTCCCTTTTTTCAGCATTAGGCAATCTATCCCGCTGATCTCGTATTCTTCCATTTTTCAGCAGATGTCAGTGCTGTTGAAAATAATCATGACCAATTTTTTTTTACGGGAAATGACGTACAAAAAGTAAAGGATTCTCGTTGGCCATGTCACCCGCAACTATTTTTATAAAAATGAAATTTATTCTTCGTGACTGGCAAAAGTCAAAACGTCAGAGTTTGGTGTTCCCAGAACGGGAACACTGCACGTTAAAGGGTTAAAACACAAATATATAAAACAGGACACACATTTCTGTGAGATATTGCTCTTTACGTTTTAGCCAAATAAACTGCCATATTATATACTCTTAGAAAATAAATAAATAAAATATTTAGTAAACATTCACATTTGAACCGGATTTTTTCGCCGATTTTTGTCTTTGAATGCTCTTTAACTTGATAACTGTATATCATAGATTCCCAAAGATGGTGACATTGCCCCCTAGTTGCCCACTAGTGGTTGCTGGAGCTTTTCATGAGGGCGGTTACGGATCCAGAGTCAAATAAGGGGCAATGTGATATTAGTTGGGTGACCGTGCCGTACCTATCTATTTAGAAAAGTAATTTATTAAAAACTTTGAAAAGAAATATTTTCATGAATAAATGTTTTATCTAGCTATTTAAATTATCTTATTATTATTGCATAAGCATTTTAAAATTAGCAATACGTATACATATACCTAATTTGGTTTGGTTTAGAACAGGACGCTGACATGCAATTTATGCAATCAAAATGAATATAACAATAATTTAAATCTTTTCGCAAATTCAGATTCTGAAGAAATATCAAATTTAGAATAATAACTCAAAACTCACAAATAACGACGAACTTACTTTTTTTTTAATAACGAGCGGACAGTTACACATTACCATTGCAAAAGCAGAAAATATATTGGCCACTCAGTTATGGAGGCTCACAGTAGGCAGCCAACGTTACCCCTGTGGAGGTACGGACGAGTTAACGCCGAAACCTGAAATCGAACATGGACCCAAGGCGTGATAGAAAGGTTCTTTAATCGCAAACCACCTGGGGATCACAAAAAAACTCAAATTCAAACGTGCATACCAAGATTTCTAACTTCAAAAACTAATACCAATTGTCTTGCCTAGATTGTAGGTAATATTACAGAAGTTTTCAACTGCATTTCTTTCGTCTTACATGGCTGAGCGTGGACTCAGTATACAGTAACTAATTTACTGTCAAAGATGGGGAAAGTGGCAATCTGCGAATAGATGTTAACCAAATTGAAACCCGACTCCAACAAATTGTAATAAAACACTACCAGTCTCAATCATCATATTAATTTTAATTATTTATTTATAATTTTGTTTTTTTTCATAAATTTATTGATTTTTCGTTTATTTTTTAAATTTAATCAGTAATTTGCATTTGGTTGTCGTTTTATTAATTTCTACATGATAATTTTAGACCATAAATAAACAGATAAATTAAGTATATCTAATATGCATCAGTATTTTAATTATTTCTTATAAAGTTATCTATCGTGAACTTGGAGCGTTGGATTTTTTTTTTTTTTTTTTTTTTCATATAAAGGGGGAAGTAGTCTATAAGTTGCAGGGAAATCTCTGCTGTGTATAGTACTTCTCACAAAAAATGTTATTGTTTCTTATTCAATGACAGACACTTGTTTTCCTATCTTGGCTAGTTTTAATATCAAGAGATCTTTTGAGGCACGCAAAGTAATTGAAAAACGAACTGTAAATTGTATGCCAGATCATTTTCTTGGGAAATAGATATTACTTAACAATGGCAATATCTATAAGCGTACAATACGAAAACCTATAAAATGTGTTAGATAATAACCTAACAAGCATGACTTCTAACATCATAATAAAACGTGTGTGTTACTGTTTGGGATCGAAAAGCTTTTCTCTCACGATGTTCAAGTGTTAATCGGAATCGAAGTGTTTTAGCGTGTAAAAGATAAGGATGATATCGTGTTATCACATTTCCCATCTAAATCAAAACTGTTTGTTTCGCACTATTATTGTAACCAATCATCCTTCTAAAGTACAGCTTACTGTATTGTATAAAATTCATAATACTTAAAAACTTCCAACATAGTAGTTGAATTGTGGCTCATGTTTCTTCCAATCTCAGTTTCAGATGAAACACCGATTCCACCATTTTCGCTTGTAAAGCATTCACTGGGTATATTTTCAAGTTCATATACCTGTGTATATCCGTTTACCATTAATTTAATTCCAAATAATATTTATTGAGAATCACAGAAGAATACAACAAAAATACAAACACAGAAAAAAGTGAAAGTGACAACCATGGGTCAACGGGAATCGAACCCGACACCTCGCCGCTCGCACGCGGGTGGCAGATATGGAACTCACTGATCCACGAGGTCCCCGCGGAAGGATTACAGACATGGAAGCGTCAACAATTTTTTTCTCAAAACACTACAGACATCATTTTCATTTAGTCTACCGCTTCTCACAAAATCGCTAATTCCCGTTCAAAGTTCTTCTCAGGGACATAGGCAGCCGTATGGGAAAATAAAAGCTAAATCCTAATCCGCCACCGAATCAGATTACAGTCAATTACTCAGGAACATACAGCATATACCACCACTCATTTCCATTAGCGAAAATAACTGCTTAATACAGTCGTTCTAATTACTGAGATTGAAGCAGGGTGGAATTCAAGCTGTGTGCTGGGTGATGGATCGAGGATGACGAGCTTTTCCACGTCCAAACGCCATTCTTTAAGACGGGTATGTCCGCAATTTTCGGTAACCGGGCTCCAGTAGTTAAAACGCCGCCAAGACTCGATGCCCCTGCACCATTTGCAAAGCACCATGAGAGCAAATCTGCATGTGTGCGTACTACATTCTTCATTTGCGAAGACGTGACGGAAGGATTGTAAAACTGCCCTGTCTCTGAGGATTGTCCTCTCCTCACCAAACACTTCATGCACTCGTAACAAGGTGTTTCTGGCGGTGTGTGCTGTTTGCGCTCCATCTTGCTTGAATTGTCTATATATCTTTTTTTTCTAGTGGGGGGGCCGTCGGGATTCCATGTCGTTTTCCCCGCCGATTTTATTGTGCACACCTTCTATATATATATATAAGTTTCACTGTGGTAAAGACATGAAAAAACACATCCTTCACATATCGTGAAAGCCGTTACTAAAAAGAATTTTCTCAGCTTAAAATGCTAGTTATAATATTTTTCGCTCTATAAAAACGATCTCGTTGAAAAACCCCCACAACCAAGCCCTACTACTGAAACCACCCCCACTTCCCCCCCCACACACAGCACCCGCCAGCAGTCAGTTTACAGTTAATGACTCCAGTTACTACGCACACTTCTCCCTCCTCCCCCCCCCCCTCCATCTCTCTTCCCGGTTACCGTTAGCCGAGAGAGAATGATGACTGCTTAATCCAGTCATGCAAACTGCCGTAATTAAAAGCGAAGCCTGAGCCCCCCCTCTAATGAGGACCTCCGGCCAGCCAGCCAGCTGTTGCTGGGGTGATAGATCGGCGGATATTTACGCCATTTCGGTGCGGCGCGCGGAGGGGTAATCGTGCGCCCTGTTGTTAAACACGCGCAAGGATTTCGAAAATGCCTCTGCGCCATTAGGAAATGTGGCGGGGGCTCTGCGTGTATAATAAATATATATATATACGTTCTTCCGTGAGACTGGTCGTTAAAAGCTAGGGCGAAGCCTTCTCTCTCTCCTTGGAGAAGCTGCGGTGTTCTTTATCTCTTGCCTATCTCGTCTCTCTCTTATGCCATTCCCTAATGCAGGAAATATTTATCCGGGATAATTGAATTAGCGAGGGATTTGTTTGCTGCAACTGAGCTTTTCGTTCCGGAATAATGAAAGGGTGAGAGGAGATGAACGTTAAGAATGTTTTAAACTTGCTGAATGTGGAATTTGAATTATAGATAAAGTGGTATTTTTTTTTTTTTTTTAAGTAAGGTTTGGTCATTTAAGGGCTGTTCATTTGAGGTTTTAATTCAATTCGATTTAGGGTAGTTCGAAAGGATTATGCGATTTGTGAGCACGTGCATATTGTGAAACAAATTTTAGAACCTTGAAGTTGTTTTGCATGTCTATTCACAAGGTTTATTATACATTGTATGAAACGATAAACTAATGTGCGTATAAAACTCTCCCAAAAAAATTACCAAAAATGCAATACATTTCTAAATAAGTCACATTTCAGAAATATTTTACATAGTACTTCGGGTTTATTTTATGTATACAGGGTGAATCTAAATTCTTGGGCAAAACTTTAAGGGGTGATAGGGCACACAATGAGGAATCGTAATCACATAGCAATCTGAGGTGAAAAACGCAGTTTTAACTTACCCGGTAATAATCACTTTTGGAAAAGCATTGAAGTGTCCGTCTAATTTCTTAACCAAGTTTCATAAGCAATAGGCTCGTCTCCGAAAATTTCATCCATGAAATAAAATAAACTTTTTAAACTATCCATTTTAGTCTTCTGCATTTACATTAGAAAATACATTAGTTTCTGTCGAACAAGGGTCGGCAAGAGCACTGTTGTTTCAGCACTTTTTCCGAAGTGATTATTAACAGCTACACGAAGACGACGTTGCCGACCCCACATTGCTATGTGACTCTGATTTCTTATTATGTGCCCTATCACCCCTTAAAGTTTTGCCCAAGAGTTTAGATTCACCCTGTGCATTGTATGAAACGATAAACTAATGTGCATTATAAAGTGTCAGTGCTCCCGTTTTAAGCCTATTAATGGTTTTAGACGTATATTCTATGACAAAGGAATCTCAACAACGTTCAGAGAAAAATGTAGTGAATTACGGTCAATATTAATTAATGAAAATTAATATTAATAATTAATTAATGAAAACTAGCCTATTAATGGTTTTAGACGTATATTCTTTGACAAAGGAATCTCAACAACGTTCAGAGAAAATTTTAATGAATTACGGTCAATATTAATTAATAAAAAATTTAATGAATAACTCTAGGTCTATCGCTACGCTTATTACATTGTATAATTCAGCGTTTGAAGACACATTCTGAATGTTTCCAAGTCCCTCCTAACACTTTATTTTGTATTCAGAGGCCGTAAAACATGATTTTCTTTACGAATTGCAGTTATTATTCTTTACTTTAAAAAAAATGCTACATTTTAACAGGCAGTTGAACTGTTTGTACAGATTTTCATTTGGAGAATAAAGAAAAATTCGCAATCCTATACGCCAAAAATACAATGTGAAGTGCATTCAAGAAATTTTGCTCTGCAGTTCCAAATATTTTCATGTACTAAGCACTGGTTTTTCGTTTATTACAATATGTAGTACATCTTGTAAAAGTCATAAAGTTTTTCGAGTTAGTTCCTTTAAAGTTTGGGTCCAAGACTGTTACAGAGATTTTGAATTTTTAAAGTGCTGCTTTAATTTAAAATATACTTCTCTTTGCTTTCATATAACTTGAAAAATATTAATTCTAGCGCATTTACATAATCCATCTTTAACTATGCTTTTGCCTAAAATGTAATGGTGTCCAAAGGATTCACCACTAAACTCTCTTGCCATCACTTCTCCCCTGTCGGTTTACAGTTAATTACTCGAGAACATATCACTACTCATTACTATCTGTATCGTTAACGCAATTGACGGCTTAGTACAGTCGTGCAGGTTTCTGTAATTGAAACAAGTCGAGGCTTTTAATGAGACCTCCTGAATAGCCATCTGATGCACAGCCATCTGAGTGAGGCGACGACGGCTGCATAAAATGGATATTATGGTGATGCACTGTGCAAAGATTGGTGGACACGCGCGCAGAGATTGTAAATCTGCGTCATTTTGCAAAGGTTTATGTAGGCGATTCAAGAAGGGAATATTCTTCAGCAGTAAAAAGTCTTTACTGTACACGGAAAGAAAAGAAAATTTCTTGAATTCAACAAGAACTTGGATGGCGTTATTTCAACTGAGCAATTTAGTTGGTTTATTTTTTTTATTTTATTTTTATTTTTTTATTTTTTGTTAAAAAAACAAAATACTTCGTTGAATTAACAAAAATTTTGTCGATTCAACAAAAATATTTCTTTGCAATAAAGCCAACTAAAATTCTGCTGAATCAACAATATATTTTTTCAGCGTAGTTGCCCTTATAGAAAAATGTAACAGGTTATGAAATAACGGTTATGGTGCGAAGAATAGTTATATCCGAAACATCAGATTATTTTGTGTATATCCGTATTGTTCACAGAATATAAATTTGAATGATTCGATTGCTGAACATTAAAATAATTCTTTGTCACAAAATTAACAAAATATTTCATTGAATTAACAAAATTTTGTTGATTCAACAAAAATATTTTTTTTTGCAATAAAGCCACTTAAAATTCTGCTGAATCAACAATATATTTTTTCAGCGTAGTTGCCCTTATAGAAAAATGTAACAGGTTATGAAATAACGGTTATGATGCGAAGAATAGTTATATCCAAAACATCAGATTATTTTGTGTATACCCGTATTGTTCACAGAATATAAATTTGAATGATTCGATTGCTGAACATTAAAATAATTTTTTGTCACAAAATTAACAAAATATTTCATTGAATTAACAAAATTTTGTTGATTCAACAAAAATATTTCTTTGCAATAAAGCCAACTAAAATTCTGCTGAATCAACAATATATTTTTTCAGCGTAGTTGCCCTTATAGAAAAATGTAACAGGTTATGAAATAACGGTTATGGTGCGAAGAATAGCTATATCCAAAACATCAGATTATTTTGTGTATACCCGTATTGTTCACAGAATATAAATTTGAATGATTCGATTGCTGAACATTAAAATAATTTTTTGTCACAAAATTAACAAAATATTTCATTGAATTAACAAAATTTTGTTGATTCAACAAAAATATTTTTTTTTGCAATAAAGCCACTTAAAATTCTGCTGAATCAACAATATATTTTTTCAGCGTAGTTGCCCTTATAGAAAAATGTAACAGGTTATGATGCGAAATCTAGTTATATCTAAAACATCAGATTATTTTCTGTATACCCGTATTGTTCACAGAATATAAATTTGACTGGTTCGATTGCTGAAGATTGAAATAATTTTTTGTCACAAAATTTTTAATTTAAACGTTAACACGACTATAATGCTTATGACACATTAACCACTTCCTACAAAAGAAGTCTCTTTTTTGCTTTTTTTTTTTTCATAATTCACAATATGATACTTATACTGTACAAAAATATTCGCTAAAATTCAAAACATCCCCCTCCCCCCCCAAAAAAATACAACTGTCGTCGTATTTCCTGTCGGTTAACAGTTAATGACTTGACAATATAGTGCTGAATTACACCTTTCCTGCATCTCAGTTACCTTTAGAGAAATACATCTTTATAACATCCATGCAAATTTATGCAATGAAAGTGGATCAAAGCTTTAATGAGCCTTCCGTCCAGCTGTTGTTGAACTAATGAATCAAGTTGTCCGTTTTAAAAACAACACCTCAAACAACGGTTATTTCCGCTAGTTTAGCCATGGCGCAGGATCGTTGGAGCAAAGATTTGTACTCTGCGCCATTGGATAATTTCTCGAAAACTAATTCAACTGAGTGGGGGAATCTTGCAAAAATGCAGAAAGTGCTATTCATGGCAGTTGGAGTTGTATTAAAAGGGAAATTTTTCCCTTGAGTAGTTTTGCGTGTTGTTTTCTCTCTCGTGGTAGAAAATATTTATCAGGGATGTAATTGAATTCAAGTCACTTGCATGAAAATGTTTATTAGGCAGGATATGGCGAAAAGAGAAAGCTAAAGTGTAAAAATTAACTGCAGTTAGAAATAGTATGTTTTCGTAAAACAAAATTAATATATTAATTATCCTTTTCATTTTTTATAAAAAGAATAACGATAAATCATTCTATTAAGTTTGAGACAAATTCTAATCTGTAATTGTTTTTGTACTGCACATATTTACGTTCCAGCAAATTTTAGTATATTTCAAACAAAATTTTTAAAATAATGCTTAAGATATTTCATTGCATTATTTTTATTTGGTAAACACTTTACAGTTTTCTATCATTGTGTGTATAATTTAAAATGCATTTGAAAGAGAAAAAATTCAATATCAAATTAAATTTTTTTTAAATTTCACATTCGGTTTTCCTTTAAATTTGTAGCAAGAGCTTGAAAAATAAAATAAATCTCTATGATAATTTGCTGGATATTAAATGTTACAATTAAAAAATTTTACATAGTTTTCTGTTGTCAGAATCGTATAAATATTTTTAAATTATTGTCTGCTTTAAACTACGAAAAATAACGAAGTGGGAATGCCAAAATATTAAAAGTTAAAAATATGGAGAAATTCATACATCACCAAACATTTAGAAATTACTGATATATTTAGTTAGTCAAATTTAAAAAAAAAAATATTTTTTATGTTCATAGAACCGAACCAAATTATATTTAAAAATGCTTGAACTAGAATGCTACATAGATATTATCCTTTATTTTAATAAACAAATTAAAAGTTAATGACTGTTCACAGGCTCGCGTCATAAAAACAAAGATTTTATTTCTTCAAGAAAAAATAAATAGTTATATATTTAACAGCAACATAAAATCATATTCTACGTCTCATACTATCGGAAACTTTTACCTTTAAAAACTTTTACATGAAATTACTTATTTGTTATTGTATGTTTGTGTCACACTAAAAAAAACAAGGTGCTTATATATATATATATATATATTTAAATGGTACCTTCACAGTTCGTCATGGCTTAGTTGGTTAAAGTGCCTAACTAGAAGCAGGATATCGTAAGTTCGAATGTCTTTAGTGCCTAACGCTTGGAGAACAGAGTTGTAAATACCTTCTATTGAAATTAGATTTTTGTCTTGGTGTCAAGCTAAGAAACAGGGCGCCTTCATTTTATTGTGCGTGCGCGTGCCTGTATGTGACACACTGACTTTTCTAGAAAATTCCATGAGTGTGCTTTTTAGTAACAAACAAAGCATTATTTTTAACTAAAAAGCGGAAAATATAAATTTAACTAAAAAAAGTAATAGTAGGAACTTTTTATCGCGAAGCTCTAGAAACAAAAAAATAAGAATTTATTCATGCAAATACACGCTGTAAAAAAATGAAAGTTTCAATACTAAGAAAATTTTAGAGAAAAATGTAGATGTTTCACGTTTGGAAGAGATGAAAATTTTAAATATTCGAATTATTTTAAGATACCAGTATTCTTAATCATTAGTTTTTTCATAAATATTTGTTGAGTGATAAATTTCAAATGTCTTCTTGTCAAAGTGTTCAATAGTCAAACCATACGAGACCTTTGAAATTTATAGCTTAACGAATACTTAATAAAAAAAACTGATGACTGATAATACTAGTCTGGCAATCCTTTTTAAAATATTTTGAATATTTAAAGATGTTCAATTCTTGCAAAAGTGAACTATCTATATTTTTTTCTAAAATTTCCTTTGTGTGGAAAAATTCATTTCTTGATAGCATATCTTTTCAAGAATAAATTTTTATTTTATGCATTTTAGGGTTCCACAGTAAAAAGCTTCAACTATTATTGTTCTTTTTTACTTAAATTTTTATTTATCATTTCTCCTGTCCCGACTACAACCAACTTCCAGTTTTTTATAACAAGATGGAAGGACCCACCATGACCAAGTAAATGAATAGATGACTGAAGTGTGAAGATCCAGAGTTCTGGCCTACCGCGAGGCTAATTATTTAACGATCTGAAGATTTGGACGTTTTTCTCCAGATGTAATGTGAATTCGCATTAGAACCCCTTAACAAGTTCTCCATCCTAGGCACTTCCCTCCTAGGTTTTACCGACACAAAACACAATACAATATAACAATGATCAATAATTACCATCAAAAACACTCCTGAATATTCAAAGCATCTTAGATAAATATGTGTCTATTACTAACCAAACTGTTGCCGGCTAACAGTTAATTGATAATGCAGTGCTACCCCCTCTGTTCTAATTACATTCAATCTATGAAACAGTGGTTTAATTCAGTCATACAAATGGCTATAATTTTAGCAAAGTACCAGTCAACCAGCTGTTAGTGAGTGGGGTCCTTTTTTATGCATCATTGCATGGCATGAAAAATAGCAGTTTACTTTTAATGTGCGGAACTAAGCTTCACTAACTGTACTATGCTTTTTTATTAACACCAAACACGAAATTCGAGTACAATTTACAAAAAAATCTTATAGAAATTGGTGAGAAGTCATGTATTTGGTTGTCTCTCCACGAGCTGCACTAATAAACGAAAAATCTGTGGCTTTTTATAGAACTTTCTCCAAAAACGTTCGCAGACATAGAATTGCTCTGCAAACGGTCCCTTTTGATGAATTTATTTTTAAATTTGAGCTTTATTATTACAGTGTGTCTTGGAAAGAGACTTTCAGAAAATTTTCGAGTCCCTGATATGATGAGTTTATTTTAATTTATGTTTAAAAAAATCGTGATTTTTTTTTTTTTTTTTTGAGCTAGCCTTCTTAAGCCATAAGCATGCTCAGTCATTGGAGCTCTGTGTAGTTACGGCCATAAATGAATTAAATTCGTTGAATCAAATGATTATTGTATTCATTCAAGCTACAGTTTATTTTTAAAAGTCCATTCGAACAGTCAACACATAGCATTCAAATAGCATGTACTATTTGGAATATCGGATAGTACTAGAATAAAATCCAGAATTGCTTTCAAGTAGTATCAGAATAAAAACTGAGAATTGTATTCCAATAAAAATTGTGAATTGTATTAGAGAAATCGCAAATAGAATACAAGTGGACATTGCGAATGCTGTTCCCTATTCGCTAGCTGCTATCCGGATCATTCACTACTCGATTAAATCTTTAACGCGCAGTGTTCCCACTCTAGGAGCACCAAACTCTGAAGTTTTGACTGTTGCCTGTCTATAAAAACAGTTGCGGGTGACATAGCTCCACGAGAATCCTTTACGTTTTAGCACGTCATTTCCCGTAAAAAAAATGGTCACGATTATTTTTAAACAGCTCTGACATCTGCTGAAAAATGGAAGAATGCGAGAACAGCTGGATAGATTGAACAATGCTGAAAAAAAGGGCACAGCCATTGCCATCGCTCGACTTAATTACCAGCAAGATGGCGGACGATCGAAACGTTCATCGCGTGCCACAGATCTAGATACCCTTTTTCGACGACAGCTGGCTATGCCGGCACAGCCAACTGTCGTCGGAAAAGGGTCTCTAGATCTGTGGCGCGCGATGAACCTTTCGATCGTCCGTCATCTTGCTGGTAGTTAAGTCGAGCGATGGCAACGGCTGGCCTTTTTTCAGCATTGGGAAAGGGTTGCGCCTCAAAGGGTTAGTCGCTTCTAATCGAATTTCCCCTTCTAATCGAATAGTAAAAATCGATTCTACCGTTGGTTGCAGTGGCACATCACTAGGCGAATTCTATGATAATTGAAAATCGAATGTTTCGCTCTATTCACGAGAGAGCGCCAAGAGTGAGTTGGAATCGAACCTTCTAATCGAATCGAACCGAATCTCTTTCGAATCGAACCCTTCTAATCGAAGGGTTAGTCGCCTTCTAATCAAAGGGTTAGTCGCTTCTAATCGCTTCTAATCAAATTTGCTTCTAATCGAATAGTAAAAATCGATTCTACCGTTGGTTGCAGGGGCACATCACTAGGCGAATTCTATGATAATTGAAAATCGAATGTTTCGCTCTATTCACGAGAGAGCGCCAAGAGTGAGTTGAAGTAATCGTGTAACCCAATATTTCCCTCCGAGAATCGGTGATGAACTCTTATTCCGCTCACTGATTGGCGAATATGTTTGTATATACTGAGATAATTGAATCAGTTGGGAAAATTAAGTTTGCATGTAAATTTTGCTCAGCTAAGACGAGTGCGGGAAAAGGAATTGGGACGTGAATCCTGCAGTAAAACTATTTTTAATGAAATTGAAATTGAAACTGTGGTGCGGTTTGAGAAAGCCGTGTTTTTGCTTTAGATAAGTTTTTTTTTTTTTTTTTTTTTTTGCGAGCGCGTCTATGTGAAGGAAGAGAGAAGGGGAAATAGGGATTAAATCAATCAAAGACCACCAAACACGAAGAAAGTTTTCAAACTTATAAACTTGTTTACGCGAAATATTTTTTAACTACGCAAAATCGATTTTCAAGAATTCTCAACGCAAAATAAATCGATTTAGAAACCCATTCTTGTACTTCACAAAAAGTTAGTGGAACTTAAAGCAGCTCTGCATGGAAACATATATTTACTTTAATGCTTTAGGTATTTTTTTTTAATGTATATACCCGTGATATTTCTTGAAAATACTAAGAATACATTTTCTATTAGTAGGAAGTTTCTTAAATAGTTCAAATGGTTCATTCTTAAATAGTGAAAATAGTTAATTTCTTGCGCCTATGGTGTACAGAAATTATGAAAACTTACTGCATTGCAGGATTACAATTTTTGTAATGTGTCGGCTTATACCACAAAGGGTTGTAAAATTTCTGTGCTTGCAGGGTTAGTAATATCAAAACTGTAAGTTTTGATTGAAATTGACAACATTTTTATCTGGAAGCCATTTGAAATCCAGTCAAAATTCGCAGATTATTTAGAAAAATATTTTTTAAGCTTAAAAAACTGAAGAGGAAGATGGTTTATTTGGATATTTCTTGAATGTTCTCTAACAATAATCTGCCTTTTCTTAACATTAGCTCGCCTTGTATAAATTTTGATATTATATTTTACGTATGTATTCAAACAAATATTTTTAAAAGATATAATATAAAGCAAATTTACATGGTATGAAACAATGATTGTTCATTCTGGAATAGTACATATTTATCTACAAAAGGTATTGCCCCTTCCAAAAAAAAAAAAAAAAAAAGTTTTTGATTAATTTTTCTGTGTGACACCCCTCGTCTTTGCTTAAAGCGTTTACTAGAACTGGACCTGAAATTTCTAAATGTTCAAACCAGCTATAATGTAATTTTTTGTCAAGATTTGAAAAATACACATAACGAAAGTACACGCAACATAACCCTTCATTACACGCCTATACACGCAACATAACTCTTCAATAGTTTTAAAAGCATTTGTGTTAAAAAAGGAAAATTCAGACCGTTTCTTGACAAACATTCCAACATATACTAAGCACTCTTCTACGTAATAAAACTATATATGTTGCCAGTTTCATATTTCCCGAATTTTTTTTTTTAATGTAAAAAACAAAAAACTTGAGCACAAAAATGCTTAAAAATGATGAAAACAAAATTTTCTTATCTTTATCATTGTAGTATTCTATATTCCCTTACAAGACGATTCTTCAAAGCATATAAATATTAAAAAGATTAAATGAATCAAAAGGTATTATTTTAATACAATTCAATATTGCAACTTTTAATTCAACTTTTTTTTTTTTTTCGAAACGATGAAAACGTATCCAAAATACCCTTTAAATCACTACACCATTAAATTTTCATTTATTTTTAAAGCAGTAGGTGTATTATGCATTGAAATAATATTACTTATAATAAAATAACTCTTTAAGCAATATAAAATTGTAAAGATGTTTACACTTCGTTCAGGCAATTGGATAAATACAAAGTAGGATTCGATATCTAGTTTAATTCCTCGTTAAACCGAAGTTTAGCCTTTTCTCTCCCATCGTCACAGGGATACAACAAAGATACTCGTTTATATTCAATGTCACATTTGGGGGGAGTATTTATTTAAATGTCAGCACTGAGAAATATGCTGGTAATAGCGGGGAATCTTTATAATTGCGTCTTTGCAACACCCCCCCCCCCCCTGGAAACAATTTGGCGTATTCGAGCAGAATAAAAGATTAATGCATTTGCATAAAAATAATTGTAACTGGGATTTCAAAGAAAAATTCAAGTCTGAATGCTACTTTCAAACATCAAATTCGAGTGTGTATTTTATTTACTAAAAATGTATTTTATTTACCAAAAAATGTATTTTATTTACTAAAAAATGTATTTTATTTACTGAAAAATATATGTGTGTTGCAGTGAAAACAACTAAATGTCACGCGAACAAATCCGCATCATAATGACTGCAATTCACTGGCTGCATTTTCAATAGACCATCCGCCGAGCATTCCGGAGCGAACTAACTCATCCTCTAATAAATCATCTGCTCGAACCGCTTATCGGGCAGAGGAATTAATTACGGGGGGTTTATATTAATCTGCAATTTTTACCGACACGCCGGCTGTGCAGTGTTGCAGCGGAGGCCGGCTGTAATCGGATTACCCGTCAGATATCGTTGGCGCGATGTGTGTTTTCCGGTAGCTAAATGCCGAATTAATCTGCTGTCAGATTAGGTTTTAATTTTCTCTGTCGGGTCGGAAAAGAGGTTTAGTGGTTTGTTGCGTTTCCGTTTTATGAAAGGGGAAGATTTAGGGAGCGGAATAATCACATCAAAGGGGGTGTAAGCAGCTATGCTGAAGCGTAATATCTTGTTGGATAATACTTGAATAAACGTGGTTTTTTTTTTTTTTTAGTGTTATTTATATATTTATCTTCTATAAAATTTTAATTTTTTCATCCTAAAGTATAGCACTTATTTATTGTACTTAAGAAGGTTTTTAGATTACATAAAAATGTTAGAAAATAGTGCAAGAGGATTAATTTAAAAATAATTAGTTTTTAAAATTTAATATTTATTCTTCATTATATATTATATTTTTAAACGTAATAATGTTAAATTTGTTTTATAAGATTCCAGTTTTCTTCTGTAAAATTGTGAATATTTATTGTACAGAAAGTTATTCATAAGTTATTTTAAAATTAAAAAACAATGCGAAAGGATTTATTAAAAACAATTAGTTTTAAAATAAATTAATTTATAATTAAATTTTAAGTTTATTCTTGATAATATATTTTTTAAATGTAAAAACATCGGTAGGATATTTTTAATATAAGATATATTCTTATAGAAATTTTGTTAAATAATAGTTTTATCATGTAGAAAAAAAAAAGGTATTTGCATTAAATTAAAATATAAAAGAAAAAATAGTTGAAAATAACTGAATTTCTTAAAATTTAATCGCTTACACTTAAACGATATAAAATAATATGTCATATATAATTTTTGGGAAAAAAAATGGTGCACATTTTTGTAAATCTTTACTTTTTATCAAACCTTAATTTTGTTTTGCAACACTTTGCACGTTGTCTTTAAATGCTTATAATTCAAAAGAACTTAAACATTAAGTCTTCCGTTAATTTGAAAGGAAAATAACACTCCGCACATAGACATATACAGGGTAATTTAGAACTCTTAGTTGGGGAGAGATTACCAGTTGTTAGAGGGAACCAAGACGCTTCAGATAAAACTGTAAGATCGAAAACGTCGTTTTAACGTACTCGCTAACAATAACTTTGGAAGAAATGTTGAAATGTTCGTCTAATTTCTTAATCTAGTTTCATAATCAATGGGCTTTTCTACAATAGTTTCTTCAATAAAATGAAATAAAATTTGAAAACTATCAATTTTGGTCGTGTACTCTATGAATGATGCATTAGCTCTTGACAAACCATGCTCAGAAAATCACAATAGCTTTAACACATCTACCAAAGTGATTATTAACAAGCACGTGAAAACTACGTTTCCGTCTCCACATTTCATTGTGATTCTGAACTTCTTTGGTTACTTCTACCACCCTCTTACATTTCCTCCCAATTTTGAATTACCCTGTGTAATTCACAGTTACAAAGAATTTTTTTTAATCAAAACTTTAAACAACGATTTAAAATCAGGCATCGCAATCATATCCTTTTTTTTAATTCCTTCCTCTATAAATAACAGATTAAAATGCTTTGCTGCTTCAACAGTTCCTTTAGATGTTAAGGTTTACTTTTTCAAACCATTAAAATACAGTGGCCGCCGCTTAATTGGATCATGTTTGTATCATCGATTTTTGATCCAATAAAGCGGCTGATTCGAAAAAGCGACGGCCTTGATTGAGGCTTTGAAAAGAGATATTAAGTTCCGTTTTCTGTAATTTGATTCGATAAAGCGGCTGATCCACTTAAACAGTGATCGAATTAAGCGGCGACCACTGTACAGGGCTATTTAAGTAAAACTTTGATGAAGGTAGGAATTTTTTAAAAAGTAGGAAAATTGCGGCGCCTGCTTTAACCCTTTGAGGCTCAACGCCTTTCCCAATGCTGAAAAAAGGGCAGCCGTTGCCATCGCTCGACTTAACTACCAGCAAGAGGGCGGACGATCGAAACGTTCATCGCGTGACACAGATCTAGAGACCCTTTTTTGACAGCTGGCTCTGAAAAAGGATCTCTAGATCTGGGGCACACGCGATGGACGTTTCGATCGTCCGCCATCTTGCTGGTAAGCTGTCAAAAAAGGGTCCCTAGATCTGTGTCACGCGATGAACGTTTCGATCGTCCGCCATCTTGCTGGTAGTTAAGTCGAGCGATGGCAACGGCTGCCCTTTTTCCATCATTGGGCAATCTATCCAGCTGTTCTCGCATTCTTCCATTTTTTCAGCAGATGTCAGTGCTGTTAAAAATAATCTTTTTACGGGAAATGACGTGCTAAAAAGTAAAGGATTCTCGTGGAGCTGTGTCACCCGCAACTATTTTTATAGAAATCCAATCTCTTCTTCGTGACAGGCAACAGTCAAAACGTCAGAGTTTGGTGTTCCCTGAGCGAGAACACTGCGCGTTAAAGGGTTAAATATTTTAAGACGTTAGGCACATTAAAATGGAAAGACGCATGGTACGTGTATAGCCTAGCTTAAGGTCGTTTCACTTTACAGATGCCTTCTGCAATGGATTGCAGCGGCAATCATTATGTAATGTTTCACAGGGAGTCATGTACCTCACTTCCCATGATAAACACACTCCGGGGAAGCATATACGCTTTTGGATCCCCTATAATAACGCTCACATGCGCTGCCGTAATGTATAGATAATTCATAATGGAGATTGGGACTTTAGACTCCATAATAGAGATTTCCGGACAGGTAGCCGCTCATAGCAGAGTGATGGATTTGTTAAGAGAGCATACTGCGAGGGGAATGGCTGATTTAACATTACATCATAAACTGGGGTGGTTTGGGTGAAATTAGTACACATCGTGTTCTATATTGTGTAACCTAGGCAAAATTGCACTGTAGCCTAGTGAAACACAAGGCACACAGTGTGCTCTCTTCCCTAGTTTAAATGGCTTTAATAAAAAGCAGGCATCGCAGTCGTTTTTTTTTAATTATTATTATTTTTATTATTATTTTAACTCCTACCTTTATAAATAATAGGCTGAAATGCCCCGCTGCTTTAACAGTTGGTACATATTTCTTTAGATGTTAAGATTTCGCCTATCAAACCATTGAAATATTAGTCTATTTAAGTAAAATATTGGATGAAGGTAGAGATTTTTAAAAATGTAGGTATACTGCGGTGCCTGCCCTTTATATCACCGAGTTGCATGTCTTCAACATTCTAATTAAAGCTGTATAAATTAATCATAGTCAGTGGCGTAGGCAAGGGGGTGGGTTAGGGGAGTCAGAACCTCCCCATGAGGAATTTTTTGCCGTACAAAATGTATATTCGTCACTCCCGTATCACACACACGTATACATATATGTATGTTGCTATAGCCGTAACCCCCCCCCCCCACATGAAAAATTTCTGGCTCTACGCGATCATAGTGTATAAATATTTGAATGCCTGTTTTGTATTTTTAGAATAAACCTGAGAATAAAATAATTTTCTTAATCTAAAAAGTTTGAGATATTTAATGTAACACGAAACTGTATTTTGTTCTTCATCAGCCGTACAATCGGTTATTGCAGCATTCGCGTGCACACTAGATGTGGGTTTTTTTCTTTACTCGCAGAAACGGTGGTAATACTTTAACCCTTTGAGGCGCAACCCTTTCCCAATGCTGGAAAAAGGGCAGCCGTTGCCATCGCTCGACTTAACTACCAGCAAGATGGCGGACGATCGAAACGTTCATCGCGTGCCACAGATCTAGAGACCCTTTTTTGACAACAGCTGGCTGTGCGGCACAGCCAGATGGCGTCAAAACCCCGTTTCACCTCGAGACCCCGTCCGTCAGTCACCCCGTCCCTCGAAAACCCCGCCGTCAAAACCCCGTTTTGACGGCGTCAAAAAAGGGGTCTCTAGATCTGTAGCACGCGATGAACGTTTCGATCGTCCGCCATCTTGCTGGTAGTTAAGTCGAGCGATGGCAACGGCTGCCCTTTTTTCAGCATTGGGCAACCGATCCAGCTGTTTTCGCATTCTTCCATTTCCCAGCAGATGCCAGTGCTGTTAAAAAGAATCGTGACCATTTTTTGACGGGAAATGACGTGCTAAACGGTAAAGGATTCTCGTGGAGCTACGTCACCCGCAACTATTGTTATAGAAGTCCAATCTATTCTTCGTGACTGGCAACAGTCAAAACGTCAGAGTTTGGTGATCCCAGAGCGGGACCACTGCGCATTAAAGGGTTAAAAGCAGCGTTTCTCAACCTTTGGGGCTCACCCCCAAGGGGGCGCGAGAAAAAAACAAAGAGCAAGGAGTGATGCATGTTTTTAAAAAAATCATCTCATTTATTCTCACTTTTACTCAAAAATATATCCATTTTCGCTTAAAATGTTCATTCAAACTTTACTGATAACATTCTTTTGTAGAAAAAACGACTCAATGTTCATTGTTAAAGATTAAAAACTGAATGTATGCTGAAAAATGTGAGGGGGGCGCCACCTTAAACTAGCCTTTGTTGGGGGGGGGCGATGTTAAAATGTTGAGCACCGCTGATTTAAAGTAATTTAATAATAACTCTATATTTTCAGACAAAAAAAAATATTATGTATGCAAAGTCACACCTGATTAAAAATCCCGCCACCGTAAGTTAGCCTTTTTTTTGGGGGAGCGACGTTAAAAGGTTGAGAACCGCTGCTTTAAAGACTTAATTTAAATAATAATTATAATAATAAATTGATTACTGTTTAGCATCCATTTCAAATTAGTCCCCTTTCTTTTTACAAAATTAATAAAAATATTTTAAAAAAAGAAAAAACTTGATAGTCTGCATGTCAGCCAATACTAATCGTTGTGTGCAGTTTTTCGGAAATACTTTCCTCATCACGATCAAGATTGGATTAGTTGTTAGCCAAGTGGGGTCTTCCAGTTCGTGGAGTTTCTGCGATAGACCCTAGCATTTCGAAACATTTAACCGTGACCTATATCAGGGGTTGCCATTTGCAGGCTCGCCTATCCTTTTGGTATGATTTTGGGCCATCCTATTAGATGCTCTTTTTTAAAGAAAAAAAAGTTTTTTTTTTTTTTTTAAATCCAAACTACAGTTTCAAATGTTGTTCTTTCGCGAATAGATTTCATTTTCTTCATCTTCCAAGAAATTTTTTACGTCTACTTGTGTTCTGCTTCACTCTCTCTCTCCTTTGCTTTTCACGTCAGCAAATTCGTCGGTTGACTTACTTTACCCAAGCATAGGAGCAGCCTCTGTGATTCGTCTTTACTCTTGTCTTTTGAGACGCTCAACAACACAGCTTGATGTGTACATAACATTTTAAGGAGTTACAGCAGACGGAGCCGATTTCTCAACATTTTGTGTTCTTTTATGTTAATTTACCCCCTTTTGTAGTTTTAAAATAAGTGTATTTTTATCATACCTTGTCCCATTTAGTCCCATGCTGTATGGTGGTTAACAAGTTGAACCCAAAACCATAACCACATCACTCTCTGTGGTTATGGTTTTGGGTTCAACTCCGACTTGAGCTTAGTTGTTAATTCCACCGCGTCCCTACATAGTGGTAACATTTAAAATACCTATATCTTCTTTGAATCGTAATTCAATACCTACTTGGTATTATTTTTTCTAACTTCATAGAAGTTGGCTTATTTTGACCAATGTCTTGAATTTCTAGAACCCCTAAAATGTGTTGAGTAAGAACCTGATTACGTTGCTGCCCGCCTCTAGACAGGCGTATTCGATTACGGTACCTCTGGGAGGTGCTGATTTCAGGTGGTGGTTTTTCTCTAATCTAGAATTGGTTCAAAATTAGGGACCAACACGTAGAAGACCAATCCCCTTGGGGGGCAAGGGCACCTATTTCTATGGATAGTGCAATCGTCTATCCATGGACCAATCGTCTATCTGCGAGGACAACAATAACATTCGAATCTGGAATTGGTTCAAAATTCACCTCTCACCTTCATAATGCACGCACAGTACATATTTCGTTTTTAATGCATTGGATATATCAAAATGTTAAGCTTTCGAATTTTAAAAAAGTTTCTTGTAAGCATCCCTATTCCGCGGCCACCCCTCGAAACGGCCACTTTCCTAGTAGAACCGATGGTAGCCGCTTTAGAGAAGTTTTACATATATCATAAACCTGGTGGAAAAGGCTTTATTAAAAGGAAACAGCGCATTTAACCTTTTCTGTTTGAAAACAAGCGGTCAATTACATGCACATTAACTTGGAATTCTCACAACTTAGTTGATTTGCGAATTTGACCATAATAATTATCCCGGTGTAGTTTATAGATCCGGTTATCCGAATCTAAAACACAAATAGGCAAACAAACAAATGACAAAAGTTATATACATTTAAAAGGGTAGATCCACTTCTATGGCATCTCCGAGCTTTACCAATGATGTTCGTGATCCAAAATATCGAACGTGAACCGTAGTAACAGAACACCATTTTGCCGATGTAATCCAATCCCGTTGCTGCTTCCCAGCTCACTACTCAGCATCTGTCAATACTGTTGACGAGCTGCCTGAGTAATGATGATCCCAAACAGTGATCCATGGCCGTTTCCCCAAATCCCACGTGGAAGAATATCCCATGCCTCTACTTATTATCAATGTGAATCTCTCACACCCCAGAGATCTTTTTTTCTCCACTCTTATCTCTCTCTCCTCGGGTGCAGGGGTGGAAAGGCAATTAGTTCATGGCTTGTCGGAGGTGGTGAATATGTTTAGGGGCACGGTTGGCTTCACAGCAACATGTGGCGCAGGAAAGACCTGATGTTTGGGGGTGCATGGGTTATATTTTATTTTATTTTATTTTTAGCTCGTCATGATGCTGTAAGTTGTATATTACTGGAGTATTTGGTGTTTTTGGTGAAAAGTATCCATTTGGAGGTTCTGGTAAGGGCCGTACCCAGGGGGGAGGTGGACCAGGGGATACGGTCCTCCCCTGAAATTTAAATTTTGTTAACAAAATAATAATGATGAAGTCTTTTTGTAAAAAATTCAGAAATTTTCACTGTTTGGTCCCCCTCTGAAATCTTTGGATCCTCCCCGAAATTTTTTTGGGGGTATGGGGCTGGTTCTGGTGGAACAGTAAAGTTTTTTCCAACAGTCGTCAACCGATAATGTCGTATGCAATACATAAGTAATAATAAGTCGTCAACAGATAATGTCGTATGCAATACATAAGTGACCTATAATAAGTCATCAATATAACCACTATTCCACAGAGCCCCTCTTAAATGTGCAGAAATAAAAATGAAATCTTCATAAAAGTAGATAATTTTCACTGAATTAACGAAACAAACGATTTTATGGTAAAGATTACCTTTCAATCATTTAGAAAGAAGCTTATGTTAAATAAACACTCAGAGATTATGCATACATATTTGAATATCCTCTCTATTAGTGTCTGCGTTAAGTGCCCTGTCTGAATGGTTAATATTTTTCCGAGTTCTACTGCACTGCATTCAAGAGAAAAACGGTTCAACGTATAGGTGCATCAAATCGCGTACTACAACAGTTCGTTACGTTTGTTTCAATTCTTAATTCCGAAACGTAAATCAAAAGGCTTATCTCGAAAAAAAAAAGCTTTCCTCTGTTAATTAAATCATTTTTGTGAACCGAAACCTTTTTCTATGTTTAACTTCTCTCAAAATTTTCATATGTATCCATTACATTTAAATTGTATATATTTACGAAAACACTGCAACATATATTTCCCCTGTGCATTCATTGAAAAAACCAAACCTCAAAATTAAAACATTTCTTATTTTTTTTTTTTTTTTTGATGATTTTCCTTGTTCTCCTAAAATAGAAACTGTAAATAAATAAATAAATAAAGTTACTCATGTATTTCACTCATATTAATTACCTGCATTCCATTTGTAATTAAAAAGAAAAGGAAAAACTGTCTACTAGTTCTTGATTTCATTACAATGAAACTGTAAACTCTCAATTCATAACCCTTCCACGTATTTCTCAAATTTAAATTCCAAACTGGAGCGTCATTTCTCTGTTCCTAATGTTTACAGCTGCCTCTAAATTGAACACGCTATTCGAAACAATTCTCCTGTGTTTACCATTTTCACGCGCTCTTTGATTTTCAGAAATTGAATCCAAATGTGCGTTCTGTTATATAACTTGCTCCCGCTAACTTCACCCGATTCAAATAGCAAATTAAACGTTTTGCTTCAGTTGCAAATACTTCTCCGGTTTTCATTAAGTTCGTTACAAGGGTGTAAACCAGCGTGTTTCCTTGCTTCTAATGGCAAGCTCAAGTAGTTTCTGGTTGATAAAACAGTATGTGTCAAATTAACCTGGGCGTTTTAATTTAAAAGGATGAATATTTTTTTACTAGGGGGAGGAAAGTGCTGTCGTTTTTTATATAAAATTAAAATAAATAACTCGGCTGTTCGATCCTCGTCAGGGGGAGATCCCCCTGAACCCCCGTAATTTTTTAATTTCATTATTGCCATATTAAAACGATATTAATTGACTATGTCATTGTATCTCTCACTTTGGTGTATTTCGCCTGGTAACCCTATGTTGAAATTTTTAGGATTGTAACCTATTTATAGAAAAACACATGGGATGCCTATTCTATAGCTTACGAAAAATTGTAACAATATATTAAAGCTGTTGTGAACTAATAGTATCTAAATATATGTAAAAAATACATGTTTTGCATATTCTACAGCTTACGAAAAATTGTAACAATAGATTAAAGCTGTTGTGAACTAATAGTATCAAAATATATGTAAAAAATACATGTTTTGCATATTCTACAGCTTACGAAAAATTGTAACAATATATTAAAGCTGTTGTGAACTAATAGTATCTAAATATATGTAAAAAAATACATGTTTTGCATATTCTACAGCTTACGAAAAATTGTAACAATAGATTAAAGCTGTTATGAACTAATAGTATTTAAATATATGTAAAATTATGTCGCATACTTTTATGTCGCCTTGTTTGGGACACATTTTTCGGACAAGTTTCAATAAAGGGGGTGAGAGATAAAATGACATAGTCATTACTAAAATTTCAACTTGTCTAAAATTGCAATCAATCTGTGCCTAAACATCGATTCATACTTGCTACATTTTGTAACAAATGTATTACAGAATTTTTTCTGTCAAGTAAAAGGGCAACCCTCCTCATTTATACTCATTTACTCACTTTGGATTACGATATTCATGATCTACTGATATATATATTTACATATTCTTGAGTGTTGTATTTTCCGCAAGAATTTTATGGATATCTGTTTTTTTTTTTTCCATGGAGCATTTTCTGTAGATCAGTGGTTGCCAACTGGTGGTCGCTGTTTGTTTGTGCGATTATGGAAATGCTACACAAACGATGGGGAGTGCCTTAGTAGGAGGACTTCTAAGAGGTTCTAACGCGTATTCACGTAACATCTGGAGAAAACCTACCAAAACTCCAGACCGTTAGATCGACAGCCGCGCGGTGCGACCCAAACCCTTCGCACTTCGGCCGTCTACCAATTTCAGTGACTTAACCACTGTGCCATGGTGAGGCCACAGAGGGTCCCTGAACAAGTTCTAAGTGATCCGCGAGTGTTTAAAAAATAATTGTGTCTTCACAATTTCAAGAAGTAAAAAGTCAGAAAGCTTTGTTTACGGTCGGTTTTAGCGAAATTAAAAAAAAAAATGTTTCATTATCCTTGCAAAATAGGAAAGAATCCAGGAATACCACAGCTAGGCAAAGAAGCAAGTGCTAGTCAATCACATTAAAGTAGGAAAGACAGAAGTGGAACGCGTATTACCTATAATTCATTTCTTAATTCATTTTTTAAAAATAATGTATACATTCCCATTATTCAAGAATCTTCTTTGAATTTTTTTATTTTAGCAATACATTTGGTGCTCACGCCTTTTACATTTCTTTATTCTTTACGTTTTATCCCTCTCCCCTCCCCCCCCCGAAAAGATTTCTTTTTAGTGGTCCGTGAGTAAATTGCAAATGGGAAAAGTGGTCCGCTGGTTTAATTGAGTTGGGAAACCACTGCTGTAGATGAAAGTCGGCGAAAATAATAATTTCAGAAAATGGGTTTTTATTTTTTAATTTTTTTTTTTTTCCTGGCTAGACACAAAACAGTGGTTTCGGTGTGCTTTGAAACCTTAAAATTAAACAATACTAATTTTCCTTTTGTCATTATTATTAAAACGTTTCTTGGAAGTGAAAATGTCTCGAAAGAAAAACGAAATCGATTTTTGGTATTTACACATTATCCTGGCGGTCATTCCCGCCAAACTAGTTTTCCGTCAAATGAGTTGCCAAACTGTTGCCAGTCGTATTCAAAACAATTAATAATTTCATATGCCCTGCATTTCTCTTGGCAATAAAATCGCTCGTCTTGGCGGACCGCCGGGATAATACTTAAGTACCCTATTTTTCTGTCGATTTTCGATGATTTCATCGTCTTTTAAGCACAGAAATTAGAATTTCAAAGTATGCTCATGCGACGTAGATTTAAGAAAATGGGAGCGTGCTAAAATGGAAAATATTCTCTGCACTGTTAATAAAAGTAATAGTAAAAACATTTCATCTTAAAATTGGAGCCGAATTAGATGCAACCTTTCTATGGAGAAACGTTGAGCCATGATTTGCTGCTTAAACTGGTCAATGGAACCAAATCATAGTGTAATGTTTCTCTATAGAAAGTATGCAGCTAATTTAGCTCTATTGTATGGTGAAACTTTGAATTAGTTCTACTAAAGGTGTGCGAAAAAGTGGACACTAAAGTACTGTGCACCGTAGGTGACTATAATAGTCGCCCTTGCATATTGTCGCACACCCGTTTTGAAGCAGGAAAAAATCCTAACAATATTTTCCCGGCATAAAAGTCGCAGTCGCCTATTTGATCCTCATTTATGTCAATAAAATTATTACTACAAAAAAGTGCCTTTTTTGTGTGCAGCTAACCAAAAGATTATTTAATATACGGCACATAATCGGGAAACATCTGCTAAGTTACTAGTTACTTTCTGAACATGTACCATGTAAGGAAAGTATTGTAATCATGAAAAAATTCGACTTCGAGATTTTGGTGTATTGACACGTTTAGAGGGCTTCTGAATTCATTTATGCTATTTTTACGAGATGTATGTATGTGTGTGTGTATGTGTGCGTGTGTGTGTGTGTGTTTGTGTGTATGTGAGTGAACACAATAGCTCCTGAACGGGGCATGCGATTGAGCTCAAATTGGGTATATAGGTTATAAACCACCGTCGCAAGACCGGTATTGATTTGGGTGTGTATAGGACTTATAGTTTTTCTACAGGGCTACGACAAAGATTTCTTTTACATTATGGCCTATGGGGGAAAATTCTTGAAAGTGCGCTAGCGTTTAAACTGTACATTAGATTGAGCTCAAATTAGGTATATATGTTATAAACCACCGTCGCAAGACCTGTATTGATTTCGGTGTGTATAAGACTTATAGTTTTTCTACAGGGCTACGACAAAGATTTCTTTTACATTATGGCCTATGGGGGAAAATTCTGGAAAGTGCGCTAGCGTTTAAAGGGTACATTCGATTGAGCTCAAATTGGGTGTACATGTTATAAACAACCATCGTAAGACCGGTATCGATTTTGATGTGTATAGGACTTATAGTTTTTCTACAGGGCTACGCTAAAAATTCGTTTTACATTATAGCCTATGCGGAGAAATTCTTGAAAGTGCGCTAGCGTTTAAACGATACATTCGATTGAGCTTCATTTGGTATATATATTTGAATTATTCATCGATTAATCTTTATTTAAATGCTTGGTAATGATCTTAATCGTAAGTGTTCGGAAAGTCGAGTGGAGTCACTCCAGATTTTTTTATTATAATATCAGTACTATTGTAGCATTAGAGTGCACAATAATGTGTACTAGATTTCCCCCCCGCATAATAGTCGCGCCTAGACTTTCACCATGAAAATTTAACAAAAACAGTGCGATCATTACGCAAGTAAACACGGAAGTATTTTTTAATCACTATCCATAGATTCAGAAAATATTTGTTGAGGGCGAGTTTTTAAATCCTTATTTGCGGTTATGCCACTGCATCCATTAAATATTAAGTTTCCCAAAAGATGGGTTCCTCTCTCTACGAAAAAAAATCTGGAGTGACTCCACTCGACTTTCCGAACACTTACGATTAAGATCATGACGAAGCATTTAAATCAATTTTAATCGATGAATCATTCAAACATATATACCAAATATAAACTCAATCGAATGCACCGTTTAAACGCTTGCGCACTTTCAAGAATTTCTCTCCATATGCCATTATGCCATAATATAAAAGAAAGATTTGTCGTAGCCCTGTAGGAGAACTATAAGTCCTATACACACCAAAATCAATACCGGTCTTAGGATGGTGGTTTATAACATGTATACCCAATTTGAGCTCAATCGAATGTATCGTTTAAACGCTAGCGCACTTTCAATAATTTCCCCCGATAGGCCATAATGTAAAAGAAATCTTTGTCGTAGCCCTGTAGAAAAACTATAAGTCCTATACACACCCAAATCAATACCGGTCTTGCGACGGTGGTTTATGACATATATATCCAATTTGAGCTCAATCGAATGCTCCGTTCAGGAGCTATCGTGTTCACTCACATACACACATACACACACACACACACACACACACACACACACACACATACACACATACATACATACATCTCGTAAAAATAGCATAAATGGATTCAGAAGCCCTCAAACGTGTAAAAACACCAAAATCTCGAAGTCGAATTTTTTCATGATTACAATACTTCCCTCACATGGTACATGTTCGGAAAGTAAAAAGAAAAAAGGAAAGAAAATGAAAAAGAAAAAGAAATAAAAAAAAGGATTCCAAATTCTAAAATCCTCTTATCCTTAAAATTTCCATCACGCCCTCTGTGAGAGAATCGAAACGAAAAATTAATAAAGAAAAAAAATCATGGGAAAAGAAAGAAAGAAAAAGAAAAAAAAAAGCATAGCATGTGCCACACCTGGTTCGATGGGAAAGAAAAAAAATATCCCTTTTTTTCCATCCTAATCGCTCCCCCATCTAATCAATTAAGTCACAAGTCACATTTTGTTTGGCTCCGATGTCAACCGCTGCGATTTATTCAGATGTTATAAAGAGAGAGCAATTCATTTTCCACCCTAAAACTCCGGAGGGAGTTACCGACACGATGTTGCGACATGGTTCAGTTCATTTGCCGCACATATGGCACACGGATAATCCGACACACGGCACGACACTCTCTCTCCCAAAGAACTTCCAAAAAAAAAAAAAAACATACGTATTTATATATTCTTTTATCTGGCCAATCCCCTTTATTCAGTTTTTTTTTTTTTTTATTTTTTTTTTTTAATATAATCATTATTGTAAGGTTTATGATACATCTGAGGATGAATGTCATTGATACGTAAGGGGGAGGAACTTTTCGTTATTGTTATTGAATAGAAAGAAAGTATCGACATTATTTTCGTATGCCTTTCAACGCTGTGGAGCGTCTGTGCTTTTATGTTTTTAAAAATCTGTAAAGAAAAAGATATGAATATGATTTTAAAAGTATATAGTCAAATGCAAAAAAAAGGTTAAACAATGTATATATTACTAAATGTCCATTACATTGCTACAACAATATATAATAAATTACTAAATATACATTACATTGGTGCAACAATGTGTAAATTAGAAAAGATACGCATTGTTACAACAATGTATAAATTGCTAAATGTGCACATTGTTACAACAATTTATAAATTGCTAAATATACATTGCATGTTTTACAACAATTTATAAATTGCTAAATATACATTACATGTTTTACAACAATGCATAAATTACTAAATATACATTACATTGTTACAAGAATGTATAAATTACTAAGATTAGTAACAAAAATGCATAAATTACTAAATACACATTACATGTTCACAACAATGTATAAATTACTAAACATACATTGCATGTTAACAAAAATGCATAAATTACTAAATATGCATTACATTGTTACAACAATGTATAAACTACTAAGATACACACTGTTACAAAAATACATAAATTATTAAATATACATTACATTTTCAGAACAATGTATAAATTACTAAATATACATTGCATTGTTACAGCAGTCTATCAATTACTAAATGGCCATTTTTGCATTAGTTTTACCGGAAAGTACTGTCCCTTTTTTGAATAAAATTCAAACCAAAAAAATATTTTCAACAAGTATTGAATTACAAAACAAGCTGTCCCTAAGCACAGGATTCATATTTGTTAAATTTTAAAACAAGAATATTATAGATATAAACTTTTTTTCTTTCAAGAAAAATGTCCACAGCCCCCCTTTTCTCACGTCCACCCTCCTCCTAGGATCATATTCAAAATGTTCTGAAATCGATTTTAGGTATTTGTGAGTGTTGTATTTTATTGCAAGAATTTTATGGATATCTCCTTTCTTCTCTGAGATCACGCAAGATATGCGAAGAGAACATTTTAGCCCCCACATATGCCGTAAGTTATGAATTCTGGAAAATGCTCTCCAATCCAGCACCTACGCTTAAAAACTCATGTCTGTGCCATATTTCGTATTTTTAGCTTCAGTAGTTTTAGCCTGGCAAAATATTGGCACACGAAAAAATGACATTACTTTCCGGTACACCTAATATGATGGTATAATATTGTATTGGGTTTTTTTTTTAGATGTTTCGATACTCCCTTTCTGTTTTAGTTTTGTTTTATCATTATTAATGACTATGTCATTTTATCTCTCACCCCCTTTATTGAAAATTGTCCGAAAAATGTGTCACAAAAAAGCGACATAAAAGTATGCGACATAATTTTACATATATTTAAATACTATTAGTTCACAACAGTTTTAATCTATTGTTACGATATTTCGTATAAGCTGTAGAATATGCAAAACATGTATTTTTCCATAAATACGTTACAATCATAAAAATTTCAACACAGGGTCACCAGGCGAATACGCGAGAGATAAAACGACATAGTCAATAAATATCGTTTTAATATGGCAATAATGAAACTAAAAAATTAGGGGCTTCAGGGGGGTCTCCCCCTGACGAAGCTCGAACAGCCGAGTTTTCTCTCACCCCCTTTATTGAAAAATGTATACCAAAAAATCGACATAAAAATGCAGCATAATTTTACATATATTTAAATACTATTAGTTCAGAACAGCTTTAATCTATTGTTACACTATTTCGTAAGCTGTAGAATATGCATCACATGTATTTTTCTATAAATAGGTTACAATCCTAAAAATTTCAACATAGGTAACCAGGCGAAAAACGCGAAAGATGAGCGATAAAATGACATAGTCAATTAATATCGCTTTAATATGGCAATAAGAAACTAAAAAATTAACCCTCTCGTCACCGAATTATGAAAAATCAGAGAAAACAAATCTGTCTAGCATTTAATGCATCTGAAATACTATTATAAATCATGCAAAAATATTTTTTCTAACGTCGATTAAAATTTGTCGATTAATGTCGATAATAATAATTTTTCTAATAATAATTTCCGCATTTTCGAAGTATTTTGTTATGCTAAAATTAATTTAAAAGGATGCACATATTACGTAAAGGTTGAGGAAGAAGAAAAAAACTATACTTACCTTAAAAAGAAAAAATAAATAAAAAAGCAGCGTAAATATTTTCTTAATTTTTCTCCTGAAACAATGCAGCGAAAACTGTAAAAAATGATCTAAATGGACTAGTACTGCAATCCAGGCGCGATTTATGCATCTAGTTAAGAGCTTCATATACTTTCTACATGAATGAATGATATTGATATCACTGAAAGAAAAAAATCTGATGTGTCCAACACATGACTTCCTTGCACGTCCATTAGATCAAAAATATTTTCGACGCACTTCCTCTAAATTTATTTGTTTGAAAGAGATAAAATATCAATAATAGTAAGGTTTAGCGATTTCTAGCCAAATATTTCGATATCGCCAAGCTGAGTTCAATTTAAAAGATTTCCTTCTGACACTTTATTTGGCGATATTTCACCAAAAGCCGACAAACTTGAGATAGTCAGCGAGATTTTGGGGATAGCCAAAGTAGTCATTGACCACAGACTTTCAATGAATTGAATGCATCTATACACCTCAATGTATTTAAAGTCATTTGGCTCACCATGTAAATAAATTCTCAGTCGATTGCTGTCAAAAAAGATATTGAAAACAGTTAGATATTACAATAGTTCTAAATACAAAGTTAAAAAATCTACGGGTTAAAGTTTTAGAGTTATACAAAATAGGAAATAATTTTTGGCGCCAAATTTGGCGATATTTCGGCGAAACTCGACAATGTAGACGACATTTGGCGAGATTTTAAGCATAAACCAAACAATGACAGATTATCGCCAAATTTGGCGATATTTCGCCAAAACTCGCCAAGAACGATGACAAATGGCGATACTTTGGGCATGGACCAAATGACTGACTATCGCCAAATTTGGCGATATTTCGCCAAAACTCGCCAAGGTCGAGGACAGACGGCGAGATTTTGGGTATGTACCAAACAATGACTGTCTACAGTTGTATTATAATGAAGATGTCCATAGACATTAAGGTACTGAAATTCTTTTCGGTGGTCCTGTAAATAAACTCTCCAGTAGATTGGAACCAAAAATCGAGATGCACAACTAGATGTTACAACATTCTTATATATGAAATTTCATAATAGTTTTTGAGATTTGAGAGTTAAATATGCACACACGTACACCAAATGTCGCCAAGCTTGGCGACTTTTGGCACAGTTCTTGAGGGAGGCACGTGACCGTGGTCGGACCATTACCTAACTTATGTGGTAGGACGGTATTGTGCTTGAAATGGATGAATGCCCCTAAAATTGCTATTGGCCGTAATGTATTGGAAATCTTTTGAGTGTTCCTGTAGCAGAACTATAAATGATAAAGACACTTTTTTTTAATGGAGAAATTCATTTTCTAACTCTTTACAGCATATATCACTTCTGAGTCGTTTGAAATATCCCAATACCTCTAAAAAACGCTTTGATGAATTTCGGCCCATAGAGCGTAATGTATTTCGAATCTTTTGGGCGGTCCTGTAGATAAACTATTCAGTCGAATGGAACCGAAAGGGGAGGTGCACAACTAGATGTTACAACAATCCTAAATATGAAGTTTCAACATTCAACGCCTAACAGTTTTTGAGATATGCGAGTTTAATGAATTTCGGCCCATTGAGTGTAATGTATTTCGAATGTTTTGGGCAGTCCTGTAGATAAACTATCCAGTCGAATGGAACCAAAAGGGGAGGTGCACAACTAGATGTTACAACTATCCAAAATATGAAGTTTCGACATTCTACGCCTAGTAGCTTTTGAGTTAGGCGAGTTTAATGAATTTCGGCCCATAGAGCGTAATGTATTTCGAATCTTTTGGGCGGTCCTGTACATAAACTATCCATTCGATTGCCACCAAAAGGGGAGGTGCACAACTAGATCATAGAACAATCCTAAATATCAAATCTCAACATTCTACGACCAATAGTTTTTGAGATATGCGAGTTACATACATACGTACGTACGTACGTACGTACACACGTACGTACGTACGTACAGACGGCATGGAAAAACTGGCCACAGTAGACTCGCCACTGGTCAAAATGAGTTGCAGACGCGTTAATATGATCGTGCATGCTAGCCTACGATGAGATGCATCGAAAAAATTCTTAAAATTAAATTTAGAGGTAGTCAAAATCGGTTTTTTCGTCGAAATTTGGCCCCCAAAATTTTTCGGGATCACATTACTTCCTTGTACGTAGTACAAGGAAGTAAAAATACTAAATTCAATTGTTTTCACTCTAAATATTGCTATTTGAAATAGGAGCCTCATATGAGGTTCAGGGTGACGAGAGGGTTAAGGGGGTTCAAGGGGGGTCTCCCCTGACGAGGCTCGAAAAGCCGAGTTTTTTTATTATTTTATTTATTTTGCTGCCGTCAATTTTGATGATTTTTTCATCTATGAATGCGGACTTGCTTTCCTTATAAAAAAGACCTGCACCCGATGCGTCAATTCCAAAATTTCTGTAAATATTTCAAATTAGTCTTTTTTTTTCTAAGATTTTATTTAATAAACTAGAATCCTGTGTGTTAAAGTTTTCTGTGATTGAAACCAGTAATTTCGCCATTTCTCAAGTCGTTAAAATTGTTTATTTTGTGCCAAAAGCTATTCTGGTTTTAAACTACTAGATTTTCTTTTCTTTTATGCCATCAACTCTCAATCTGTTTGATAATGCATCAATGTAAGATGTGAATGATGTGCTATTTACTAAAGTTTTGTTTAAACTCATCATTATTTTGTTTTCTCTTTCTAGGTAAGTGTTCTTGCCACTAATCCTAAAATTCGCTACGATTTTGTCAGGTAAGGGTATCTAGATCAAAATTTTGAGTGAAATGTTATTTTTTTAACACGCTCCAACAAAACTGAGACGCATTTATGCTTTCAGTTTGTCTTCTCTATTCTGTTCGTTACCTAATCCCCGTGAATATGCATGGATTACTGCGAAATTTATGTACGTTACTCTACAGTGTGAACCAAAAAGTTGGTAGCACGCTTTAATTCTTTATCTACTAGGGAAAAGGTGTGAATATAAGTTGAAAAATTGTTCAAATCGAGGTAGGAAAAAAGAATACGTGCAGAAAAAAATTCCCGTCTTTAATTTTCAAAATATTACACTTTTTTTAATTTTTATTACGACCCCGGACCAGAAAAATTCCCAGTTAGTAAAAGGTATCCCATACACAAATGTGATTATGGACAAAATTTCGGCTTTTCATCATAAAACATCTCAGATATATCTTTACAAGAAGATGATTGAGGGGCTATACATGATTTTGAGTGTAAACGTTTATTGCTTGAGTGGGAAAAAAATTCTTTTCTTTCGTAATTTCTGCTCGACCCCTGAAATGCGATCATTCGACGTGATTGTTTTCCATTCAAAGGCATTTAAAAAGTTGTTCAAGACAGTATTTATTTATCTTCATATCTCTGACACTTTTTAGAATATAATTCTAAAAAGATATATGATAACAGCACATCATTAGTGTATGGGGCAAATTTTACTAATTCAGAATTCTTTTGCTCGGAGTCGTATACAAATTTTAAAAGTACATATATTTTTTAATTAACGAGAGAAGATTTTTCATAACATTCCTTCCTACCTCCTTTTGAAAAAATTGGTCAATTTTCACTGCCCACTCATCTCTAATAGATAAAGAATTAAAGCGTGTTACAACCTATTTGAGACACCCTATATTATTACTTACCGTACCATGTACCCTATTTATATATATAATGGTGTTTAAAGAATGTATAATTCTTTCATGGGAATACCCAAAAAATTTCTATACATTGCATTCTATGAACAGTCATTGTTTAAAGCGTATTTTACAGACATTCATCTATTAAAAAAAAAAAAAAATACGAATTTTAGAAAGTGATTCTATCAACCTTTCAAGTTATTGGGCACAAGTTGGAGTGTTTAGGCTGATAATTTTATTTTTTACCAACTATGCGAAAATTTCTGAGCTGGGAATCGAACCCAGGACTGCCGCATAACGTGCGGGTGCTCTACCACAAAAATACGAATTGATATATTTTTTAAGGGATTGCAAAATAATACTCTCCATTGAAAAGAGTGCATGTAGAATTGATTGATTACAAGAATTCTAATACATTCTGGTCTACGAGTGCTTATAGACATTTGTCCGTTTGAAGTACAGATCTAGAAATAACTTAATTATTTACTCGTACTTATAATGTGCTAAAAATGACATAAAATTTTGGTACCTTAAAAACCTTTAAGATAAATATTCGACACCAGAGTCGATCACCAGCAATTTGGTCGGGAAAATTGAAAGTTAACCACCGACTAGCTTCGAACAGCTGGGTTATAATACACCTCGTGGATTCAGACCCGCAACTTTCCAGTTGTCAATCCTGTGCTTTAACCACAGGAGTTCCACGGCCACAACTGCATGGTTGTGTTTTGGAGCGAAAACACCGTCACATGTCTATCCTTTTTTCAGACAAGACTTTCAGACGAAGTTAATAATAATGTTTACATTTTTAAAAAATCTGTTATACAAGGATATTTGTCATAGCGGGGGGATGGGGGGAGATGTCTCAAATAATCCAGCATCAGAAGGAGCTTTCTCTTTTACCCTATTACCACAAATAGTTCAAAAGACATTATGAGAACGCAGGCTGAACGTCTTTTGTACTAGTTGTACTCCTCGGATAGAGGTTTTTACGATATTGATTAAATTACGTACTGCTCTGTCCATCTAAAAATCAATCTTCAGGCAGCAAAATATTTCTGATTTGTATGTGAAAATGATACTGATTTGTATTATGAATGAGATAATTCATTTCATATTCTATTTGTACCGTAGCAACAGAATCCATGTTCGTTCTTTAGCTGTCAATGTCAAATTTCAAGTATCCGACAAAAACTGGAGTCATTTCTAGAGTTCTTAAAATCGTAAAATTAAAGTATATATGCATCAAACGAATTTGACATTAATTTAAAATACTAGGACTTATAAAAATGTGTCAGAAATGCGGTGTTACGGCCAATTATCTGCGCGAGGGATCTAATCCGAAGGGGGGGGGGATTATACTCCTTGAAGGGACTTCCTAAGAGATCCTAACCCGTATTTACGCAAAGTTTCGGAGGAAACAACGGAAATCTCCGAATGGTTAGTTCGGCGGACGCGACCTGGTTTCGAACTAGGCACCTTCTGTCTCCCAGTTCAGTCACTCGGACTCATAAGGCTGCTCTAGTTATTTATTATTTTATTTCATTCACATGTGTACCACTACGTGCAGTGTTGGAAAAAACAAGAACCATTTGAGAGATTTACCGTCTTAGGCAATAACTATCTGTAACTATCAATTCTTGAATCCGTTGTTAACAATTCTGACTGAAAAGGTTAAGCCCCATTTCGTCATGGAAAAAGCAGCCACCAGCGTACTGCGCTGTGTTCCAGGAGGTAAAAAAATCATGGAAACCACCGCCTACTACTTTTCAAGTTCACGGTTCTCTCTCCTAAGGTCACTTTTTTTTTTCCACCAAAGAACTCATATTCTTTTTTTTTCTATCTCCCTTCACTGGAACCGTATGCCGGTAAGTCTTCATTTGTACAAGTCAAGGGACCGTTCACTCTAGCTGGTCACGAATGTAATGTGCCGTTTGAAGGGAAGATTACTCAGCCCTGGCACATCCAACCGAAAGCGGTTTACTCAGATTTATTTTTCTATTTTTTTTTATTTTTTTTTTTACATGCGTGATTTTACAGTGAAGTAATAATAAAAAAAAAGCTGGAAAATCACGAGAATAAAAAAAAAAAGAAAAAATCACGGAGAAAAAGAATCCAACTTCATGGAATATTTCCGACTTCGTGTGTGCATCGACTCGAAAAATGAGCTCGATTTGGCAAGAAAATGGGAGAGAGAGAGAGAGAGAAAAAGTTTTCTTTTTTTTTTTTTCTGGTACTTCTTCTTCTTCTCTTCTGACGCTTGAGTTTCCTCCACTTTTCTTTTCTTTTCTTTTGATTCGGCAATTTAGAGTTTTGACTTAGATTGAATAGTGGAGGAAAAGAACGCGTCCGTGAAGTCATGGAATAACTGAAATAATAATAGCTGGAAAAAAAAAAATCGTCTGTCTTGGCGGTTTTTGTAAATGGAAACAGAATACAGTTTCTTTGCGTTTTTTTTTTCCCTTTGCATGGTGTATATATATATATATTTCTTTCACTTAAAATGGCGTCAGGTAGTACTGAGATTGGCAAGGATTTACTCCCAGTCACGTCAGTCGTTTGCGGAGCATGATGGCGGGAAATTTATTTCGCCGAATTCGGGTTATTTTCTTCCTTTTCTTCAGAATTCTTTTTTTTTTTTTTTTTAGGTATATAACAAAGAAATGTTGGTTGTTAAATCTTCTGTATTATTTCCAAGTGGATATTTTTTCACTCGCATGCCTGTTTGCGAATTGTGAAGAAAGATCTGTTAGTTCTTTGTCAGCCATTTTTTTTTTTTAATTTTTAATACATGTGTTTAGTTCGTGTAAATTACATCAAGGATCAAAGGAGTTTCCTAAATATTTTTTTTTTGCTTTTTATTACTGTATAAGCCTTTACTGAGTAAAGTTAATACCTCCATAGTACGCTTTTTCGTTTCCAGTATTAGAATGTGTGACATGTATTTCCTTTCTCTCCCTGGAATTTAAATCCAAAGCAGACTCCAAAGCCGTTTCAGAGACAATATCTATGTAAATGTGGAGAATGAGATGTCGTGTTAAAATCTTTTATTAAGTTTCACGCCTTATTGAGTCAGAATCTTATGCAAAATAATGTAGATTTTTTTTTAAAAAAAAAATAGAATGAATACTTTAAAGGGAAATAAAAGCAATCCAAAAGAAACAGTAAACACACTGTTTGAATTAAACCTGGGCCAGTCTTTTTTTAAAGTTAAAAAAACGCAATTTGTTTTCACTTCTCAAAAAATTCAGGGCCGTTCCACAGGCTTTTGTTTTTTGCTTTTTTTTTTACATAGATGGCTCTTGCCCATCAAGCATTTTCCCATACTAAGGCCCGAATTGTTGACCATTTTATTATCTGGGCAACCAGTGGGATGTCAACGTTACTACTTATGAAGGTATGAACAAGTTGCCCCTTTAAGGGGCAGTGTTCCCGCTCTGGGAACAACTCTGACGTTTTGATTGTTGACAGTCAAAAAGAATAGATTTGATTTCTATAAAAATAGTTGCGGGTGACATAGCTCCACGAGAAACCTTTACTTTACAGCACGTCATCTCCCGTAAAAAAAATGGTCACGATTATTCTTAACAGCACAGACATCTGCTGAAAAATGGAAGAATGCGAGAACAGCTGGATAGGTTGCCAATGCTGAAAAAAAGGCAGCCGTTGCCATCGCTCAACTTAACTACCAGCAACCCTTTTTTCAGCATCGGGAAAGGGTTGTGCCTCAAAGGGTTAACACCCAAACGGGGAATGGAACCCGGACACAAGATGTGATGGAATGGTTCAGCCACCATTTATTCACTACACCACCAATGAGCGGGTGTGAGAGGTTGGTAAACACTGAGCTAAACTATGATAAAATTGTACGAAACTTAAGAGTTTATTTCATTTATTTCTATTGACAGAAAGAAAGTTTTTATAGATTTAAAACAATTTTTTTTTCTGAATTGTATAAAGTAATAAACATTTCTTTATAGGTGTAACTGTAATTATTACATAAGTGTCTTTGTCCGATTGCAGTTCTAGTAGTAATATGTGATAGCAATAAACATTTGTTTAAAAGTAATACATAATAAAAAATAACTCATATTCATATTTTCGATTCATAGCTACAACTATTGATGAAAATAAATAATGATCAAAAGCTGTTAAATATCGTTACAAAATATACTTTAAATAAGTTTATTTTATTCTTTATTCGCTAGTTCTATTAATTTAAAATACTCAGAGCTAATTTTTTAGTTTTAAAGAAAAACATCCTATAAATATTTAAATTAAATAAGATGGGAGGATGCATTCTACATGTATAGAAGGGGCTTATTTTTGTGATACAAGTCCAAATTTAAGCTGCTATAAATATAGTGAAGACTTAAAATTAAAATTTCGTCTGTGATATGCGTGTGGTGTTATTCGAAAAAATCATGTGATTTTGGTACATAAGTACGCATAAACTAATTATGCCAGGCACTTCAAATTTTTGAAACTGTCTCTTTACAAGCTGTACTGCATACTGAAATAAACGATCCATCTGTATCGGTTCCAAAACTTTTAGGAAAAATTCTTAAAAATCGGAAATTTTCGCAAAGCGTGTCACTCTTCGAAAAATCTTGCAGCTCAGATCCATATTTAAGAATTTTTTCTAAAAATTTCACAAAAGCCACAGCTTTTTCGGTTATTGGAGTGTGTAAAGCAGCTTATGAAGAACCATCTGGAATTTTTTGGAGACCATGGTACTATTAGTTTATTTCAATTTGTGTATCAAGACTAAAAAACAGTTTTTTTTTCTTTGACATACAAAATTTCTAGAAGTATCGCAGTGAAAACTGAAGGATAGCGAACGAAACTTTACTTAGCAGGTGCTCAAAGTATTAAATCTAAATTGTAGAACACAAGCAGTACTGTATGGAGGGGTTAACTGAATGTTCAGTAAATTAAGTTATTAAATGTTGATTTTGTATACGTTTCTAGTCCATAGATTTCAAGCTCTCTAGACATTTTTTACACAAAAGCAAAGGCGATAAAATTTAATGATGAAGTCACCTCATTGGACACTATAAGAAAAAACCATGCTAAATTACAGCACAGTGTGCTGGTAATCATAACGCCAACACCTGTGCTGTAAATTTCAAGCACTTTGAATTTTCAAGCACTGTGTTGTAAATTTACAACACCGTGTTGTAAATAGTTGGCACGATGGCACTGTGGCACAACAGCACATGTGCTGTAAATTTACAGCACCGTGTTGTAAAATTACAGCACATCATTTTCAAGTACCTATGTAAATTCACAACACTGTGTTGTAAAATTACAACACTTCATTTTTCAAGCATTTATGTGAATTTACAACACTGTGTTGTAAAATTAAAGCACCTCATTTTTCGAGCACTTATGTAAATTTACAACACCATGCTATAAAATTACAGCGCCTGATTTTTCAAGCACTGTTGTGTATTTTTACAGCACTTGAATTTTCAAGCACTGTAACGTGTTTTCACAGTTCTTGAACTTTCAAGTACTTTCATGGAATTGTACTGCTCTTCTGTGTAAGTTTTAGCCTGATGCAATTTTTCTGTACACATGCATTTATAATTACGTTTCGAGCAAAAATTTATACCTGTCCCTCGATTTGCACGGCACTCAATTTACACGAAAACTTTTTAAATGAAAACTTTTTTATTTTATTTTATTGTGTGTGTAAATCATACACATTTACAATTACTTTTCAAACAAATTTACAGCTATCCCTCTATTTGCTCGGTACTCAATTTACGCGGTTTTCAAAAGAAAACTTTAGTTTTTTTAATATTATTTATGGGATCCTACAATTTACAATTACATTTCAATCAAATTTACAGCTATCTTCTATATTCACTTTACTCAATTTACACGGTTTTACATGTTTTTTTTTTTTTTAAATCCTACACATTTGCAAGTAATTTTCAAACAAATTTACACATATCCCTCGATTTGCACGGTACTCAATTTACACTGTTTTTAAATGAAAACTTATTTTACAGGTTTTTTAAATTTTATTTATTGGATTCTACAATTTACAATTACATATCAAAGAAATTTACAGAACTATCCTTCAATATGCACGGTACTCAGTTTTACACGGTTTCACTTTTATATAGTTTCAAAATGATTTTTTAAATGTTTTTTTTTTTCCTTATCCTCCAGTTTACAATTAATTTTGTGACAAATTTACTCCCATCCCTCGATTTGCACGGTACTCAGTTTACACTGTTTTTAAATGAGAACTTATTTTAGAGTTTTTTATTATTTTATTTATTGGGTCCTACACAATTTAACATTACATTTCAAACAAATTTACAGCTATCCTTGCATATGCACAGTACTCAATTTACACCGTTTCGTGTTTATACGGGTTTTGGAATGATTTTTTTTTTTTCAGTTTTGTTAAATCCTAATATTTGCAATTAATTTTTAAACAAATTTACACTTATCCCTCGATTAGCACGGTATTCAATTTACACTGTTTTTAAATGAAAACTTATTTTAGAGGGTTTTTATTTTAAATTTTATTTATTGGATCCTACAATGTACAATTACATTTAAAACAAATTTATGGCTATTCTTTGGTATGCCCAGTACTCAATTTATACGGTTTCGTGTTTACACGGTTTTTAAATAATTTTCTTTTATCCTACACATTTACAATTAATTTTCAAACAAATTTACCCCGATTTGCGCAGTACTAAACTTACACTGTTTTTAAATGAAAACTTTTTTCTCTAACTCTGAAGTAGTTAGAAATTTTGCACGACCATTTAAAATATGTAGAAAAATCTTGCTCCTTTAAAAAGCCAAAAAGATCTGCAATAAATATTTTTGTTGTTGAAACTTTTTGAAACAGCACTTAATGTCAAATTACAAAATGTGAATTTAACCAAAAGCATTGCAAGTGGCAGTGGAAAATTTCGGAATGAGATTTTCATTCTTGAAACTGAGACCATTTGCTATTAAAATGAAATATTTTCAAACTCACAGTCACCTCTATGCCTAATATGTTAATGTTATAGTGATGCATAGCTGTAGGAGACTATAACTTTAAAAAAGAACTTTTGTGAGTGTGTAATAGCTTGATAATTAAATATGGCAATATTTTTAACAAAAACGTTAAATTAAAGTCTCGTGATCATAGCTTTGAAATTAATTTATTTTAATAACTAAGTAAGCAAACTTACATCCAAGCTTGAAAAGGGGGGGGGAGATTAATAATTCTTGACTTGTAAAGGGACTAAGGTTCCTCTTATTCATAGGGCCAAATTATAAGTTAAGATCATGGAAACAGATTTTTTTCAAAAATTTGTTTGTATGGAGTTGTTTTATACATACCCGTAAAAGGCAGGCCCGTTGTATTTCTAGAGTTAAGTTGCTTCAGTGTTTTGTTTTTTTACTGTGTCACTCAGCTACATTTATACATACTTTCTCTTATTAATATGTTCTTCCACAAATCCAGATATTTAAAGAATACTTGTTGAAAAGCTAAATTAAGCATAATGGTAATATACAATGATTTAATGTGCTATTTATTTTTTATTTTACTTTCTTGGAACAAATGCAGGCAGTTAAGTTCTAAAGTAAAGATATAAAGATATGGCAGAACAAAATTTCAGGCTGTTCTTTGAAAAATTCAGTATAATGCTTTTAATTTATAGTTTAATAGATGAATAAAACTTATCATTATATGAATTAGTAGTTAATTTAAAATTGCATTGAAATTATTTATCTAGAATAATTTTGGTAGTTTCAAATTAAAAGTCATATTTATTAAAATTGCCTACGATAAGATTTTTTAAATTAAATATAGATTAATATATTCAAAACAATCACAACTAAAGTAATTTAATAAAATAACAAAAGTACTCAACAAAAATCTGGTGGTGAAAAGGTAAAAGTAATTAAAAACTTTGTAAAATGACTCATAAAAGATACAAACTGAGGTCTATCATTTTGAGTAATACAAAAAAAGTCCACTCTTCTTCAGTTACAAAAAGTCAGACATCTGCACAAGTAAAAGGCTATTCTTTCTGACTGGGGTTGACTTTCTTGATGCTGTAGAAAAGTACACATTTTTGTACCAACCAAAGGGATTGTCCTGGATAAATACCCTTTTATGTGTATTATTTTACAAAGTTCTTAATTATTTTTGATTTAATAAAATGTTAGCTTTTAAATAAACTGAAAAAAAGCATAAAATAACAAATGAAATTTAAAACATTAGAAATTTTATTGACTTTCCATATACAGTATATAAAGCTACATAGGTTTTTATATTTCATCTCTATTTTACGCCACATACAACATAACTTATTCAGTCTTCTCTTTGATCAAACTTTCATTAATAAAGGAATATTTTTCAGATGCCTAGGATAAAACAAAAACACGTCATCAGATCAGCAAATAAATAAATCCCCAAAAATATGCCACTCTTTTCTTTTTTGGCTACTATTTCAATATTTCAACTGATTTCATTAACCCATTTGTGCCCTGATATTTTTGCGACTTTCTTCGATTTTTGCTAATACCAGCAATAATAGATAAATTTCTGATGTATACTTCTTGAACAAGGGATGATTTCTTTTAAAATCATTATGCATAATAATTGAAATGTCAACATCCTACTAGGTCATGTTAAAATATTTTGTGAAATTGAGGTTCAAGACTCGTGAATAAAGGCTAGGGAAAATTAATAACGTTTTTGACTGATAGCGAAAATGCCGTCCCAAAAAAGGGACACTAGGCATAAATGGGTTAGCTGAAATTTATTAATATAAACACTTATCGATACTTTAGAAAATCTTTATCCAAATAAAATATTTAAAAATGTTAAACTATGAAAATTTTATCATTATTAAATACAAAATAACAATATATAACGTCATGCAAAAATCAGGTGTTATGCTGGTTTTTTTTTTAAAAGAATGCATAAAATATGTACTATGTTGAGATTCCTCAACATAAAGGCATTAAACTGCGAAAATACATGTGTAATATTTGGTGGATTTTTGATGTTCCACTGTATATACAAGGTGAACCAATGGGATGAAATAATTTTTTAAAACTAATAACATTCTAAATATCATCTTTTGTAAAATTTAGTGATGAAGCAGCGTAATCTACATGAATGGAGATATTGCGTAGGTGCAGAATCGTTCATTTTTGGAAAATAATTTCCAAAAAGTCCTCTATTTTCCCACACACATTCTTGCAGACTCATTGCAAAGCTGCCTATAAAGTGCACAGTATTTTTAGCGTTATTGTGGACACAGCATGCTGAATCCTTTCTTTTAATGCTTGAAAAGTCTTTGGGAGGTTACTTTTTCTAAAACATTTAAAATGTATTTTTCTGACACAGTAATTATTTAAATCAATCAAAGTGAATATTATTCTTTACTGAAGAACATTTTAAGTTTCAATTATTTCAATTAAAAATCTTTAATTATTGAAAAGGAAGTATATTAAATATAAAGTGTTTTTGTTTATAAATAATAAGCATGTTCTTAAAATTTTATTTCTGAAAGAAAAACTGTTAGTGTCTTATTATTATACAATGACATTATTATACAGAGAAACTCCCTATTATCTATTATGTTAATCACTGAGAATGCTTGCACGGCCAATAAAAGAACACAATCAATTCGAAAACCCTTTCCAAAAGAAAAACAATCAACATCAGTACAAAAACATGCAATTTAGTTACATTTTCAAGATGCATAACATTAAACTAGAAAATTTTCTTTTAACATTAATTGCTTAAAGAAATCTGTAATGTTAATTTGATTTCTGTATCTTGTCCCAGCATCTATGTGTATTGAAGTATTTTGTAAACCACAATAATACCACTGTAATCAAATCCTCTTTTAAAAGATTTTAATGAAATTTAATTTGATGTAAAACAATAAATAAATTATTAAAAAATTCAACATATGAAATATACATGCATTACCATGCATTAACACTCATCAGATTCTTAAGGTTAAAAAAAAGGGGGGGGGTTAATAATAAATATGGTCTCTTCTTTAAATATGCAAGCCTCACAGCGAAATTTCATACCTGAATTTGAAGCAGTTGATGAGTTCCAGAGGAAAGTGGTTCGGCTCCTTAAGCAATACTGCTTCCTGGCTCTCAGTGCTTCCTTTAGGAGGTTACGAACTGAAGTCGCTCATCTCTTGAATATCCCGAAACATTCTAGACTACACACCTAGAGGTCATATGTAAATTGAGCAGTAATAAAGGAGGCCGCATAAGTTGAAGTACCTATGAATGTAATTTTTATGAAATTATAAGTTTTTGTATAGTTTCAACAATTCATTGCATTATATAGAAATATTACACTCTCTCTCTCACACACACACAGCTATTTATTATTTGACATAAAAAGTAACAACATAAAATATTTTTGTATATTCACATACGAGTAATAACTTGTTATAACATGAATCATTATTTTTTAATTACAGGTTTATATTTATATACATATATTAGCACAGGGGTGCAAATAGAATCTAAATATTGGGGGGGGGGGGGGAGGCTTGGCGACCACCAACTTCCAGCGACTGCCACCTTGTTTACATGGTGCTGAAACAGTCTCTGTCAATTTTACCCACATTTCTATTGGATCCTTTATCGTGTCAAAAATGGATTTGACTGTTCATTTGACTATTCCAACTTAAATAACTCCATTTTAGTTCTGTAGAAGCCGCCGATTGAGAATTGTGCTAATATTAAATTAAATGTAGTGTTTTTTTCCATGGTTTGATTAATATCCTCTTTTAAATTAATCAGAAATTTTCAACATCTTTAAAATAAAGGTTGTAATGTTTTGCATAATTTTATTTTAAAAAATTACTTACCTATATCATATTTACTTTAATTACATTTAAATACATATTTTAACGAAATATAATATTTCTTTCTTAAAAGTCCCTATAAACATTTAAAAAGAAAAAAAAATTGTACATGGACGCACCCACGGAGGGGGGCTATGGGGGCAGAACCCCCTTCCCCCCTAAAGTTGGAGATTTAGATGTCAAAAAACTTTAAAAATTAAAAGTTGTCATTAATGAGTTAAAATATTTTATTTTTAAAAATCGTCTTCGAATTATTTCTAAAATATCTTTTAGGGAAAAAATTGGTTTTTATATAAATACTTACAGTTAGTGTATGAAATACATTTAAACTCGGTTAATGTCACTGAATAGATCAGATAATTTTTTATGACTCTATAACGAGTTAATTTGATAGTGGGATTGGGTTCCATGGGCAAGTGATACTGAATATTTTGACGTGATAAAAGAGTTATAACAAGAGATCACTATAACCGAGTTCATCAGTATTTGTAGCCCTCCCCCCCCCTCTACCAAAGTAAAATCCTGGGTGCGCCATTGATTCTGTATAAATAATTCATAAATGTAATAATATGAAAGAAGGATTATTCCAAAGAATGTTTCTTAGTTCTGAAATAGTTTAATGTAATAAAATAAACACTTAATATTTTGCAATTTAAAAATAACGCATGAATAATAATTATTGAAAATAAATAATATACTTCAGTTTTGAAAAGCAATTTAAAAATGAGATAAAACAAGATAAATTTAAACTATTTTTGGAGTTGGACATAAACTATGTGATTTATTTAATATGTACATGCTTTAATAAAAAATATTTTTTTCTTAAAAGTCTCCATATAAACAACATTTTAAAAAATATTCTGTATAAATAATTCATAAATGTATTACTATGAAAGAAGAATGATTCCAAAGACTGGTTCTCAGTTCTGAATTAGTTTAATGTAATTACAATGAGCACTTAATATTTTGGAATTTAAAAATTACTTAGGGAGAACAGTACACCAATATATATAGTTTATATATAAATACGCATAGCAATTACTTCAACTTTTTTTTTTTTTTTTTTTTTTTGCTAAATGTATAGGGGGAACTTTAATTATTGAAAATAAATAAATATACTTCAGTTTTGAAAAACAATTTAAAAATGTGATAAAACAAGATAAATTTAAGCTCGAGTTGGACATAAACTAATGTAGAATTTAAAACAGTACTATTTTTCTGGAACTACATTTTACCAATATTGGTTTAATGGGATTAAAACTTAAGTAGTATTATAAATAAAAAAAATTAAAAATGAATTAAATCAAAAGAATGCTTTCAAAAACCTGATACTTCATACTAAAATATTAAAATAATAGTGAATACTCCTGATATTTTGACATTTAAAATCCATTTTATATAAAATATAACTTAATAGTAGTATATTGTATAGAGCAGTGTTTCTCAGCATTTTACAAATATGGACCAGCAGATTACAAATTTCAAAACCTTCGCTGACCGGCACATTGAAATTTTCAATACCTTCGAAAATTTTAATGTGGCGGTCAGAATCAATTTAAAAACGAAATAAATTTAAACTTTTTTTTTTTGATTTAGACAAACTTAATGCAGAATTTAAAACAATATTTTTCTGGAAATACATTTTACCAATATTGGCATTAAAATATATTAATAGAATAATGAAGCAAGTAAAAGAGACTACAGAAATTTTATTACTATATTTTTATATTTATTTACATATTCTTTAAGATGAAAAGTTTTTAATACAATAACTCTTGTCTACAAGACGTTAATGTTTCAAAATAATTATATTCGAATCGATGTTCCATTAGCTCATTGAAACGAAGAAATAATATTTATAAATATGTATATGTATACGAACTTGGTTTTATAAAATGAAGAAACAGCACTTTAAAAAGATTTTTTAAAATAAAAATAAAAGCAGTATATAAGTTATATTATTATTTAATTAATACAATTTGATAGTTTACTATCATTAACGCGTAATAACCTTGCAGAAATTTTTCAGTTCAGCAGTCTTGTTTACTAAACAAATGCACACCGGAACTCGGTTTGGCACCGTTTAGAACACCGCCAATATCCAAACATCGTACAATAAACACATACTTTATACGTTATTAGAAGCTTTGGAAGACTAAATTACAACATTATACGATTATTTGGAACCTAAACTTTTTACTACATATCATAATTTCAACCAAATAAATATTATAATAGAATTACTTACACTGCAAAGTCCAACTTCCGTAACCGGATTCCATTGTAACACATCGGCAATTCACTATCCACACTGTTTTCTTCGTTCAATATCTCTTGGAAATTTACGCATTTGCTTTTCAAATCTGGAACGACTTCAACAATTAACGTCTGAACACAACCGCCCTCCCATAATCAATTTTATTGAAATCTTTAACAGCCGTTGAAGTATAACAAGAGTCGGTTAAACAACACGTCGGTTTACATATACCAGATTACAAAAACATGGGCATGGCAACCAAACCCTCTCTCAACTCACATATTCTTGCCTGGAGTCCTAGCTTAGCTCACTGATAATGGCACGATATTCTGATTCGCTATGAATGTCATGTGACCACCAGAAGTGCCACCCTAAGTTTAAAAAACCAAGCGCGAGTGCTTGAATTTGATTTTGCTGCACGTGTTGTAAATTAGATACAGCACATTGTGTTGTAAAATTACAGATATTTAATACAGTGGACGAGTAGGTAATTCTACCGCCATGAGCGCAGTTAAACCCATTATTAAACACTGGTGTAACCTGTTCGCTCTCACCAATAGAAAGACGTAATGAAGAAGACTCACCTTCTTCGGCCTATGTTGCTTCTCAGAATTGTGCTTTAAACTCTCCATCGATCGATTGCGCAAGCGCGACTCTAGACTCCCCACCCCCAAGGAGAAGCAACAGAGGTCAAAGAAGGAGTGTATTCTCCGTTACGTCTTTCTGATGATGAGAGCGAGCAGGTTAAACATGGGTTCAAGATTTAACCCTTTGAAGAGCAATCCTTTCACACCAATGTAGAAGGAAACCTGGATAGACTGTCCAAAGCTGAAAAAGTGCAGTCGTTGCCATCTATCCATTTAACTACCAACAAGAGGGCGGTCGATCGGATAACTCATCTTGTGGCTCAGGGCTAAAGAAGCTGACTGAGCGGCCCCACAGCCAGCTATGTCAGAAAACTTCTTTAGCTCTGTGACGCAACACCGCACGTTAACCCTTTGAGGCGCAACCCTTTCTCAATGCTGAAAAAAGGGCAGCCGTTGCCATCGCTCGACTTAACTACCAGCAAGATGGCGGACAATCGAAACGTTCATCGCGTGCCACAGATCTAGAGACCCTTTTTTGACGACAGCTGGCTGTGCGGCACAGCCAGCTGTCGTCAAAAAAGGGTCTCTAGATCTGTGGCACGTGATGAACGTTACGATCGTCCGCCATCTTGCTGGTAGTTAAGTCGAGCGATGACAGCGGCTGCCCTTTTTTTAGCATTGAGCAATCTATCCAGCTGTTCTCGCATTCTTCCATTTTTCAGCAGATGTCAGTGCTGTTAAAAAGAATCGTGACCATTTTTTACGGGAAAGGACGTGCTAAAAAGTAAAGGATTCTGGTGGAGCTTTGTCACCCGCAACTATTTTTATAGAAATCCAATCTATTCTTCGTGACTGGCAACAGTCAAAACGTCAGAGTTTGGTGTTCCCAGAGCGGGAACACTGCGCAACAAAGGGCTAAAAGGTCAAAATGAACATGTAGAAAAAAAAGGAAAAAAAGAGTAACCCATCTCTGATAATATGCTTAATTGTACTTACCCCCCCCCTCTTTTGAAACTTTTCTCGATCCCCTCTCTGAGAAAAGCTTCCAGCAAAAGCAGTTAAACAATGTAAACAGCTCAAATTAAAGGGGGGGGGGCATAGGCGTAGAGTTATATGGGCCCGTGGGGCTCGAGCCCCCCCAATAAATTGTGAATAGGGGCTGAGCCCACCCAATAATTTATCACTAAATACAGAAAACTAATTTATACTAATATAAAAAAAAGTATTCACGCAATTTACAAACGTTTAAAAAAAAGCTTTACTCATAAAAATTTTCTTCTTTTGATTTCAATCATGATTTAGTATTCATTGTGACGTCCTGTAACACAAAATGTTACTATAAGCTGCCCTCGCCAGCCTCTGGTTCATTAAAATCAGATTATGCAATGTAAAGTATGAGATGAAGAAAAGTTCAGATGTGTCTAAAATGCACTATCTCATAAAAATGCTTTTTTTTTTCCTCCTTTGGATTTTTTACTTTCCTTCTATTTTTAACTTATAATATGGTAGGAAGATACTAACATGGATACTTACCTTACATTGGTGTAGAATTCTATGGGCCCATAGAGATCGAGCGCCTCCAATAATTTACACTTATATATAGTAAGTCATAGCTGCCAACTACTACGAAATATAACTAACCACGTTTTGTAAACAGTATATTTTTTAATAATTTTTTTCAAAATAGTAACCAGCTCGTGAGCGCATCACAAAAATTTTGCTATATTTTAAGCCGATGTAGAAAAAGTGGTTAGTTATATTCCGTAGTAGTTGGCAACTATGAGTAAGTAATATGTATGTGAATCAGTGGCGTAGCCAGAAACTTTTCATGGGAGGGGTTACGACTTTTGCAACTCGCATATATGTATATACGCCACTGAAGTGAATATATGTGGTTGTGGGGCCCGGCCCCCCCAATAATTTTGAAAACTTTACGCTTATGGGGGGGGGAAGAACAACGCGCATTCTAAAATTCCAGCAGCTATGAATTCTTTTCGACAAAAGTCTTCAACACTTCTTTTTTTTTTTTTGCTTCTCCATTCTACGGACAAATTCAAAAGACATTCTTAGCAACGGCATTTCATTTTGCACACACTTTTGTGAGACAAATTCAAACAGAAGAGAGACAATAAGAAAAAAAAAAAAGACGCATATACTTTGCACCTTTTAAATGCCTCGCTACAAAAGGCGTCAAAGAAGAGAATTGAGAATGGATTTGTTGGACAAAAAAAAAAAAAAAAAAAAAAGAGGGGGAGACGAAAAAACTTCAAATTAACTTGCCTTGAAGAATGCGGAAGGCGAAAGAGTAATGTAAACTGCAAAGGAAGAATTTTTTTTTTTTTTTTTTTTTTTGTCTCTCTTTAGTGAATAAAATAAAACGTGACGCATTAAATAAACACCCCATAGCATCAGGGCGGTCATTAGTGCCTCAACATTAGTCAAGTGGGGCTGAAGGCTCTGCTTTCATTTGCTGTATCATCCTCCCCTGCAAATGTGCATTTAAAATAAATGGCGTTATTACATTTAGGAGTCGGGTTTAACATTTATTAAATGTTAGCGTTTAAGCAAATACAGCGGTGTGTTTAAAGCTGTTGTCAAAACGGAAAATTTATAAAGCGGGTTTCGCTCAGTGTTATAGAGATGATGCTCTGAAATGAAGTTGATTTAGATTGAATATTTCTTCAATGTCAAACGTATCGTATCAGTTTAATCGAAACATTTCTTTTACTGTAACTCGCTGGGTTTGTTTTAAAGCTAAATATATGTTTTTGATTTTTGTACATCCAATTCATAATTTCACGGTTAGTTTCAAAGTTGTAAAAAAAAAAAAACCAACTCCACCAAAAGGTACTGTTCAAAAATGTTTTTTTTTAATTATTAAATGATACAAACTTTTCAAACACGCAAATTAATCAAATAAAGTTTTAAAAAATCACTTTGTGGTGAAATAAATTATAAATTCGCAGCTAATGTTATAGAAGATTGGTCTTTTATTGAAAGCAATTAAGTTCCCGAGCACTGCAGAAATTTCTCATATGTTGACCCATGTAATTTCATTGCCCTTTAATATCATTCTAAATTAAGATATTTTCTCTCCTATCAATATGTTTATGAGGGGTTCATTTACGTACATACATTTTTAGTACGGTGTCTATGTACTATATAAAACATTTTGTTTTAATTTTGTGTGATTGATATTAACTTCAAAATAAAACACAATAAAAAAGTTTTTTTAATTTTTCATTAATGATGATGTATTCTAACCGTTTACAATATTACATAAATCTTCATTAGAGAGATAGGAGTTAAAAAAAAGGTTTAAACTCAGGGTTTTCTACAGAGTTTAATATTTAAGTTTAAAAAAAAAGTGTGATCGCTGAGATTTCGTTTGGGTGCACGTTTTTAGGTCCTTCATTTTTAACTTACTAGGAAAAAGCAAGTATGAGATGAATTTCCTCGGTGATTTATTTTCGTTTTAATTAGAAATATCGCCTTCGTAAAAAAAAATTATTCTAAGGGTAACTGAACGGGTTTATATTATTAGTAGTAATATTTATGTTATTAATATTAGAATTTAAAATATTCATTAGAATGGATGATGCTTCTATTTTAACCAAATGTGGGTTGAATACTGGGTGTAAAAATACAACATTTCTCCCCTCTTTACCCTTATCTATGCGATCGCCTAAAAGTTATGTAGAATTTGACCAAAGTCATATTGTTTCTCTTTTCAAAGGGTTAGAACTGTTCAGTTATGGAAAACGCAAATTCTGAGAAGCTTTTTAATAATGAAATTAAACTAGAATCTCGAAAAAGAATTAGAACATTTTTTCATAAACTTACCATAAAACGGTCAACCTCCAAGAACTAGGGCAGACGTAGGGAAAAAATCTCGAAGAAGCACTATTTTCGGAAATGTATGATGCTTCTATTTATTTTGCAAGATCGTTTCAGTGCTTAAAAAAAAAAATCTCTCTTCTGGAACCTAGATGAGATATATTAACTTTTGTTTATAAATGTACGTAATAAACAAACATTGTGATTGAGGATTTCAGGGGATAATTTGTTTGTTTTTAAAGCTGTTCATGAAAAGCAATGACTTGCCTAGGTAAGGTAACATCCTTTTTAGACGACAAAATGGCGCTCTTTCTTTAAAGCTGTTCATGAAAAGCAATGGCGTGCCTAGGTCATGGACTTCTAGGTAAAGTAACGTCCTTCTTAGACAACAAAACTGCGCTCTTTTCATAAAGCTGTTCATGAAAAGCAATAGCGTGCCTAGGTAGAGTAACGTCCTTTACAGACATCAAAACTGCGCTCTTTCTTTAAAGCTGTTCATGAAAAGCAATGACGTGCCTAGGCAAAGTAAAGTGCCTTTTAGCCAACAAAACTGCGCTTTTTCTTTTAAGCTGTTCTTGAAAAGCAATGGCTTGCCTAGGTAAAGCAACGTCCTTTTTAGACGACAAAACTGCTCTCTTTCTTTAAAGCTGTACATGAAAAGCAATGGCTTGCCACAGGGGCGTAGCCAGAAAATTTTCATGGGGCGGGTTACGACTACTGCAACTCACATATATGCTTACATGTGTGTGATAAGGGAGTAAAGAATATAGGTTTTGTATGGCAAAAAATTCCTCATGGGGAGGGGGGTTATGACCCCCCTAAACCCTCCCCTTGGCTACGCCTCTGGCCTTGCCAAGGTAAAGTAACGTCCTTTTTAGACAACAAAGGTGCGCTCTTTCTCTTAGTAAGCACGAAACCGATCACGTCCTTTGTATGGCCATTAAATTTGTTTAGAATGTCCATCCATATTGGTTAATGTTATGACACTTCTTTGTCCAGATTTAGGTACTAAAGACATAGATTCAAAATAAAATACTTTAGTGACTTATTGCCATGCAGGGAAAAAACGATTTGTATAAAAGGAAGAACTACTGTTTGTTTGTTTTTTTTTTTGCTTGTGTATTATGGTAAGCCTACCAGTGGAGCATTTGCTTAAGCAGTGTGCTTTGGGAGGAAGACTTCTTAAGGGGTCCAAACGCGTGTTCACGTTACATCTGTAGAAAACCATCCAAAACTTTAATCCGTTAGATCGGCAGCCACGCGATGGGTCCGAACCCGGAACCTTCACACTGCAGCCATCTACCACGAAGAACTACTGTCGTTGTTTCCTTAGTAATGATGAAAGTAAGAAAGTTAAATTTTTCTTTCATTCCGTCGATGAAGCAATGGAAATATACACCTTCTACCAATTGTCAATCATTGGCACGTACCCTACCGTACGTATCTTAGATACGTCACTGGTTAAAAGAGCAGTGGCGACTGCAGTTTATTTTACTGATAAAATAATAAAGTCGCTTATTCTTAGATAATTTTAAGAATAACGAACTGAAACGAACTAATTTTAAGAATAACGAACCGATTTTAAGAATGAAGAACTTCGAACGAAACTGAAAAGGAAGTAGGAAGGCTACGATTTGGAGAATTAAAACACAATTCCAGCCGGAGTCTGTATCCAAAATGCTCTCTTGACAAACGCAAGTCGGGACAAGTCACACCGGAATTATTTCTCCATCACGAGTTAACTCTTCGTGTCATTAATGGCGCGATGCGGGGGCGGTGGGGGCAGGGGGGGGGGAGATGACAGCGTCATCGCATTTGTCAAGTGGGCTCGAAAAGTTTTAATTTCATTTGCAGTTCTCTTCCCACCATCCATTAGCCGTCAACTCTTGGCACACGCGCTAAATGGATCGCGCATTTGCACTTGTTTACGCCGAGGAGAAATTTAAAGCGGTCGCTCATGTTAGTTTAATAGACGTTTGCTTCTTCCTTGCTGTGTAAAACGCTACATTTGACGCTAAGGAGCTGCCAGTTATCCGAGGTGTTTGTGTTTGACGCGCAGTTAGACGATTATGACAGAGTGAATTCTTGTATTTTTAATCTACTAACGATTAGTTGAAAATAATATCAGGTTGTAACGAAAGTTTTCCGCCAAATCTGCCTGAAAAACTCACTTCTAACTCCTTAGATAACTGTTTATGAACTTTCGGTATCAAACCTGCACAGTGTCACATGATACAACAATAGTACTTAAAGCTGTACTCATAATTCGTTGATATTCTGTAGCTGACTTTTTGTAACACAACTGGAAGTAAAGGATGGTTCTAATCCTCTAGAGTGATAGTGTCATTTGAGACACCTTGTACTTAATGATAACTATATTTTTTACAGATTTCACACCATAGTGTTATAAAGTAAGTCTCTTTCTTCCAAATGCCAAAAATTGTTTGACAAAATATGAGCAAATACGCCAACGCGAACTGTGTGCTGACGATGTTTGGGGTGGCGGGAAACTTTCGTTACAACCTAATACTTAACTGTGTCATATTTGAATGGTGTACCTTCTGGATGATGTTTTCCTATTTTCTGTACACTCTGGTAGTCTGTGCGACCCTCTAGCGGATCGCGATTAAACTTTTTGGGGATTGTAAAACGTGCGTATTACTTAACCCTTTGAGGTGCAACCCTTTCCCAATGCTGGGAAAAGGGAAGCCATTGCCACCGCTCGACTTAACTACCAGCAAGATGGCGGACGATCGAAACGTTCACCGAGTGCCACAAGATCTAGAGACGCCTTTTTTCACGACAGATGGCGCACAGCCAGCTGCCGTTAAAAAAGGGTCTCTAGATCTGTGGCATGCGGTGAACGTTTCGATCGTCCGCCATCTTGCTGGTAGTTAAGTCGAGCGATGGCAACGGCTGCCCTTTTTTCAGCATTGCGCAATCTATCCAGCTGTTCTCGCACTCTTCCAGCTGTTCTCAGCCGAGTGCAGCTGGCTGAAGATGGCGGACGACCGAAACGTTCATCGCGTGCCACAAGATCTAGAGACCCCTTTTTTGACGACAGCTGGCGCACAGCCAGCTGCCGTCAAAAAAGGGTCTCTAGATCTGTGGCATGCGGTGAACGTTTCGATCGTCCGCCATCTTGCTGGTAATTAAGTCGAGCGATGGCAACGGCTGCCCTTTTTTCAGCATTGCGCAATCTATCCAGCTGTTCTCGCATTCTTCCATTTTTCAGCAGATGTCAATGCTGTTAAAAATAATCGTGGCCAGTTTTTTAACGGGAAATGACGTGCTAAAAAGCAAAGGATTCTCGTGGAGCTATGTCACCCGCAACTATTTTTTGTAGAAATCAAGTCTATTCTTCGTGACTGGCAACAGTCAAAATGTCAGAGTTTGGTGTTCCCAGAGCGGGAACACTGCGCGTTAAAGGGTTAAAGAGTGGCTGGGTTTAAATGGAATTACCAAATAGGCATAGGCCCTAAAAAACCATAAAAACAAACCGATTTTTATGAGTTGGTTGCCAGTTTCCGTCTGTCCTGTTTGATTACTTCAATTTTTCTTAGGTTCCCGTGAAGGCTCGAAATAGGATTTTGAAGCTGGCAGCAAAACATGCTGAGATTTTTTTATAAGCTGCAGCGAAAGCTATTCAGTTCAAGGCATTTTCTGAAACGCTTTACTTTCATTTGTCTCGAATATCTGCTTCTTCAGACTGTAACTACTGTACAGTTATAATGACACTGTTGACAATTACAGCTTTTTTATGTACATTCCAACTACCTTGTAGCTGAAATTTTGTTCAGTTATGCACCTTAGTTTTTCTGTGCCTTATTTTTGTTCCATTGTTAATTTATCTGTCTGTGTTTGGTATGTTTTGTTTGTTTGTGCTCTGTATCATTTTCAAATGTGTTCTCTTCTCGCTTGCTGCATTGGAAATAAAAAAAGCATGTCAACTTGACTTAAATAATACCGGACTTCTTCTAATTTATTAAAATAAAATAGGTCCAAGAAGTATTATTTTGTTTTCATACTTCAGAATACCTAATACTTCAGATAATTAACAAGCGTTCCGCTTCAAATTGGAACCGTACCCTATTTAGATATTTTTAAAAATTCCTCTTATATTGTAGTTTTTAGTAGCAATTCGAATCATTATTCTAAAAAAAAATTATAAATAAATCATGATCAATTGCTTCAAATTAGGACAAAATTCCAGAGCAGTCAGAAAGAAAAAGAAAAGCAAAAAAATCGCCATTTTCTTCAAAGTAATTGAGCTTCAGGTTTCATTTCCACATTCTCCTCATTCGATGAAAATGATTGTGGAAAGATATCAAATGGATGCCTAAATGATCCTTTGTTAACACTTATATTCCTGGATACACGATACGATATGAGTTATTATTTTTATCGTTTATCACGATAAAAGTGTGATGGATAACATAATGACGCATTTATTCCCTAAATTCAATAACACTTTTTTTTTCTGCTTTCATTCTCTGTTTTTTCCCCCAAGATAGGTGCTCGTGAAAAGAACACGAACTACGTTTAACAGGTTAATTGGAGTAAGAAAACCAGCTCCTGATTCTTTATTACTTTTTTTTTTCCAAGGGGCTTCCATTTTTAATCATCGTCTGCTGTAAATTGCCGCGGTGGTTATTTTTCACTGCAACTGTCACGGCACCTTTTCTCTATAATAGATTGAGAATACACAGTAAAAGATAAGAAAACAAATGGTATTAAAAGTGAAAAATTGTTCTTTTTTCAAACCCTTTGCTTGAAAAAAAAAAGATTATGTATGTATATAATTTTTTTTTTTTTTACGTAACATTATTGATGATTTTCTTTTAAAGATTCTGAAAAGATATGTTTTCGCATGTTATTTTCTAGATTTCGGTTTTCTTTTTCTGAAAAATAAAATACCCATTGAAAAATAGCATTTTTTGGGTATAAATTATGAGATTTTATTTTATGAAATTCAGTAATATAAATAATTCTTTTTCTGCATTAAAATAAAATACGTAGCTACATACAGGATCTAAAAAAATTATTCGGAATTTAAGTAGGTCGTTTTAAGTGTATTTAAGTTTTAAAAAATTAAATTAGCATAAAACTGGAATTACGTAAAAATTTGATAAATTATACACAGAAACTTACGTAGAGATAAATTTGGGTGTTTAAATAAGTGCTCATGTACTTTTAAAGATGAACATCAAAATAATTCTAAGTTTTATTACTATAAGCAACAAATAATGACTTTCATATAGCTAATGTATATTAATGTATATGATTTTGAAATATCAGTAATTTTCAATTAAAATTTTAGTAGTGAATTATTTTATAAAAATATGTTAACTAAATCATGAGATAAACAACATAATAATAACTCTATAAAATCATAACTAATATTGAAAAAATGTATACAATTAAGGTATTCATCAAGGAGCAAAAATGGCCATTTTTGATTTGTAGTGTCCTTTCTTAGCATAATGTTTGTGAAGAAATATCTTTGATAACGAAACTCGTAAAAATAATAAATTGAAAGAGTTCATGGGCGATTAAAACTTTTACAAAAAAAATCTCTGTAGTAAAAAATCTAAACTAAAATTCAATGCATTAGATAAACACAAATAACAAAAAAATATGTTGTGCAAATCTGTTGACTGTTCTGGTATTGAAAGTTTAGAAGAAAAAAATGGATTCTTAGAGACCTGCTTCTACAGTTGAGGATACAGATCTTATTAATACTATCGTGCAGGACAGAAGTTCTAGCTTGTGCAAACTAAACTGATTTTCCTCTAAATTTTAGTAATCAGGATTTTCTATTATATTTTTTCAAATCATCATAAATTTAATCTCTGCTATCAAAGGAAGAATTATTCAATTCATTGAAAAATATTTAACAACGTCTGAAAGGGTTAAATAAAACATAAGTGTACCGATTATACTTTTAAGGACCTGAAGAAGGCTGCAGATTTTAAAAACAATTTTCAGAGCTGAAATGCATGTAATAAGTCTGTAGAAATATTTAATGAATCCAATGTCATAAATATAATCATTCATTCGTGAATATTTAGCATCAACAGCAAGTAGTAGTAAGTTAAATAATTAAAATAAATAAATAAAATAAACGTGAGATTTGGAAATTTTTAGAAATTAAAAAATTCTCATGAAGAAAAAAAAACATATTTTCTCAAAAATCATACCATAGGAACTTATTACACCTGAACAAGGCTGAGCCTTTTGCCCCACCGGAAAGGTTCATCCTGTTCATCTTTTATGTGCTATAGTTTTAGTTATTAATTTTAAGATAATTCGGCACTGAAAATTGTCCTTTTTAATGTTAAAGAGACATTTTAAACGTCAAGCCATAACTCCAAAAACTTTGAATGTATATCATACTTTATTTTTCAAAAGTATTATTTATAAAATACAAAAAAAATTAAATAAATAACTAAGTTTTTTCATATCAGTTTAAAATTATTAAATCCTATTTCAAAAATAAAAAAAAGAAGGAGAGAAAAGAAAGAAACGATAAATAATAACATACATAAATGTTTTCATGGAATCAGTATGCTTCAAAACCTTTCAAAATAAATTTGGTTTTATCAGGACCAGTAGTTTTGGAAATGCCTCCTATTACAGTTAAAAGCAAGCCTTTAAAGGCCGTATGTTGTATTAAAGTGTTTTGAATTTTACTACATTAGCTTTTGTAGCAGCGAGGCTCCAATTCAATACAGTCCCCATTTGAGAACTCTTTCAATTTTCATCGTAAGGCAGTGAAATTCGATATCTGTGGTGACTTAGTGTCGAGACAACGATTGAACAAATAAAATGCAATCATTGGTACGGGAATTGTAAAAGTAAAAAATATAAATATATACAAATAAAATTTAGACATCTCCTCGAAAAGGCAAAAGTTTTATATAAGCATTCTGCACTGTGTACATTGGACTGTAAAAAAAACATGGACAGTAAAAAAACTACCATAGATGTAGGCGACGGATAGATCGACCGTTTAGGCCAAGGACGATGATTAAAAAGTAAGGTTAATTCTGTATATTGTTTTAACCTGCTTCGCCTAAGTCTCGGATGATTTTATTCAAAGACGCATGCAATGGAGGACACGGAATAGAAATCTTTGTTATCGTGCCTTAGAAACGATGAAAAAACGTTGGAAAATGTTTTATAATCTATATACCTAGTATTATTTATATCATTTTTGCCAGGTATGCATTTAAGTTTCTTCCTATCTTTCTCGCCCTTTTTGGCTTAGGGAAGACACTTCGGTTTTCGTAACTTGCGATAGAGTGCAACTATCGCAAGTTACAAAAAGTTTGTTGACATATTTTCTTGGTCAAAATTCACTTGAATAAATTTCCCCAAAAGTTGCTTGAGTTGTGTGGTGTTGTGTGTTTACGGCCGATGTGCTAGCTACACGAGGGCCGAGGGGTAGGGTACCCTTCGTGGGGGGGTCTTTCTAAGGGGTCCTAACCCGTATTTACGAAGTTTCGGAGCAAGCCGCAGAAAACTCTGAACGGTTAGATCGGCGGACGCGACCTGGCTTTCAACCAGGCACCTTCCATCTCCCAGTTCAGCGCGCTATGTGCTATGCCACTGGTGGGGTCCAAAAAGTCTCTTGAACTTTTAATTAGCACCTAATGCAGTAAAAAGTCCCTAATTTTAACGATAAATCCCCTAAGTCTACTGTATTTCCTTATTTCTTCTATGACCTTGAATCCCCCCTTCATAATACTATCATTATTTCACACTAAAAGTTTTTATTTCCCCATGTTTTATGGCTTTCCTTGACCTCTTTCGCTGCAAAACCGAACAACGTAAGTCGCCCAATTTTATTTGCGGTAAAAAAAATAAGATATCAAAGCACCGCCAGGGAATAAAAAAAAACTCGGAACTTACACGCAATCTAGAAGCTGTGATACGCAAAGCAGCAAGGAACGTAAAACCTATTTCTTCCAGATGGTGTGATATTTTGGCGTCGTTTCAAAAATTTTCTAGTCAGAATTTTTTTTTACCCAGTTTTCTTTTTTAAACACATAACAAAATCGTTTCATTTTTTCTTCCTCTCCCACGTGTGCATATGTAATTTTTTTTTCGTTCTTCTATTTACATGATACAATGTCAAAACAGTCTCGCTACATAACACGTTACGATATAAAAAAATAGGGAAAATAAATCCTGGTAAGCTAAGACGTAAAATAAACAGTAATTTAACATCTTCTTTGGTCTCTCACCATTTTTTTTTACCCCCACTGTTATTCTCCACTTTATCAATGCCGCGGCAGTTTTTTTTAAACGTTTTCTGCCTTGATCGAAAAGTTTCGCGGCGTAGGAAGACAGAAAAAAAAAGCAGTTTTTCGCCTGTCATTTCACCGTTTTGTCATTTTTATTAAAATCCATACATTCATTATCAAATGTGTCAACTCGTTTTTTTTTTCCTTCTCTTTTATCCCTCCGTTGCCTTAGCGTTAATTTTATCCCCACGTTAGGGTTGCTAGGTAGGAAAAAAAAATTTGGCGTCATGGGGTGACAGTAATTATCGTTAATCCTTCTATCTGTGCTATCATTATGTGCCAACTCTTTTGTTAATAGGATTTTTTTTTTTCGCTTTCTACACTCTGCCTTTTATAATTGCAAGGTTTTTTTTTATCTCTCCCACCATTTTCTAGCATTCAGTTTTTATAACAGGCCTTTTTTTTAATCTGCTTTTTTTTTTCTTCGCTTTTAATAGCTTTGTGCTCCACGCTGGAAATTTTTAATTTTTTTAATGAGTGTAAGATGAATTCATTTTATAGAAAGCAAAGATGGGGGATTTTTTTTTCCTTCCCGTTAAAGCCCCGTGGGAATGAATAAAAATTAAAAAGTTCTCTCCTCCTTTTTTTTTACATTCTATTAACTTTAGTATCGTTAGGGCTGAATTGAAAAAAAAAATGGAACATTAAAAAAAAAGAGACTCACCGTTTGGGTATTTTAAAATTCTTTCTTTGATTAAATGAAAATATTAAGATTAATTATCTTTTGCGTAGCGATTAGTCTTTTTTATATTAGCAGCGGAGAAGTAAATATTTTTTCATCATTTTTTATCTAGCTATGAGGAGAAAAAAAATCCCCAGGGCACATTATAAAAAAAAATTAAAACTCCTTGCCGCTTTGCAAGAAGCTTAAAACATTTTTTTCTGTAAGTTTTCTGTCCACATTAAATAGATTAAAAACGTTAATAAGCTTATTTTTTATTAAGAATTTTTTTCTACTGCTGAAATGCCCGTAGTTTATCATTAAAATCTTTTTTCAAACCTTAAGAGAAATTATCATTAAATCTGCAAAAATAACTTAATGCTTTTGTGCTTTCAGTTAATCGCTATGTTTAACGAAGTATAATAAAATACTGACTCGTGATTCAGTGTTACATTAGTGTTTGTTTTTTTTATACTTTAATCTCTGCATCATGGAAATAAAAAAAAAATTCCCCGGGGATAGAATGAAAATATCTTTTATAAATTCTTATGCGTTGAATATTAATGCCGGAATAATTTAGCATGGTCTCCAAAAAAAGTACGTAAGATTACTTTTTATTCTGGTGCCAAGTGATTATTAACGATCATAAATTAATTTGTTAATACTTTAATATTGCATTTACAGTATGCGTAAAAAAACGGGGCCGTAAAAAAGAACTAAAAAATGCTCCAGTGAAAGTACTTTTTGTTCCTTAAGTGTGATTGTAACTAAAACCACGTCGACATACTTCGGCGTAAAATCTAGATATAAATTATTTCGTTTAGGTTTTAGTTTTTAGGTTATATCGTTTTAGTTTTAACATTAATGTACGCAAGATGTTCTTCTCTTTGTAAATCGATGATACTGGACAACTTTCTTACACATGATTTTCACGTATCTCGTACCGTTTTTAAGATGAGAACGCTAACTCAAATTAATTCGCCAGATGGCTCTGTAAGCGGTTTCTTTGCATAGCGCACGGCTACTTTACTATGCCTAGACCCCGCTTTCAACACTACAGCTCTCACCGTTCTGAAGTTAAGACAGTGGCGAAGAGGTTTATGTACTGTATTATCCTCATATACGCTCGAGCAAGATAGATATATATCTTTATAGATTTTAATCCATGCCAATACATACGATTAGGCCCATACATTCATAAACCAGACAGTTTAAGCCGCTTAAACTCAGCAAGCCAGCGATCTGCTGGATCAGCGATGAAGCTCCACGCAAGGTCTGTCCCCTACAACCCCACCACCATTTACCACAGGCACTATATCGAAGATAATAAAATTAATATACCCTTTACCACACTGCGGCCCTAAATTTATCACTCGGGCAATTTAAATCAGGGATAAGGAAATAATAAATAAAAAAACCCGGGAGCAGCTCCGTAAAAGCGGAATAAAGAGTGGTAGGAGGGATGATCCCGTTTTCATCCCCCCGGGGGGACTTTTCGTTTGGAGACCCCTGATTGCTTTAGCCAACCCGGCGCAACATAATCGAATCTATATTCTGGTCTCTTTAATGCAATCATCCTCTCCCGAACTCGCTCCCGGAGGCAGTTTTTTCCCTTTTCCGGGAAAAGTGCGCTCGAGATTGCTGTTCATATGTGTTTGCGTTGGATGTTATTCGGGGAAAATGGCCCGGGAAAATAAACTGGAACACGAAAATATATTCAGTACTGCCGCGCCGCTTCGATTATATGCGTTTTACTGGAGCTGTGCGGTGTGTTCCCATTTTGCCTGTTTATGTTATCGGGTGCAAAGGGACCGCGTGAAAACTCCTCAGGGGTAATTTTCCGGGGGAGGATGTGGGGCTGTTTGCTGGTGGTGATGATGATGACGCTCCAGCTGCGACGAGGAGCTGAAATGTTCATTTGAATAATGGACTGCAAATCTTAGTTCGACGTGCCTCTTGAGCTCTCAAATTAAACTCTGCAGCTTTAAAAAAAGGATTCTAATCTCTGTATGTTGTTTGGATTCTCTCCCATATCACGGTGCAGTTGAATGTTTCTCACCAATTTTTATCCTACTATATCGTTAACACTGATACCTGACTCACTCACTCACTAACAATTCCGGTCCGACCACTTCAAAACTAAACTTAAACCGTCATTAATCCAAACAGATTAAAAAGTTATGGTCTAAAACTGTAATAAAATTCACACCTTTTGTGCAATTCCGCTTGAATTTTTTCATAATCATATATAAAAATATAGAAAACAATATGAGCTACTTTAAAAATCTGAAAATCTACCGTTTCCCTAATTTTATGTGATTTTTCGCTCTTTTCAGCTCCATTTTATTTCCGAGAGTCAAAAAAGTGAATCATTTGCGTGACAAAATTACCTTTTCCAAGTGCAAATGACGTCACAGAAGTGGGATTCCAATGCGTTTAAAATAGTTTTTCCAGGTAACATGGTCTAACTTTTTTTCAATAAAATAATCGTCTGCTGAAGCATTCATATAAGAAGTGCTGAGTACACAAAACGAAATCGTTCGAATGCGAAAAGTTTCTGCTCGTTTCCAGAAGAGCATGAAAATTCGATTTGGGTATATAGTAAAAATTGATTAAGAAATTATTTATTTTAGGTGGACGAAGATTAAATATATTGAGTGTAGACATATTTTCGTCAAATGTTTTTTCTAGCGCCGGTTGCAATTGCCGCCACCACGGGCTTAGGGATGGACGCGAGACGAAAAATAGGTGTCTCGCGTCTCGCAAAATAGCCTAAAAGCTTTGTCTCGTCTCGCAAAATCCCTATATCGTAATGTTAAAAATGTGTGTCTCGTCTCGCAAAAAAATCGTCTGTCGTCCATACCTAAAGGGGCTGTTCTTCTAGTTGCAAGAATATAAGCAAATTTTGTAGGGCAAACAACTTCTTTTAAGGAAAACAAAATTACTTGTTTTTTTTAGTCTAAACGTATTGTATCTGCAAATACAACTCGTTTCAGCCCACCATTGAACTATGTGATTAATATGTCTGTTGTATGCAGTAGCTTACGGTACCAGACACGCTGGAGATTCCCCAATTAAGATCATTGTTGAAGGAGGAGGATACTTCTGAATTTCGGTACATCAGAAGTTGGTAACAAACTTTTGTTCGAAAGAGGGCCTTCGATGCGTCGTTCGGAACACTACGGATTGACTTCGAAGCACTTTTATAGTATGTGTCCGTAATCTTAGAAGCTATAAATCGGCGATTGAGCTTGCAATGCTACGGTTACTAGTCCCACACCTCAACCATAGGGCTACCGCTGCATAAAACTTTCGTATTCAGGTATTGAAACTATACCCAGGTAGCACATGCAAGTTGTCAGAACGCGATTACCACGTCTTACATTGTGCAAAACGCGTTCTGGTTCAAACTTTGTGCTTCAGCTAATTCATCTTCACGGTTTACTGCAGTACTCCTAAGTATCTACTATGAAAGATTTTCTCATTGGAACTGCTTAACGTACAGATAGTAGATTTTTACAATCCGTTCTATAATCCACGTACGCTACCACATATTAAAGAGGTTCAATGTAGTACAAAACGACAACAAAAATATCCGCTAGACGGCCACTACCGAAATTAACCCCATGGCTTAAACCAAGCGAGAAGAAGTTCAAAGGCACCTCGACCAAATCAGTGCTGTTCAAAAAAATCTGTAGAGTATTGGTTCATTCGAAACAAAGCTGTAGAATATCGGTTATTTACTTAATTTGATAGTACGTCCTGCATAATGAGCCATACAACGTTTTAAGTACGTGTGGAGAACACTGAACTGGACCCAGATTTTGACGAGCATTGTACGTGTTTTGTCCGGACATTCTGAAGTAATCGACACTGTAAATCTGTACGGGATGGTTACGTGCTATCTGAATGTGGAAATTACGGCCTTTGAACAAGTGTGTGCTACCTGTGTAGGCCCCGAGAATGTTATGAAATTTCGTTTCAAATATTATAGAACTTAACATTCAAACGGTGTCCCGCTGTGGCCTAGTCGCTAAACTCCACTCCCATAAGAACACGGAAAGTGAAGCAGCATCGGCTTGGACAGAGCTTGGGAGGTTGCACACCTCTCTCGGCTGGACTGCTGTGGGACCGTGAACGCTAATGGGAGCTGGTGTACATAATATCGTTCGTAGTTCCAATATTCTCCATGCTCAGGGACGGATCCAACTGATCACACAGGCCCGGGAAATATATATAATCGGCGAACCATTTAAATTCTTTTCGGAGCAAACATGCACTTTATACATACGACTTATATGTGAAAATGACCGACCCACCGGGAGATTTCCCGGCTTCCCGGTGGGCGTATCCGGGCCTGTACCATGCTCAAACCACAACTCTGGGCATTAACAACAGCATTTAAACGGCATATTCCAGACACTTTATACAAGGGATTTAATCTAAAAAAATTGGAATTGCATAAGGTTTCTCGAGAAATTTTCTCAAAATCAATTTTCAAGATTATTCTTTCGAGGCAAAACTGATTCGTTTTAACTTACAATACAATCCACTTTTGTATATTTGATAACAACAGCATTTCAATCACATCTTTGCTTGCCTCTGTTCTTTCTTGCATACTCTTAGCATCGAATATGAATTGTAATAACAGCTGTTATTAATTATTAACTTGGCGTTTTCATAATGTGCACGAACGGAACTTTTCAAAAGTTAAATTGTTTTTCTATTTGGACCCATTGAGTTTCCTTATTAATTTATAGAGCATGCTCGTGTTCTCGAAAATTCTGATGCGGATTTTTTTAAAGTGCTGTTCCATTATCAGAATGTGAGGTAGGGACAAGATACTCATAAACGGCAGTTCCTTATAAGAAATCTTTCTAAATTCTTTATAAGCATCCAATGCGAAAAAAAAAATCACTTAAATATGTATTCTTTTTACAACGTAATAGAATTTATTTTCCAATAATTTTAACCGGATAAAAACATTTTATGCACTACAGACGAATTACTTACATTTTTTAAAAGAAATCTTCGAACTGTTCTTGTTAGAAATATTGCATTTACGCTAAAAGGGGTTCAGCGGGGAATGAATTAAATAGAAGTAAGTAAATAAAATCCATATATTATTTATAAGCAGTTCCTGCAGAAGAAATCCTTTAAGTACGTTACTTTTACAATTTCTTTCCGAACAAGATTTTTTTTTAAAAAGGGGAAGGAATAAAATGTTCGGTAACATAAAAATGCAGCGAAACATCCATAAAAATATTTTAAAATTTCAAGCGATGTGACTCAAATATTGAAAATCAAATACACTCTTCTTGCAGAGTTAATAAAATAAAAATAATAAAAATTCAGGGGTACACAAAGAAAATCTGGAATACTGGAAAGAGAGAAAAAAAAATCCCCCCCCCCCGCCAAGACAGGGAGCCAAAGAAAAAAAGAAAAGAAAAAAGAACATAAATAAATGCTTCTAACATCAAAGCGAAAAGAACTTGAAAGGAATCCTGGAGGCAGAAAAATCCTTATTCCTTCCGGATTTTTATATAGATATCCCCCTTTTTTTCCCCCTTGGAAAAAAAAGGGAAAAAATCAGAAACGCGTTGTCTAAGAGTTTGAAAGGCCTGGAGTCAATTAAAAGCTTGGGTCCATTTTGGAACACTGCACTTCTCCCTATCGGAAATCTCGTTCGTTAGGGGGTTGGGGAGAGAAAAAAAATTTTTCTCCTGGATGAAAGTAGAAAAAAAAATAAGAGTAATAAAAAATTCCGGATTTTTTTTTTTTTTTTTGCTCCTTTTTTTTCTATCCCCTTCTACTTTTTTGAACGATAAAAGCCCTTCCATTATCTTCAAATCCTGAATGTTAGACGAAAAACTGAGCGAAAATGACAAAATCAATACTCTGAACAGATCGTTTTTCGCCGGACCGATTTTGCTATATACTTTCAAACTTCCTCTCCCTATTTTATATATATATATATTTTTTTTTCTTCCTCCATTATTTATTTTTCCTCCCTGCCAAACGGATGGGGCCTCTCGAACACAAGGCGCGAACATAACGCCATGTTGTTGCTCGGACTTGAAAAAGTGTGAAGGTTTCTTTTAGCATTTTTTTTTTCTCGAGCGACTTGTGAAAAAATGTTTATGTTAGCAGTTCAGAGTGCCTCGAAGGTATCTGACAAAATTTTAAAGTGTGGTTGAGGGAAACAGGGCCATCCAAAATAGTACAACAATGCGGGGTAGGAAACGAAGTCTTAGTGCACCTGTAAATAACCACTTTAACCCTTTGAGGCGCAACCCTTTCCCAATGCTGATAAAAGGGCAGCCGTTGCCATCGCTCGACTTAACTACCAGCAAGATGGCGGACGATCGTAACGTTCATCGCGTGCCACAGATCTAGAGACCCTTTTTTGACGACAGCTGGCTGTGCCGCGCAGCCAGCTGTCGTCAAAAAAGGGTCTCTAGATCTGTGGCACGCGATGAACGTTACGATCGTCCGCCATCTTGCTGGTAGTTAAGTCGAGCGATGGCAGCGGCTGCCCTTTTTCAGCATTGAGCAATCTATCCAGCTGTTCTCGCATTCTTCCATTTTTCAGCAGATGTCAGTGCTGTTAAAAAGAATCGTGACCATTTTTTTACGGGAAAGGACGTGCTAAAAAGTAAAGGATTCTCGTGGAGCTATGTCATCCGTAACTATTTTTATCGAAATCAAAATTTATTCTTCGTGACTGGCAACAGTCAAAACTTCAGAGTTTTGGTGTTCCCAGAGCGGGAACACTGCGCGTTAAAGGGTTAAAATGCGTTGGGCGTGTTTGTGAAATTTTGAAATTACTTTCTACTGAAATTAAACTACTTAAAAAATTACTCAATCAAAATTTATCTTTATAAATTGTTCTGCACTATACGTGATGCAATTTTCCGGAAATAAAATTCGGGCATTCGTATTAACGATCATTAAGGAAATTCAATTAACTCTTTGACACCTTTTCTGAATTATTATTAGTAAGTGTATGAAAAAGAGGTTACATTTGGTGGGTACACATGTGGTGTAGAATCTTTGGTTCCCTTCTACCGCCATCTAAAAATTTTCCGGATGTTTTTGGATCACCCTGTACATAACAATTCCTTCGTCCGCCCTCCGTCGTAAGTACGCATAGATTGTCATTAAATTGTTTATATGGTGCGATACCCTTCATTATCTTTTAACATAGGTTGTGAATAAATGGAATATTAAAAATGTTCCATGTAGCATTTTCAGCAATTTACCTGAGCACATAAAATAATTATGTTTCTTTTCAATCTAGAGGTAGCCTGTATTTAAAATGCGAATTAAAAACGTTGTTCCAATTTAAATAAAGTGAAATTAGTAGATTTTTCAGGTTTTCAAAATAGCACATTTTCCACCTAATAAGCTGGACCTAGCATTGAGAGAACTTTTAGAGGCGCACTCACAATAACACTTCTAGATTACTCTTTAATAACATTAGTTAAAAATAAATTATCAGTCATGTCATTTGTTTTCACTTCAAAATACAACTGCATAAGTTTCTGTTCTGCTATTTGCTTGCCTTTCCAGAAAATATCTTTCCATTTTCTGCTGGAGATCAGCTGTGGTTTATGTTATAGTATAATTGTAAATAAATCTGCGTTGGAAAATTATCATAATTGTTGCAGTCGGCTCAGTTTGTTTAGACTTCATATTGATTTTGATACAATTTTGGATAAGTTTTATATTATCATTAAGAGTGCATATTATGATTCGTATATACATTTTCAAATTTTTGTAAGATATTTTTGTATATGTAAAGAATATGCTGCCTGTATATAGTTTCCGTTTTTCACAGATAAAAATCTTTAATCACACCTTTTTTTATGTTTTGAATGCATTAAATTTTGTTTTTCATAAAACAATAACTTCCATGATGATTATGCTTCAAAATATAACTTTTTGATTTATGAAACAGGGTGATTCTGCTTAAAAAATAGTTGATGCTATAAGTAGTTTGTTTTTCTGTGAGTTTGACTCAGTTTTTTAAACATTAAGTACTCTTTAAACCACTATTTTAATTTATCAAAATATTCCAGATTTAATGCACTCATAAATAGTATACAGCTACTATACAGTATAATAGTATACAGTATACAGTACTTAGAACTATACTTACTAGACTATACAGTACTAGAACTATACAGTACTTAGAACTATTGGATATGTATATGTACAAAAAGATTTTATTTTTCAGTAGCAAAATATCTTTCGTATAATGTTATTGAGTTAAGTAACACAGTTTTTTTTTCGTCAATCCATTTTCAGCAATATGTTTTTAAGTGTTATCTTGCGTAAGATTTTATTTGAAATTCACAGAACCTCTATATCCCTTTACATTAATACTTAAAACAATTTAAATTAAATAAATCCTATTTTTGTTCACATTTAAAAATTTTCGATTTTAGCTTGACATTCTTTCAACACTGAGGTATTTTTGTGCATTTTTTTTGGGGGGGGGATGTAGTGGCTTTGCGTTAAAGCATGCATCTTAACATTAAAAAAAATTCTCTATAACCTTTTGAGTGCATTCCAAAAATAAGTATTAAAATCTATATGTTTGATAATTTTCATACATTTTTAAAAATGAAAAAGTAGTAATACTGATTTTAACATAAAATTCACTTTACGCTTGAAAGTTAGGTTTATGAAAAACTATTATATAAAATAAAATGTGTATTGACGAGCGTATGTTAAGTACAGAGTGACCAGTAATCAACCAAATATGTTAATGATTTAGTAAAATAGTTTGGGAAGAGATAAAAGAAAAGTATTTACTTCACGTGTAAGTACACCTACTCCGATTTAATGCACAAGAGTTTCGAAGTGCTTGGCATTACTTACAACAATATGGCGAAGCCTATAAGATCAAAGTTGTCTAAAACTAAATGAATAGTACGAAGTGTGATGGCCGAAAATGGAAGAAATTTCAGCAGAAAGGGCTTAAATTTCAGCAGAAAAGGAAAATCCTCTAATCGATAGTCAAATTCAGCATTTTACTACTGCAAACTGCTTGCAAAGACGCAAACTTATACCGAAAACTGCTCGCAACTTCGTGTCTGTCTAATGCTGCGTCACACCACAAAATGTAAACTCGCATTAATTCAAACTCGCTCAAATTCGTTTTGTAAATTGCAAACTGTGTAGCGTTGCGTCAATATAATAAACAGTTACTGCAGTTTCAAATTTTCAGTTTATTACTGTGTACCCTGTATGTAGAGCTTGTATTATATATCAGTCATTTTCAAGACTACAGCTGACATGAAAGAGAGTTTGTAAACTATATTATACCCGTTTTATTAATTAAATAATAAAAATGTGTTTCCATTATTCGATACTCAACACTATCTATATTTATTTACAAATACCCCAGTGTTTTTATCATATACCTACTATACTTATAAGTAAGCTAGCATTTCATACAACTAAGGTTCAAGAAGCATTATTTTACCATAAATTTGCGTAACACTATTGTAATTTTTGGAAATCTGGATGAAATTAAATTTGTCAATAACCTCTCGCGTGCAAACTAAGCATCAAGAAATTTGTAACTCAGTGTTCTTTGACAGGTTTAGATTGTTTACATTGTATGTTATTCACGAATTTACACAAAAAAAAAAATCGCCCTTTTTCAATGTATTTGATCTTCCGATTAGAAAATCAGCAAAACAACTGTACTGCATTAAGATTACAATACCGTTACCTTGAAACCATAATTCACGATAAAGACAAGATTAAATTTACAATAGAAAGCTTTTTCCTTTTTTGTTCAATTTCTTTATCTTCGCCTTTCAGTCTCTTGTATTCTTAATAAGCAACAAGATGTCGGGAGCACTAACTCTTGTTCCATTTAAGGAAAGTTTTTTTTTTCTCGTCAGTGTAGGAGGGTGTAAGATTTCCTTTCCCTCCCTCTTGCTTTCTCTTACATTATTGAGTAGGTAAAGACGCTAAGTTTTTGTCGAGACAGGTCGCATACTATATTTTTTATTTAACTTTTTTTTTGTATATATATATATATGTGTGTGTGTGTATATTTGAAACTTTCACCCCCCACCCCACCAAAAAGAGTTTGGCGACAGAATGTTAAGTCTTCAGCTTTTGACTGATGGCGGTTTGGATTTTTTATGAGCCTTTTCTGTGTATTTTCTTTTTCTTTTTTGAGCTTCCGATGCTTAAAGCTGTCCCTAATGACGGGTGAGCTCTTTTTAAGAACTCTTTTTCAACTTATTTAAAAATATATTCCCTTTTTTTTTCTTTTACAGTCTCTCCTATCTGGTTTGATATATTTCTTTTGGAGCATCCGAACGGGGAGGAGGGGAAAGAGAGAAAAACAGTTTCAAATGGATTTTGTGACATGTATATACTATAAAACTTCTCAACAGCGGGTACTTCGAAAATAAAAAGAACTATGAAAGATTTTTCCATTAATGTTGAATGTAAATATTGGGTTGATTTTATTTAAACACCCAATTGTGAATCAAATGGACTGATTTATTTTAATTACTATATTACTTTGCATTATAGAATGTATTAATAATAATTCTATAGTGGCTTGAAATAAATAATTTTCCATCTTCAGCTGAAGTCTTCGCACAGTAACCACATTCTGATTGGTGAATACCTATATTTGTGTTATTTTACAAACTTTTAATTATTTGATCTTTCAAACCCCACTTTCTTTTGAGTGTGTTTTGTACTTTATTGTCTTGCTTGCTTTTTTATGAGTAGTAATAAAATTTGGGAAAAATATTTTTTCTTGCTTAAATTCTAATTGTATATAATTATTAAAGAGGAAGTATTGAAATGTGTTTCACATACATGAAATGTCAGTTTAGAAATTAATCACTTCAAACAATCATATCACCACGTAAACTGAATTACTTTGACTTATTGATAGATTAATTATCTAATAATCGCGTTTTTTTTTTCAAAAGAAAAGGAAAGGAAAGAAAGAAGTAAAAGGGAGAAAGATTTGTTCACTTCACATCTGTATGGTTAAAAAAAATTGAAAGCTAACAAATAATTCAACTCTCAACACCACGAAAATCTGTGCTTTTCTTCTGGGCTGAAAAAAATATACAAAATTGGTGCACAATTTCAGAGGATGCCGAACCTTCTTTCTTACATTCGTCAGTCTTAGAATAATATTTTTTAAAATTTTGTGGAAGAACTGTATAGATTTATATCAAGACGCGTTCCCATCAGAAAAAATCACTTTTCTCGAATATTAACATGTTTTGGAGCCAAAAAATTTTGGTTTTATACTTTTTTTGAACTTTTGTTTCGGGCATAGAACATCACGTAAAATTGTATGACATTTAAGTTTCTGTTACTTGTTTCTTAAGTCGTAAACATTTTTGTAAATACTACTTTGCGTCAAAATGTAATTTGTTTCGAATGAAAATTTAATATAATATTGGAAATGTAATTTGTCCTCATACTATTTTTCCGCCACTGTTTAGTATATATCCGAGAGTATCTCTAAGGTTTTTAAATTACATTTTCAATAATCAATTTATATATTTTTTTGTGTAAATCTGCTACTATAAAAGTATCCTTGAGATAAAATTTAATTATCTTCTAAAAATTCGGAAATGGGTATTGTTATAAAGTGATTGTGTATTCTCAGCACCCTTCAAATTTATTAAATATTAAAACGTCAGTGTTTGGATTACTGTGAGAGTTGTACTTATGCCTAATGCTTATTATTGATTTATTTATTTATTTATTAACTCACAATCAAAGCCGTTCTATTGTAAAAAGTATGACAAATAACTAATATTTTATTGAATAACTTTAGACTGTTCTTTTTCGAAATAATGTGTTGTGTCTTCCAATAATTTTCGAAATGAAAGACACCTCAGCCCATTTTTCAAAGCAGTTTTCGTGTTAAAATATTTTTAAACTTAATAAATATTTAAGGTGTTCATAAAAGTACATAATAAAGTTTGTGAATAAATATTTAATTTTTGTCTGTCTCCATTATTTAGGTTATGTATTTTTTTCCGTATAAATTATTCAAAAGCCATTCAGTCAAAGCTAGAGCAGTTTTGCTTCTGATTAAGTAACAACTGTAACTGAAAGTATCCTAACAAGCCTATCAATGTTGTAAACTTAATTGAAACTTTTAATTTTCGCCAAAAATTAATTTTTAATGTTATAATTTTATTATATATTTTTTCTGCTCAATTGTTTCCCTGAAAAATAATTTTACTTATTCGGCATTTATTAAACTGGTGGATGAAATTAACATTAAAAGATTCAAATTTCAAAAGAAAATCTTAAAACTAAGCTCTATGACGCAAAGGTGAGCTTGATTGGGCACAGTGACCAAAACTACCTAACAACTGAAAAATGATATGTAAAGCGTAAAGCTAAATATTATCTTATGTGCCTGTAAATGTCGTTTCACCTTTAACATAGTATACATGTGGGAACGCCTTCAACGTGTTTCCTTTTTGCCTGACTGTAAAATAATCTGTGCCTGTAAATGTCGTTTCACCTTTAACATAGTGTATTTGTTGGAACGCCTGCAACGTGCTTCTCTTTTACCAATAGTAACCGGTGCTTGAGCGAAGCAAATTAAGCATTCCTATCTTAAGCGGTCTATCCTAAGTTTATATACATATGCCATAGCGATAATAAAATAATTAAATCTTTGTAAAATAACACGCATAAAAGGCACTTATCGCAATTAGGTACCTTTTAATTGTGTTATTTTACAAAGTTTTAATTATTTTATCTTTCCAACACCAGTTTCTTTTGAGTGTTTTTTGTTAATAGCGATAATAATTGCAGTCAAATTACATTCTAAATTTTCTTACTAATCATTTTAATGAAATTATCAAACGATTAAGTTGGAAAGAAAGTAATTTCTGGGTTTTTTTTTTTAATTTCGAATGGAGAGCGCAATACCCAGAAACGTGCGGATTTTTAGATTTTTAAAGTAGATAATAGTTTTTTTTTTCTTTCTTTCGTTTGCTATGTTTGTTTGTCTACAAAGTTGTACAAAATTTAAAACTGACCTGCCGAGTAATTTGGGATTAAATGTTTAACGTATGTTTGTTCAAACCAAAAATACTTTATTGCTAACTCAATATTTAAAATTAAAGTTCATAGTTTTAAATGTTAAGGGGTGAATTTTATGTTTAAGTACACAAGAGAATACTTTTCCTCTTTTGATAACAGCCTGCGTACGCATCTGCACTATGTGTTAATATTGTACATAGGTTGCACACTTCAAGTTTTATTTTATTTTATAATAGTTGATGTTCAAGAACTTTCAAAACTATTGAAAACAAAATATCAAAGTTCAATAGATATTTCGTTTTCAATAGTTCTGAAAATTCTACGATTACAAAATGAAATAAACAAACTAAAAAAAAAATTATAAAAGAAAAACAAATGTGGCGAAAACACATTTAAATTAGTCAGATGAAAGAAGTTAATAAATTTTACCAACACAATTAGTGTTTAACAATAATTAAATACAATGATTAATCAATGTTAAACACAATTAGAGTTTAACAATGATTAAACTTTTTTTTCATCTGACTAATTTAATTGTGTTTTGGAAATATTTGTTTCTTTTGGAAATGTTTTCTTAAAATCGCTGAAATTTATAAATAACCATTTAAGATTAAAATTTCTTTATTTTTATTAACATATATGTTAGTTAAAAAGAATTAGTATGAGTTAATTTTTCTCTAGAAAAGCTAAACAAAATCATGAAAGTTTATGAATGTTTATTTTATTTTGTTTTTTAGTTTTTGGTCTTCCAACTGATTTTAAAGGTTTTTGAGGTTTAAGTTCTTTGTTTACTTTATCAGGAACAATTCAACAAATAGAGTGATACCCAGTTTCACTCTCGAAAATATTTGTTGAAATTAAAATATTTATCTAAAAACTATTACTTACGTCAGTGTGTAAAGTCAAAAGTTCTCGTTTGAAATAAGGAACGTGATACTGAATTTATAAAAAATAATGAATTTATAAGTAAATGACTGTTTACATGTGTAACTTCGCTTTCTTTTTGTTGTATGTGTTATGAAGATACTTACTCCTACCAATGCAAAAAGAAAATGTATGTGTGCTCAAAGGCCGATGGCAGTAATGAATTAACATTGATGCTTTATAATGAGATGGAGACATAAGTACACAGCATTCTGAATTGATTTTAAGCTAATTTTAGCCGACCTTTTTATCTAACTATGCACTTGCATTTGTGTCGGCTATGTCGAAGAATTATTCATGAAAATTAGCCTAGAAAAAGTGAAATTCCCCTCCTCCCACAAAGAAATAATATAATACGTTTTCTTGTTGCTGTTTGAGTGCCGTGTGCAAAAAAGAGACACGGATAACTGTAACGGAATGTTTAAAGTCAATTGTTAACTGAAAACTCGAAAATGTCTTAAAAAGTGAATTATCTTTGCCTGTACATGTTGTTTTTCCTTTTAAAGAGTGCTGACGCAGGGAAGCTTTAAAGTGGTTATTTTTCTCCAATAAGTTAGCCGTAAAAACATTTCGCTTCTTCTTCTAACTTTTTTATTACATATGTAAAAAGTATAAACCATACAAAATATTACTATAATGTATATGTACTGTTCCAAATAGTACAGCAATATTTTCTTGATCATATGCAAAATATTCACTAATCCATACGAAGCAGTTTAAATACATTTATAGTAATGTCTGTTGAATACGGCTTGTACTTATAACATATTTCCTTGGCAAATCCTCAGGCTGTGAGTCAGAAACCTATGGTTTTGGTGTTTTGCAATTCTCCCTCTGTTGAGACGTTGCATTTTATGTATTAATTCTACAATAACAATGGCTGACCTGGTGGGCGTTTTTCTAATATGTGCTATAGTATATATATATATATACAGGGTGTTTCAAAATTAGTGAAACAAATTTATTGGAGAGATAGAACTGACCTGGTGGGCGTTTTTGTAATATATGCTATTGTATATATATATATATATATATATATATATATATATAACTAATAAGTAAAACACAAAACATACTACAAATAAGACATACCTTGCATAAAAATATAACAGCTATTAGCAAGAATTAGAAACCACATTTTGAATAGATAATAAATAGATAAAAAAAATAAATAAAAGCTAAGCCAAATAAAGTGCAAGAATTATTGTGAAAATAGAATGGAACGGAAATTATAACCACTTTCACCATCGTCAGGGGCCACAAACAGTGGATTATAATTAAAAGCGAACCAAATAGTAGGGTTTCGGTTGTGTGGCATATCAGAAGAGATATTAACTCCACACATCTGGGCCCTACCTTACTATATAAAATGGAAGAAAAAGGAATCAAAAAGATAACAATAATAGAAATAGTAAATATAATCTACATACCAGAGAGCACATGGTAATCTTAGTGAGCACAAGTAATATGTGCTGCCAATGTTAAGAAATGTAAAAAGTGAAAAAATGGTGTTGCCACAAAATAAAAGTGGAAAATCGGAAAAAAGAAAGTATAGGTGTTGCCATATACTAAAACGTAATTATATATATATATATATATATATATGTGTGTGTGTGTGTGTGTGTGTGTGTGTGTGTATACAGGGTGTTTCAAAATTAGTGAAACAAATTTATTGGAGAGATAGAGAGATAGGTTACACCAAGATGACGGTTCAGAATCACATAGCGATGTGGGGTCGGAATCGTCGTCTTCATGTGCCTGTTCATAATCACTTTGGAAAAAGTGTTGAAGTGTGCGTCTAATTTCTTAACTAAATTTCATAATCAATGGGGTCTCCTCCGACCATTTCATTCATGAAATGAAAATCTGAATTAACGATTTTTATCAAGTGCAGTGAAAGATGCATTTTGAAAAACCGTGTTTGGAAAGTTCACTAATACTTGAACACTTCTTCTAAAGTGATTATTAACAGGAGCATAAAGACGACGTTTTCGACCGCACATCGCTATATATATATATATATATATATATACATATGTATAAAGGAGATAATAAAAACCATGAATATTTGTCCTAAGATACACGGGAGCACTGATCTAAGTCACATGCTTTGTACATGCGGCTAATTCCACCAGCTCGTACGCCACGCAATCGAAAGCATTCGCAATCGAAAGTAACGCACCTTGTCACCATTTAATTGCGCTTCCCTATCGTTTCAAACTGAGTAACTACCGAAAATGGCGGCACTGCATTTTCGGAACGGCCCTAAAAGCCGCATCAACGGCGGCATAAAATTATGCCCCCCCCCCGAAAAGAACAATCAAACCCAATATACCACAAGCTCTAACTCCACTAAAATTATCACTGTACAACCACGCATCCCTCTTTCTTCTCTCCTACCTCTGTACTTACCTCTCGAGACCACTTTTAGTGTTTTTTAAAGCCTTGCGTTACTAAAGCTTTATAGGGCCGGCTTCGCGTTTATAAAGGAGACCATTCCGCCATCTTTACGACCGGCGCTTGTTTATATTTAAGACTAAATTTATTTCCTTCCAGACACAGAACCTGCCAGTAAATTACCGACCACTTTGGTGTGTTTTTATTTTTTTTGTTCCCCCCTTTTCGAGAGAGCTCCAGGTACGTATATATACGTCGGCAAGCAGTCGGCGAGCGTACTTCGTTACATCACCTTTTACTCCCATAAAAAAGTGACATCAAATTCATTTCCCATACACAGGCGGGAACGAAAAAAAATAAAGATAAGTACGCCATTAAAAGGCATTCTCGTTCGGCTTTAACACGACTGTATAACATCCTGAAGAACCTTGTATATATATATATATATGAGTATGTGTGTCTGAACCATTTTTTTTTTTTCCTTTTTTAAGAGTCCAGGGCTGTTTAAGAATATAACGCAGTTTTCGATTTATAAGCGAAAGGAAAAGAGAATGTGGGGGGGGGGTGGAGCAAGAGGTTCCACTTTAATAATATTCGAGAGAGCCTTCTCCAACGCTGGGGCCTCTCGTCGTCAAAAGCGGTTACGATCGAATTTATGAGTCATCCGGCGTTCCGAGAGGTGGTCGTAAACTGCGACCGTAACTGTTAACGCGGGTCGAGCGGCGGAAAGTCGTAAAAGTTTGTTGCGGCCAGAAGTGGCGCAATCAACGTAAAAACGCCGGGGAAGTGTAGTCTATGAGAGAAGAGAAAAAAATGGCGCGAGGAACTGAGATGTATTTATAGAATTTTTTTCAGTCTGTGTTTTCTGTGAAACAGGGATAATCGTCCCGCGGGACACCATCGGCCTTTAAAGAAATTAAAGAACATTGGAAGTTATTTGTCATACATGACAGATTGTTTTAGATAAATCTGAGGTTTCTCTTTCTAATACGATTAACCGGAGGACTGCGAATATTTCAAGCGATCAACTACGCTCACATCCCATTTGTGGTTCTGGGAGCTCTTCGGGGATGGTTAACCGTTTCTGAGTGTTGCTGATATTCTAAAGTTCCCCTTTCTCATGTCTAAATCGAAGCGCAAAACTCCGACTAAGGCTAACTAGCACTAAACAGCACATTCGGAGACGAGAAATGCACTTTTTTTACTTTCAAATCATCCAGCACTGTTGTTGCTTTTCTGCCGTCTGATTACCGTGTAGACGACTATGAAAGTCAATGATTTTTAGTTTTAGAGATAACTATTAGCGTGGCCCGGCATTGCCGATGCAATTAAATAGCAATGCCCATTAACCTTAAATATAGATTGTAAAGGGAAGGAATGTGAATCCTCCCGCTGCAATGATAAAAAAGGGCATGGGACTTCCCGTTGCAACGAAAAAAAATGAACACGGCACCTGATAGCGTACAGAGGTTACCGGGAATTGGACGTGGATGGTCTGGAATGTGAATCCTAAATGGACATGGGACTTCCCGCTGAACCAAAAAAAGGAACATGGCACCTGATAGCGTACAGAGGTTACTGAGAATTGGACATGGCTAGGCTTGGATTGGAATCTTCCTCTGCAGTGATAAAGAAAGGACATGGGACTCCCCGCTGCAATAAAAAGTAAACACGGCCCCTGAATAGCGTACAGAAGTTACCAGGAATTGAGTGTGTCTAGGCTTCTCTCCTTCTACCTGTTGTATTCTAATAGTCATATATCACTAATACCTACACACCTCATATTTTTTATTTCAAATGCAGTAAGAACCACTGAACGTAAATCCGTGGGCATATATACAGTAGATAAAAACTAAAAATAATTATAAATGAATGAAAAATGCAGGTTTTTATATTTTTTTTTAATCCAGGTTTGTTTACATGTAATGTTCGCAGTGGGTTTAATTTATTTATAACTATTTTATGAGGTTCTAATTATTTAGTGACTATCTTCTCGAGGAATTGGTAATTCGTGTAAAATAGCATTCAAATTCTTCCGAACTCATACTTCCTAATGCAGCGATTTCAAATAAATCCCTCATGTTTGTTTATTTCTGACGGATTCCCGTTTGAAGTGCAGGAAGACCTTGAGAATGAAAACCCATATGAAAAAATGGACACCTTCGGTTGTCTTGGTAACGCTTCAGCCACGTCGCGCTACGCCCATTTTCCCCTCTCGTTTCTTCATTACCGGAGGCCTCCCAGAGGCAAAAAATGGTCGAAAACTGGACGAAACATAAAATAACTAAAAAACTATTAATCCGATTAATTTCATTTTTTCGACATTAGCTTTCTGTTGTCTTATTTAGTTAGTGCGACAAATTTGATCCAGATCCGACGAACGGTCCAGGTGCCAATAGAAAACAAACGGACAGACAAACAAGATTCTTCTTTTGTATTTATAGATGAATTGTTTGTAAAAGACGCGTTTTACCATAGCATGATGCTGAATTTTAAACAAGGATGACCTGCAGTTGTGGAAACTCCGCAATATCTTCAGCGATGTTGGTGTTATTGTTGGAAAGGCGACTTTCTCAGACAGACTTGACGGATACAGACTTGACGGAACGGATGTCTTTTTCTTTGTTCTTAGAACTAACCGATATTTACGCCAAGTCCTCAAAAAAGCAAAGTCAGTAAGGTATACTCTGGTGAATTTGAACCTGTCACAGCAGGTTTTTAATATAAGAAACGTCCGACATTGGTGAGTGTAAATATCTGACGGAGTCCACAGCTATTATCAGGGATGCAGATGATCTTCAGAACTGAATGAATTAGTCTCTTATCTGAGTGAAATAAAAAGCTTTCTTGTTGCTGTTTCGAATTTTAGATTTATCTCTCAACGACCTTGAAATATAAAACTGTTGGGAAAACGACTGCAATAAAACTGTTCAAGCTCTTATTGAGATTCACTTTGAAATATTTTCGGTTTTAAGGATTAATGGTACAAAACGTTTTCGTGATGCTTCAGCGAAGTATAAAGAAAGCTTATTTTGTCAAATTTAATTTCTATTATAAATATTTTAGGAAGGAATTCTTCACAAATTGTAGGGAAGACTGGGGGCTAATGAGACAAAACAGTTTGTGTGCAAAATAAAATATTTCTACGAAAAGTTTTTACACCACAGAATGGGTACACTAATACTACATCTTTGAACAAAAACAGGCCAACCATTGCAGTTAATTATTAAGCTTGGGAACATTATTGTTGTTTCTACCACATCAACGTAAATTTTAATTTTTATATTTAATTGCATTTTTTAATGATTTAAAATAGCTTAATAAATGAACAGATTCTTTAAGATAGCAAATATCACATAGATTATGATAATATAAATCAAGCATTCTGTGATAGAACATGTGGTTTTCTATTCTTGAAATTTTGAATGACACTGTGAGGTCTAATGCTACTGTTAATATGGGGACTAATGGGACAGCTGAATAGACAGTAAACCAGCTATTATTTTATAAAAAGAAATCCTGATTTAGATGTTAATCATGACTAAAAATTATTAAAAAATAATTTGGCCTATAATCTAATTAATTTAGGCCTGACAAAAATTAATTAGCCTAACAATATGAACTGTGTAAAATTTCAGACAGTTCTGTAGATAGTAGCATTTCTTTACAGAACTCATCAACCGAGTTTAATGGTTCAATATCCAAGAGAAAAGTCACTTTGTTCTAATTAAATTTGTAGGAAAGCAAAAAGTGTTCCATTACATCGGTATCATTAGTGAGATTCGGAATGATGAAATGCTAGTGAACTACCTAAGGAAAAAACAGACTGTTTTAAATTCATATATCCAGAAAAAGAAGATAAGCATTGGACTGATATTGCTGAAATAGTGTCGATCATCTACAGTTTTGATTTTTGACTTTTCTCTATAGGACCTTAGGTAATTATTATAATCTTCATAAATAAAAAAATGTATGAAAGAGCATTGGTATTCATATTGTGTAACTAGATAGTTTCACATACATAATTTAGTTTTTATTTTTATTATTTATTTAGTATAAAATGTATTTACTTTTTATATTTGTCCCATTAGACCCCATGTATGGGGTCTAATGGGACAATGATATAATTTCAGAAATGGAATTTTTTTTTTACTTTTATTAATGGGTCTTTAAAAACACATTAAGCATTTTTCGGTAATCACATGCACACGCTTTAATTTAGTTTAATTTTCTTAATCTATGCATATTTCACTGAAATACAGCTTAAATTATAAAAAGTGTCCCATTAGCACCCGGTCTAATTTACGGTGTACCTAGTATACGGTGTAATAAACAACAAATATACGCTACACGCTTAGAAAAATAGCTAAATTCGCTTCAAAGCAACTAAAATAACTCCCAATGATTTAAAACTGGGATTTAAGTCCTTTGAAGCGATTTTAGTTCCTTCTGATAGAATTTAGTTCTTATAAATCAGGTGCATTTTAAGAGAGAAGCTAAAAACGGACCAGTGCCAATTTCACATAACAATCCCTCCACGTAAGAAATAATGGCTTACAAAAAAAAAACTATAGACCCTGTATAAAGAACTTCGTACAAATCCCATCATCCGTCATTTCTGTACCACCTAACAGATATAGAAATAAAAACGACTGGCAAATATTACAATACAAGGCAGAGAACATCATCGGCCCCCCGCTCATCTTTATTAAATGCTGCACTTAGACTGTTGACAAGGCAAATACTCCGCTCTGTCGCAGGTTAACCTATCGGAAATCGATTTATCTCTTTCTTTCTATTTCTCTTTTTAATTTCCTTCCCTTTTCTGTCCATTAGTACGTGAAAGAGAGAGTATTATAGAGATGATAGTCATAGCAGCCGGTAGCGAAAAAAAAAAAAAAAATTCTGAACAAACGTCCCGTGACCGCCAAAAAGGCCAATAAATGGAGGTTTTGGCGTGAGTACTTAGATTATATATCACTATAACGTAGTGTGACCCCCCCCCTCCTTCGCTCACTATTCTTTTTTTCTCCGCTTGTAGTAGTCATGTATCGATTTTCGATTTCTCGCTGCAACATGCGAGTTTTCATGATAAGTGTGTTTTATTCACCGTTATTTTTTATTATCTAATTTTTCGAGTCATCAATTAGTTCGGGCATGGGGCGGAGCCGATGGAAAAATGCGTCGAAATTTTCGATTTTGTTTACTTTCTTTATTTGACGTGTATGATTTCTTTTCATTTTTTTTTTTTTTTATTACGGAAGAGATTTTTTCAATATGGCATTGATTGTGATTTTGAAGAGTATTACAGCAGTGCATCGTTATTTCACGAAAAGTGAGTGTGCAATTACTTTGATTTTATTTTAATTTGTCTTGATTACAGCACGTGAATTTATTTTTCGTCCTAGAGAAAAGTTATTTCTTGTTTTTATGCATTTAGTTCTGTATGCATCTTTATTTCATAAAGGAAGGGAAAATTTTTTAAGAGGTGATAGTACACATCCAAACAAACAGTTTTCGTCAGAAAGTGCGTGGTCGGAATCAAAATGTAAAGGCGCTAGAGGGAACCCAGGCAAAAAAGTTTATTCAAGCTTGAGTTACAAATTCAAGCTGAATGTCAGATGATGGGCGCCTACTACATTCTGTTGTTCATTAGTGGCACTATTAATATCCGAACCCATAAGGGGAAAGAACGATGAGAATACACTGAAAAAAATAGCCCAAAGATACAGTTTACTGGGGAAGAACGTGGAAAGTCCCGTGCGCCTTTCGATTTTTTGGAAAATCAGCTGTATTGGACTCTCATCGTTCTTCCCGTGGACCCTTCATATGCTTCTCACGTGTAATATTGTTCCAGCAAGATGGAGCACAAGCCCATTACGTACGAGAGGTGCAATACTATCTGGACGTAACTTTTCAGGACCAATGTACTTTGGAAGGCAATCCTGTAGCTTGTCCACCAAGATCGCCAGATTTTCCATTGCCTCGATTTTTTTTGTGAAAGCAGCCTGAGACTCTTACTATAAATCGCAATGCCACCGAATCTGTAAAAGTAGCGACAATCCGCTTGCAGCCCAACTTTCAACCGCTGAAGGGGAAGCGTTCAGTGTGCCTCTGATGTGTTTCTAAATTTTCGTCAATTCTTTCTTCACAGTTATATGCGTGCATAGCCGCTGCCCATTACTGTTTCAAATACTCATTGTAATAGCATGTCCATGAACTCGCTTTTGTAACTTACTAATTCTTTTGCGCTTTTAACTCATATACCATCACCTTCAACGCTCTCTAGCACCTTTGCTTTTTAATTTCGCTGATACATTGTCTGGTGACTGTTGTTTGTATGTATGTGATGTATAACCACCTCTTAAAGTTTTGTCCATCTTTTATGAAACACACTGTACACTAGTTTCCGGTTCTTCTTCTGGGGTAGGGCTCCTTTCCATATCTAGAAAAATTCCAAAAACTTCTAATACTCGGAGAATCGATAAATTTTTAAATTATTAAAATAGTTAAAGAATTTTTCCCCCGTATTTTCCTAAATAATTTGGGAAGTTGTTACAACCAATTTTTCAACCAAAGGTGTTAAACCAATTTTTCTTAAGGTATCAGGAATGTGTTTTTTTTAATAATTTGTAACTCTAGTCCTTCTCTCAAATGATGATAACCCAGAGTTCAGACAAAACAGTTTATTACCCACAACTACAGAAAACACTTTACACAACGTTAAAGAAGATTTATGTTGACCGAACAATCAAGAAACTATAATATATCCATAGAACAGCGGATTAAATATTTTAGCTCGGTAAAAATTTGATGCTGAATTGTATTAAAAAATACATTTTGTTTTGCGCGTGCTCAATTTATAATCTCGGCAGCGCAAAAAAAAGTCATAGGGAAACACATAACAATCACAAAACAAGAAAATAACTATGAAATAATCAACTAGTATAAATGGTTACATGGATATACCAGTTACATGGAGTCGAATACTAAGTATTAGTTACATAAGTGTTTACGGTGGTTAAAAAATTAAAAATTTCTGGAAACATTCGAAATATTGCAGAACGAATGTACTTTTCAATTTTCAGAGTATCTAAGATTTACAATAAACTTTTATACACTTCTTCAAAATTTTATACAGTTCAATCAAATGATTTTGAAGTCACTTTCAAACTTCAACACTAGTTTCTTAAGTGAATTTCACCAATTTCAATAAAGCCCTAGTAGCACAATTTGTCCAAAAAACGTTTAAAACACGTTTTTTAACGTCAAAAAACGTGTTTCCAACGTAATTTCAACGTTTTTTGAACTAGCTGTGCTACATGGGAGTTTCTTTTTAGCGACGGAAACATCGAAAATCAAAACAAGTTATCTCTCGAAAGTCCTCATGTATAATCAGTTTTAAGCCTATCTAACGAATACTCAATAAGACATGGAGATTTTACTATCACGTCTCCATTAAAACCCAGGATAAACTTGCAACCAACCTCGTTACTGTTCGTTGAACCTTTAAATGGTTTTTCACCACAGGAATTAGACTGCTCTTTAAATGCTTTTTATTTTTCTTCAGATGGGATAAAACAAATGTTATTACAAGGATTTTCAGATTTAAGATTTAAAATGCTTTTCTCCGCCTGTTATCTCCTCATTTTCGCCGATGTATTCCGCAGAACTAATGTTTACAATATCTCGGGTTATGTTCCGGCTTAAGGCTTTATCCCAAAGATAACGTAACTTTTCGGCTTAGCGTTTTGCTGTCGCTATCATTGTGAGAGAGTTTATTGTATTAAGAAGAGATTGAGAAAGTTGTCAGGTCGCGACTCCCTTCGGGGGATCCGGAATTGTTCCGAGGACTTTCTGAAAAGAAAACCAAATTCAATAAATGTGCAGGATAAATGTAAAAAGAATGTGATAGTCAGTGTAAAGTTGGCTTACACACTAATGTGCTTTTAAATGATTTGCTTGTGCTAGAGATATGGGTGTGCATTTTATTGGTTTGTGGGTGCCAGGATGGTAATGGACTTTTTAACCTTTTGAGGCGCAACCCTTTCCCAATGCTGAAAAAAGGGCAGCCGTTGCCATCGCTCGACTTAACTACCAGCAAGATGGCGGACGATCGAAACGTTCATCGCGTGCCACAGATCTAGAGACCCTTTTTTGACGACAGCTGGCTGTGCCGCGATGAACCCTTTAACGCGTTTCCGATCGTCCGCCATCTTGCTGGTAGTAAAGTCGAGCGATGGCAACGGCTGCTCTTTTTTCAGCATTAGACAATCTATCCAGCTGTTCTCGCATTCTTCCATTTTTCAGCAGATGTCAGTGCTGTTAAAAAGAATCGTGACCATTTTTTTTACGGGAAAGGACGTGCTAAAACGTAAAGGATTCTCGTGGAGTTATGTCACCAGCAACTATTTTTATAGAAATTCAATCTATTCTTCGTGACTGGCAACAGTCAAAACGTCAGAATTTGGTGTTTCCAGAGCGGGAACACTGCGCGTTATAGGGTTAATGGTCTGTGCCTGCCTGAGATTTTCAATCAAAACAATTCTTTGAACCCTCTCGCCAACCAGAACCTCATGTGAGGCACTAAAATAATTACAAAAATTCTATCTCGATGGCAGCACTTTGTTATATTCTAAAATAATTAAGTACAGTGAAATCTCCCACGTTGGACCCCCTCCTTAAGTTAGACACTTTTCTGGGGAGCGGAACGTGGCCATAATATTGAAATATACCTCTATAAGTTGGTCACCCTATAAAGTTTTCGAGGAAATCGCGCGTGTCCAGCTTTTAGAGATTTCACTGTACCTGTTTCCTGTTAGTACCCTCTTACTTATTTTCTTTATTTCGTTTTTTTAAATAATTATATAAAATATATGTATTCATATTAGGAAATATGAAAATTGTTGACGATCCATTTCAGTAACTCACTAACCATGTATTAAAAGACTTACACTGTAGATAACACTGAAGTATATAAACCTCATATGAGGCTCATAAGAATAACCAGAAAGGGCAACATTTGAATGCGCAATTCATTTCATAACTGCAAATGGTATTTCATGTGCATTCCTGAATTGCAGACATATGTTTTTCTCTCTACCTCTATCATAATTTGACTGTGAGACAAGTTCAAAGGAATTACCAGCTTTTATAATAAGTTTATTTATAATGCTCTAAAAGCATGCGTATTCCGTGCAAGTATACGAAAACTATGTACTAAAATCATTTTTTTCTTTCCATAAGCAAATATTTCCATTTTGCAGTGCTAATACGTATTTTACTAACCATACCAAACTAGTGAAAATTCTTCGGGCGGCAATCTTACCAAAAATAAAACCAAAACGAATTCAAGCTTCACAGTAAGGTGGCGGCAAAACATGTATCTGGGTACAGAATAGAGGAGTGCGCAAAGGTACGCTAACCTGCTCATTGTGTCGACCCTGCCGCAGAGGAGTGACACATATTTTTCCCAACATGAAGGGGGTCACAAATGTAAGTTAAGAGCGCAAAAAAAAAAAAGACACCTGAATAGAAAGGGAAACGCGCGACTAACTTCCTCAGGTGTGTGTGGGGATACATTGTTAGGTGGTGGCTTTGTGACAAATCCCTCTGTCGGAAAATGTTTTACAGGGATTTAAAGCGTGTTATAATAACTATTAAAGTCATTGCTTTTCACAGGTTTTTATGAAAGCTGACCCGTTTAGAGCCCCTTTGATAGATCCTTTTTGTTGGAGATTTGGTGTTATTTTGAATGAACCGGCAAAATGGTTGCTAAAAGCGTGAACCTGTTGTTGTGTAAAGGATAATATTTTCTAATGTTGAAATTTTTTAAAAGAAGGAAATTTTTTATGAGCCTAATTGTTTAAAATTTAAAATAAATTCCAAGTCTGTATAAAAATCTTTTTTTTTATTTTTTTGTTAATAGATTTGAGATACAGTAAGTACCGTTTATACGTTTTTCAAGTGACCGATCTGAAACGACGTACAAATGAAACATTAATAAACAATTTTTGTTATTACAGGTTTAACACTACTAATTCAAATTTATGTAAATATAATAGTTGTAAGATCTTTTACGGTACTAGTCAATTACCTCATATTAGTTTTTACGCAAGGAACAATGACTAGATTTAAAAAAAAAAAAAATCTCATAAATATGAAACAAATTCTACCTTTATTGTATTGCACCTTAAATACTGCATATAGTTAGTATTAATGTAACATACATTGATTACCAATTATGAAGTGCGGATTATTCATTAGAGCATTACAGATTGAATTATAAGTTAATGTAATGGTTTTCCCTTCTTGTTCTGACAAGCAAAGTATATTCTAAACTTTTCAATATTGTCAACTGCTTCTTTAAAAGATTTTTAAAAGGTATAATTCTCCATGCAGCCTTTATTTGACCTATATGCCAAAAGTTTCTCCCCAAACAATAAAATAACTACTGACACAGAAAAGTTCTGAAGTTAAGGAAAGTTTAAAACGACGTAAAACCAATATTTGCGTCGTATGAACGAAACATTTTTGCATTAAAATAAAATAGGAATGAATCGGGACTTGATTCATGAAAGCGACGCATAAATGTAAAAGTCGTATAAATAGGAAACGTATGAACGGTGCTTTACTGTAATTGCCTGGCTGATAAGAAAAAGCAACAATATTCCTCCCAATTTGGACAGTGAAACAGTCAGTGGTACAGTGAAACCTCCCAATTTGCACAGTGAAACAGTCAGTGATTCAGCGAAACCTGCCAATAGGTTAGGATACAAAAGTCAATAAGTACACAATTTTCTGTATCGCAACCTATTGGTTTAAAAATTGTAAAATTTGACATTTCTGTAAATTGGGCACTCTCTGAGAAAACCACAACCAACTTTCAAGGGTTCATTGTGTATCATATTATATTATAATTTTATTCAAGTTGGGCAAAATTTTGTCATTCTTTTGATATTTTAATAAATTAAATTTCTATTGCAGTTTATTATCAAATCAGTTTACTGGTCATTTTAATTGGATACCTTTTAAAAAATTCTTACTATTATTATTAGTATTATTTTGATCTTTATTTTACATTTAAACACTAAATAATTTTAAACAAACCCAGATTTTTAATATTTTGTAAACCTTTTTTTTTTTTTTCGTTTTACTCGTAGTGCTTTATAAAACGTTATTCATGATGTAAGTTTTTCCACTAGATTTGTGTTTTTATATCAATATGAAAAACATTCATTAATAATTATTTTCAATGTGTTCTCCATTTCTTTAAGCCACAGATTTTTATTCTCAGAAATTTGTAATGGTCTATGCAATTTTACAACTTAGAAAAAAAAGTCAATTATCTTGCCTTATTTCACCTCCTTTCTTTCATTGTAAATAGAAACCAAAGGCAAGAGGTCATTTTTAGTAACCAGAGATTATTGCCTATCAGAGACTTAAAATTTGTTAGCAGCGTGGTCGATATATATGGAGTCAAGTCACGATATATCGTCATTAGTCATTACAGACAGAGGTTATGTCATCAACAAACATATGAAGACATCAAAAAGCTAACTATTCTTGTAGAGTATTTTCTATAAATCGTCTTTTTCACTTGTTATAGAAAATGTCACGACAATCGCTTTTACCTGAAAAGTGGATCAGTGTCAACTTTTTTTTTTAAAGCTAAAGATGACGAGAACAAGAAAATTGAATCTATTTCGACTTGATCCTAGTATTGTTACACAATTACCTTAAGTTCATGCTTTGCAAAGGAACATGCATCCATCTGTATATTAAAATTGCAGTTAGTATATTAAAACTGCAAACTATTTTTTTTTAAATCCATGTGATTTTTGAGCAAAAATAAAAATATGATCTAGCTACATCAAAAACTTGAAAAATATTAGGATGTTTCTCCAAACTATACAATGAAAGATATACGGGTATCGGTTATAAAACAATCCAAAAATTCTTTAAAAGTTTTGCCTTGCCATTCAAAGAGACATCCTGAATCTTTAAAGCTCCTGTGGAAGATATTTTATTTCGATTTGTGTTCAAGGGCCGTGAACTAGGCATTTTTTTTTCCACAAACGACAACCTTAAAGAGATTTTTCTATGCACTATAATATAAAGATAATTTTTGATAGAGTAGATGTATTTCACTAGACTATGAATTACTAAGTTAACTAAGTTGAACGAAACCATTCTTACACGAGAAAAAAAAAATTTCATTGAAATCAATAAAATTTTGGTGCAATTTTAAAGGAATAATTTTACTAATTCAACGAAATCATCAATCGAAAACTTTAAGATGCCACTAGAGTAAACAAAGTTCTGTTTAATTAGCAAACTATTTTTATTGTTGTATGAAACAATTTTTCTATGAAAGGATCGCAAAAATTTAAGCACAGAAATATCTGCTTATTTTAAGTATTTCATTCAAATTATTTGTGTAATATTGCACTTGTTTTTATGTTCTTTTTTTGTTGTTGTTCACAACTAATTTTTGTTTTTCTCTGATCTTTTGCAGGTAAGTCCTTTAATATTCCAATAAAATTTATACAAATCGAGGATATTGTCTTAACAGGTATGTTCATTCTAATGCATTTATATGCCGAGTTATCTGATATTAATTCTGCAATCAGCGAAAAGCTTATAAACGCTGAATATTTATCAAGAGTCAAGGTTTTTGTTTAAGACTTTAGTTTGTCGAATGCTGTATGAAATTTGCTGAATAGAGCAAAATTTTTTCAATAAAATTATTTGCTTTTAAAAATTGCGAAATAATAAGTTTTTGTGTATTAACAGATATGGAATAATACGTGTAATGTATCGGTTCAGTATAGGCTTCATCGATTGGAAAGTATGCATCATATAGCCTTTTCAAGTCATATTCATATGACGTTAGAGTACGATTTTTTTTCATATGATTAGCGTGTAATTCCACCCTCCAACATGTACATGTTATTTATACTGAAAGTGCTTGCACAAAATGAAAATTTCAGGATACATTATTTGAAAACCCTTGTTGAAATTGCATTTGAAACGTTACTCTTTGGTGTTATTTTTTCACAGAACGAATGTCAAATATGTACCTACCTAGGTAAGTCAAACATGCACCTACCTAGAACCATTCCCGATATAAAAAAATAAAAGCAAGTGAAAAACTTTGCAATTTTGACCATTTGAGTAACTAAATCAAATGACTAATTTATCATTATTATAAAAAAGTACAATTTTTCACGCCTCTTACTAACAGAGCAGAATTTGCAAACAGTATATAATTTACTTTTGTTTTAAAAATCTAAATTAATGGACGAAAAAATAATTGAAAATGTTTTTACGCAGTGTAAATTCATGATAGCAGAACCTTTCCGTCGCTATTAAATTATGGTGACCAGATGGTTTGGATATTGAAAATCAAGTATCTAAAGTTTAAGCACCATGAAAACAGTTTTTGTTGAAATGAAAACAGGGCATCATTTTTTCTACGAAATCGCTTCAAAATAGTATTCTGTGCTATATTCCAATGTGTTGTATAACTTCAAAACTTTCCCTTGTTCCACATTCTTGTTTTCTATCATTATTTTGTATTCATACATGTGCAAACTGAAACATCTATCTTTATTATGCTGAAGAGTTGCCGTAAATGGTGGATCGACCATTGCTCAAACACAAAATCAATGTTTTAAATTCTTGGATAAAATAATATTGGAAAATGAATATTGTACCATCCTTCGATAGTACGTATCATTCCAAGAAAGGCCATAGAATGTTCGATTTTCCAACAGAAATCAGCAGAGGAAAAAAGGTTGATACTGAAGTCCCGCAGAGGTGCTTGGGAATCTAGTTTTCAGGTTTTCAGATCTATGCAGATTCTTTTTTAAAGGTGTCAGAGAGAGAAGAAATCGCTTAATTTGAAATACAGCTGCTTAAAAATTGTGGTGATGTGTGGGTCTGTATATTGTAGGGGCTGCACTCAGCTTTCTAGCTTTTTAGTACATAGATGACTGTGAATACTTTACAGCAGGTGCACTGTTTTCCATTGTATCCCTATTGACGATCACATGAAATTTTATTTCCTAGAGAAAAAAGATAAAAAGTCATTTAAAATCAAAGATTAGCTTAACAAATGAACTCAAATTTTCTGTCATCAGGGAAAATATAAAGAAAGACTCTTGAAAATGAAAGATTTGCTTTACATATCAAATCAATTAGAAACATTCAGCAGCTTGAATTTAATAAACATTTCTTGCTCTTCAAAATCACATTTCTCTCATTGAAATACATTACGACAAATTTGGTTATGTTCTTCCGATTTGGTTACTAGGGGGAGGGGGGGTTGCTGTTGACATGCAAGAACGTCGACATGAGCACATTCTTCATGAAAGTGCTGATGTCGTTAGTTGGTATACCTCTAATCATTTTCGATGAATAATCATACCTGTTCACCTACCATGCCTTACAAAAACGCATTTACATTTGTGTAGCAGCGAATTATGCCGAAAACAACTAAACTTTAAAATTTCAAAAGAAGCATTAGTCATTACATAAAAATGCATTTATTTCTACGAAACGGCAGTACTGAGAACTATCGTGAACGTGTACAAAATTCGGCCGGTACATCAGCTGGCCGTTTGTTGATTCGGGCAGCCGTAAAACCCAACAATAAAAGGAGGAAAACTCGGCAATTAAACTCAACCGTAAAACGGTCTGGAATTTTATTTCGTAAGAAAATAATGAGCGCGGCGTACATGTGTAAGTCTCTCTTGATCTGCTTATGGTCATTAAAACGGACAATAAAGATAATCTGTTCCTTTAAAAGGAGCAGCAGCTGCTACACGATTTCATTGCAATGCCCGACATAAAATTATTTCGAATTATTTGATGTCGAAACCGCAGAAAATAATAACCGTTATGCGTTTTATGTCTTTTTCCGTGCGCTTTTCGATGTCTGACATTCGCGTCGGTGTACACAAGACTTTTTTTGTGTGACATATAAAGTTGATTCAGGTTGGAACTGTTGCAAGCCGAAGTACATCGTAAAGCTGGGAACTTCGAACGTAGGCGAAGCCTATCTACGCATGACAAGAATGGGAGGGCAAATAACAAGCGCGTATCGTATAAACTAGACCGTTTATTCACATGCTCTTTGCTTCGTGAAAAAATAAAATCTGCTTTATGGATACAGGTATATGTGTAACTGCATTAGACTGCTGGAAACAAGTTTAAAAAATCTGGAGTGACTCCACTCGACTTTCCCAACACTTACGATTAAGATCATTACCAAGCATTTAAATAAATTTTAATCGATGAATAATTCAAACATATATACCAAATTGAAACTCAATCGAATGCACCGTTTAAACGCTTGCGCACTTTCAAGAATTTCTCCCCATGTGCCATTATGCCATAATATAAAAGAAATTTTTGTCGTAGCCCTGTAGAAAAACTATAAGTCTTATACACACCAAAATCAATACCGGTCTTAAGATGGTGATTTATAACATATATACCCAATTTCAGCTCAATCGAAGGTACCATTTAAACGCTAGCGCACTTTAAAGAATTTCCCCCATAGGCCAGAATGTAAAAGAAATTTTTGTAGTAGCCCTGTAGGAGAACTATAAGTCCTACACACACCAAAATCAATACCGGTCTTAGGATGGGGGTTTATAACATACATACCCAATTTGAGCTCAATCGAATGTATCGTTTAAACGCTAGCGCACTTTCAAGAAATTCCCCCCATAGGCCATAATGTAAAAGAAATCTTTGTCGTAGCCCTGTAGAAAAACTATAAGTCCTATACACACCAAAATCAATACCGGTCTTGCGACGGTGGTTTATGAGAGATATATCCAATTTGAGCTCAATCGAATGCTCCGTTCGGGAGCTATCGTGTTCACTCACATACACACATACACACACACACACATACATACACACATACATACATACATCTCGTAAAAATAGCAGAAATGGATTCAGAAGCCCTCAAAACGTGTAAAAACACCAAAATCTCGAATTCGAATTTTTTCATAATTACAATACTTTCCTTACATGGTACATGTTCGGAAAGTAAAAATTATTCGAGTCCGTATTAAGCATCATTCTAAGAAATGTTGAAATATAGAGTTGGCATAAATAATACGGTATTTTTAAGATAAAGTCAGGGTAGAGATCAAAGAGCTTTTTTCACGTGAAATGTCAACGCTTGAAGAGAAAGGTACGGGTTTCAGTTGGCAGAGAAAAAGAATACTATGTACAGTTGAACTCGCTTAATGTAATATCGGTTAAAAGAATATCCCGCTTAATGTAATAAATTTTCAATGCAACAAACCATAATAATTTGTCAATGTAATCTCGGGTATTGGAATAATTTTCGTGGCAAAACAGCAATTCCATTAATTGGGCTCGGCAATGTTGGAAAAAAATTGATACCACTTACTACTTCAATCTCGACTGTATAGAATTTTTCTGTGAGATTGACAAACTCCTACATTGCTTAAGTACGCTTACTCTTTACAAAGAAATTAGCTATGCTGATTAGTTAAATGCCTTTGTAATTCTAGCACATAATAGTAATAACAGCATAATTTGGCATAAAATACTTTACGTATTAAATAGCCTTGAACTTCTTCCAGCATGTTAGCCTTGAAACCACCAAATTTCAATGTTATCACTATCGACAGCGATCTTTTTGTTTTCTCTCGAACAATAAATTTAATTTTAAAAAGAATGGCGAAGGTTGGCAAAGTGAAACTCGAAATTCCGCCCTTTTGATAGGTATATGTTGAGTAAAGTTTTCAGCTTTTCACTTATGGATTTTAGAAGTTTGTATAAGATATCTGCAAAAACTGGAGAATGTGAGAAAAGTGGCTGTGCTTCACAGTGTTAAAGACCACATAGTTAAGAAATAAAAATAATTTTAAAACTGCATACGAGTTAGCAGCTTTTCGTTGGTACTCTTTTTTTTCTCTGTCTCACACTCTTACCTACCTTCCAAGAGTGGCTTTTAGCTCATTTGAAATAAATCCAAGAGAACCCTTGCGATTAACCTTTGAAGAATAATTTAACTGTAAGTCGCAACTCATTTCTCTTAGACAAAGGGCTATAAGAAAACCCAGTTTATATAGGTCAAATAAATTATCTTGAGAGAGAAATACTAATTACCTGTACACTGAACTTTAGCTAGATTATTGCTTTACTTTAGTTAGATTGCCAGTATATTTTAGCTAAATTGTTATACCTTGTTAACCATAAGCATGCTATTTTTACCAGTATTGTAGAAATACTACAGTGATCCCGTTTAAACTGTATTTATCGAGTTTTTTAGTGAAAACGTAAAGGATAGTGAACTTGCACGTGCAATTAAAAGTTCAATACTGGGTGTGAAATCATCATTTCTACCTGTACTACAACTTAATGCTTTTTTATTTAAAATCCATTCGTATTACTGTCAAAAACTAAAAGGATAGTGGACTTAAGCATGCAGGCTTGTCAGCAAGAAAGCCCAATATCAGATATCGGCATAAATATCAAAACATTAGTTGCTTATCTGCACTGCCTGCCCTTGATGTTTTTGCAAAAACAATTCGGTTATCTTCCACTCTTACGCAAATATGTACGAGTCCAAAAATATGAGGAAAAGAAAAAACAAATATCTTTCACATATTTCCTATCTGTCTTGACACGTATTTTTAGCGTCGATTTTTCCTCCTCCTCTCCTCCGAAAAAGACTAGAGCCGATAAAACCCCCCTCCATAAATCTCGCTACCGTGTCTCTTTCTCTCCAAAATAATGACAAAAAAATCTCCATTGTCACTTAGTAAAACCCCCGAAATAAACCATTTTTTTTTTCCCTTTCCCTTCCTCCTATATTCTTTTCTCACTCGACAAAAGAAACATCCTTTAGTCTTTCCTTTGCCACGGCAGCATCGCACCAGAAAGAATGGAATCTCGCGGAATCGGCAATTTCCGTAAAAAATAAAATAATAAAAATACAGCCTCCAGACAACTCCACTCCATGAGTCACACGAGTGGATTGGATGGGAACTCTGGAGAGAGAGAAGATGCAGAGGGATATCTTTTGGCAGTGTGGCGACACTTCTGGTTTTTCGGGAATGGAGAGGTGGCGTGGTGCATGGCAGATATGGGAATAAATAGGACTGTGGTGTATGGTTGATGGGAGGGGGAGGGGGGGGACATGGGAAAGTGGCCATTTAGAGAGGGGAAAGTGGAGAGAGCAAGGGATGATTAGAGGACAGGGGTTTCTGGGGATGAGGAGTCGCTGTGCGCATGCAAATGTCATTCGGATGTTAACCGTGGAAGAGTATTTCCCCTCTCGCTGGCGTATGTCTGCTCACATTGGCGGATTCGGAAAAGTTTCCAAGGGAGGGGCGATAAGTATGACGAAGCATTTTATTAGAGATGGGTCACTCTTTTTTGTTTTTCCTGACTATTTTGAATCTTGAACCCAAGCTTGATTTGCTCGCTTTCATCACTGAAAAGATCTGACGGAGAAGACTCACCTCCTGTGACCAGTATTAATTCCTAGAACAGGTCTTTGGATGCACCAATGGGGTCTACGTTGTTCTTGAAATGTTTTATACATTTCTTCATATTAAAAATAAATTACTTTTTAAAAAGTTTTTCTTCCATGTATTATGTATCTTTTTTTTATAGTGATGCTTATTTTTTAATAGTAATATTTTAGAAGATTATTTTTTGCGATAGACTTGTCTCATATCCCCATTTAAGAAAGACTAAGTTTGGCGAATATTTTTTGGTGTAAAATTGCAATGGATGAATTTGCACTGTCTATAAAAGCAAGTTCTTATCATTTACTAGCTCATTGAAATCATATAAGAGTTTGTGAATGAGATCACATATCTAATTTTAATAATCATTTAATTTGGCTTTCTTTGATGTAATCTATCCAAAATCAAGAATTCTAAATCTTTTCCGTTCTCATTTCTTTCTGCCAATTCGGCTTTTAAATCTGTATATTCGCTATTGCATCATTCTTAATTGTTTATTTCTCTACATCAGACCTGGTGGCAACGTTCTGAGCTAAAAATAGATTACATTACGTCCGTTTGCAATCGCAACGAACTTTTTGCTTCCCCTCTTGGCATCCTGCTGGCGTATGTTATTTTCTGTTGCCCTGCCTCATCTTTAAAACTATTTACTCACGATTCCGTCATTTTAATTTCATTGGATTAAGTTTTAGGGTTGCTCTGGAATTGGCGTTATTTATCTCAGCCAAGTGTTTGTTCCCGCCAATGTGTAATTCTCTGCTGGCGTAATTTTCAATTCATTCCATCTTAATTTCACTGTCCATATAGGACGTATTTTTTATTTCGCTGAGCCACCTCCACCCGTTGTAATAACTTAATGTTTCAATAGTTTCTTTTAAATAAAATAGTTTAAGTGTTCTAATGTCTTTTATTATATTGCAACTAAGTGCACCGAACCTGTATCTCTAACCGCAACAACCCAATTTAATAATTTAAAGTACCTTAAGCAATTAACTTCGTTACAACATGTCAGCCCAAGTATGTGAATGAGACAGTCAGCCCAAGTATCTGCATACTGCCACTTTTCGTATTTCGCCTGAGTGGAGAACTATTATTACTTTTTTTTTCTTAACCAGTTTGTAATGACAATGAAAGTTAGCAAAATCATGTGAAGCTGTAATTCCAATAAATATGTTTAAAAGAATGAATGAGAAACAAGAAATAACTGTCGATATTTCAGAGAGAAAAATTTAAAAAGAAAATATTTTATATCAATATTGAACGCGTTGTGGTAGGCATTTAAAGTTCGCGATTTACTAACATTCAGGGGTATTTGTGGGCGTATGTCGCAGTTGTGTGTTTGTCCCTACAGTTATTTCACGTTTCTCATTCATTCTTTTAACTTATTGGAATTACAGCCTCACACGGTTTTGCTAACTTTCATTGCCATCACAAACTGGTTAAGGTAAAAAGTAGTAAAAGTTCCTCCACTCAGTCGAAATACGAGAAGGCCAGAATGTAGCATTTGGGCTGACTGTACGAGTTGGTAGCAAGGGTAAATGTAGGAGCTGCTTGGCCTCCTTTGACCAATATTTTAAAATTACATTGATATGCAGAGAAACAAACAAAACAGTTACCTGCTTTCAAAATATTGAAATCTACTCTTTTCCAGAATTTCATCGTGTTCCTATCGTAGTCATACTCTAAAAAATTGGTACTCAAGTACGTTTTTCTTTCAGATTCAAAAGATCAAAATGCGTTTTTATCGTTAAATATATCATTTGGAAAAATATTTTTAATTAACTTTAATGAGTCTCACCGCACTTCACCCTTTGAGGCGCAACCCTTTCCCAATGCTGAAAAAAAGGGCAGCCGTAGCCATCGCTCGACTTAACTACCAGCAAGATGGCGACAGCAGCTGGCTGTGCCGCACAGCCAGCTGCGCGTCAAAAAAGGGTCTCTATATCTGTGGCACGCGATGAACGTTTCGATCGTCCGCCCTCTTGCTGGTAGTTAAGTCGAGCAATGGCAACGGCTGCCCTTTTTTCAGCGTTGGGCAATCTATCCAGCTGTTCTCGCACTCTTCCATTTTTCAGCAGATGTCAGTGCTGTTCAAAATAATCGTGACCATTTTTTGTACGGGAAATGACGTGCTAAAAAGTAAAGGATTCTCGTGGAGCTATGTCACCCGCAACTGTTTTTATAGAAATCCAATCTCTTCTTCGTGATTGGCAACAATCAAAACGTCAGAGTTTGGTGTTCCCAGAGCGGGAACACGGCGCGTTAAAGGGTTAATGTCCACCAGATAAATCTCTAAAGTACTGAGGGGATTTTTTGACATGTTTTTACTGCGAAATTTCGCTTTTAGTTACATTTAACTCTTGAACCTTATGCTTATAATTTTTTAAGACAATTGCTGTTCAAATGAGAAATCAAAGAAGCAGTACAATCAATTTTACATCCTGTAAAACAGCTTCCAATTCGACAGATCTAATGAGAAACAGGTACAGTTCAAGGCTAAATTATTTTATTCATTTGTTCCTTCACTCTTTTTCTTATTTCAATTGCAATTTTTTTCTCTGCGAAAAAAATGTGTTTCCTTGTGTGTCACTCTAATTATTTAATCGAGATACACCACTTGAGTAGCGAGGAGTTATAAAAAAAATTTGATATTAATTATGATTTGAGTTAATTATGATATCGATGCAGGATGAATGATACTTTTAAATTAGCTTTATTAATGTAAAAATTTTTTAGTTGAATAACATTCTACAAACGCATGTAAAAAAAAAATCAAGCGAAAAATTCTTAGTGTTTCGTCATGTTCAGATTTTGAAGGAGATTAATTTAGAGAAATTTAATTTAAAGAAATTTTATTTATTTTAAAGATATGTTAACTTGATACCAATCAATTAATAAAACCAGAAACTAATTACTACTGATAAATTAACAAATAATTGAGAATGTTAACCCTGCTGTTCTGTTCGCATTTACAATGCTCTTCTAACGTTTGGGTCAATATCCCCCGAACATTGAATATTAACTTTAATTTTTACAAAATTATAAAACTATATTAAGGTAATTCCTCCTAAAGAAAAAAACCATTATATATATTTGAAAAATAGTACAACAAACACAAAAACATGAGTATGATGTATGTAGCTTGCATATGTGTTTGCTACAAGTTTTGCACACTATATATATATATATATTTTTTTTATCATTTCTGGATGGACAAAGTCTGCATCGGGCACTTTTATTAAACACCTTAACTATGGGACTGACTTAACTATGGACGTTCATGTGTGTGTGTGGTAACTCATTTTGCCTTTTACCCTGTACTCCTTTAATTATATTGCGTAAATCTTCAGCTCAAGGGAGACATTGTCTTGCCTGAATATATGGATATTCTGTTCGGGTCAAATAGACTCGAACAGAAAAGCAGGGTTAAATTTAGCAATATTTATTATTTTTAAAAATAATAACATTTATAGTCTGTTCGTAGAGTTGAGAGAACGAAACTAAACAATTGCACGTGCAAACTGGTGAAGAGTAAACACCTGGCATTTTACCAAAGCGCCAAACGCAGTGTGATTTTCTGCTTTCTTTCATTTACGCTGTTTGGAATAAGAAAGGTTAACGTCGTCTAACTAGGGATTGATGCCAAAAAATGTAATTCTTTGGTAACCCGTTTGTTTACTTTCGTTCCCTCGTTTCCGCGAACAGACTATAACTACAGAATTATACACACTTAAGTTGAATTTCTTCGAAATGAATCATCTGTCCACTTTTTTTCATTAGAAGTACCCATAAAAGAGTTCAAGTAAGGAAAAGCCTCGGGTACTAAAGCAAATTATTCTCCTTTTCCACTCTTTATTTGCATGTCAAGGAGCTAAGCTTTTAACTGCACAATGGAAGTTTCGGATATGTGATTTTTTTTTTTTTCATTTATCTAACTTCAAATTTTTTTAACATTGTTAAAAGGCTCTCAAGTTTTCTGTTTGATTCTTTATGGCTTTGAGGCGCAACCCTTTCCCAATGCTGAAAAAAAAGGCAGCCGTTGCCATCGCTCGACTTAACTACCAGCAACATGGTGGACGATCGAAACGTTCATCGCGTGCCACATATCTAGAGACCCTTTTGTGACGACAGCTGGCTGTGCCGCACAGCCAGTGGCACTCGATGAACGTTTGGATCGTCAGCCATCTTGCTGGTCGTTAAGTCGAGCGATGGCAACGCGGCTGCCCTTTTTTCAGCATTGGGCAATCTATCCAGCTGTTCTCGCATTCTTCCATTTTTCAGCAGATGTCAGTGCTGTTAAAAATAATGGTGACCATTTTTATTACGGGAAATGACGTGCTAAAAAGTAAAGGATTCTCGTGGAGCTCTGTCACCCGCCACTATTTTTATAGAAATCAAATCTATTCTTCGTGACTGGCAACAGTCGAAACGTCCGAGTTTGGTGTTCCCAGAGCGGGATCACTGCGCGTTGAAAGGTTATACGACCTTATCCTCGTCATCAGAGCATTCTCTACAAATTCCCCTTATCATATCCCCCCCACAACCATGCCACCATACCTCTTCCACTCCCTCGCAGAAAACGTGATAATCATCCGTCCACCTGATGATGTGTTTGGCACGGAAGACCACTCGACTCGAGTACTTGAAGCCACCACTCCCCTCCCCCTTTTTCCTCTCTTTTTCCGAGTGGTCAGAGAGAAAACCTACCCCCCACACTCTTTGCACTCTTCTGGTGGGGAGGAAAAAAAAAGAACTGACTCAGCAGCTCAGAAGCCCGAGGTCCTCTGATGAAAATCAACCGGTGATGGGATGGGAAAATGGATAGGGTGCCTTCAGGGATTGGAACGCTAAGAGTGGAAAGGTGCCAGATGCGAGGACAAATATTGATCCACTTTTGATCGAGAGGAGATTAAAAAAAAAGTTGTGATATTAACGCCCTGCTTCTCGGCGGAGGAGATTTACACTTTTTCGAGTTGGTTCCGTGACACTTCCAAACCCCCACTCAGCTGTGCATTTGTTTGCTTTCAAACAGGGTGAGATTGCATTTTGGATGCCAGAGTGGGTACACAGCTCTCTTCGGATGCCATATGTACCATGCGCGGCTTTACTATTCTGAATCTCGTAGATCGTTCCCTTAACCCTTTATCGCGCAGTGATCCCGCTCTGGGCACACCAAACTCGGACGTTCTGACTGTTACCAGTCACGAAGAATAGATTGGATTTCTATAAAAATAGTTGCGGGTGGCATAGCTCCGCGAGAACCCTTTACTTTTTAGTACGTCCTTTCGCGTAAAAAATGATCACGATTACTTTTAACAGCACTGACATCTGCTGAAAAATGGAAGAATGCGAGACCAGCTGGGTAGATTGCCCAATGCTGAAAAAAAGGGCAGCCGTTGCCATCGCTCTACTTAACTACCAGCAAGATGGCGGACGTTCGAAACGTTCATCGCGGGCCACAGATCTAGAGACCATTTCTTGACGCAGCTGGCTGTGCGCGAGCACAGCCAGCTGCGTCAAGAAATGGTTAAAACATGTGGTTAAAACATATGTTAAACGGGTTAAAACATATGTAAATAAATTTATTATACACTTTCTGTTTGTACTTTAACCCTTTGAGGCGCAACCCTTTCCCAATGCTGAAAAAGGGGCAGCCGTTGCCATCGCTCGACTTAACGACTAGCAAGGTGGCGGACGATTGAAACGTTCATCGCGTGCCACAGACCTAGAGACCCTTTTTTGGCGCAGACTGGCTGTGCCGCACAGCAATACTTTAAACACAATTATTTGACTGTTGAAATGGCTAACTATCAGGGATAGCAAACAAAAGAAGGACTAGCCAATCCAAAATGGACCCACATGCGACGATTATAATCGAACTCCGGATTTCCTTTCAAATCTCCGTGTAATGCCCAGACTTTCACGGGAGGTGGGATCCTAAAGATGGCGGTGATAATCCCTTTTAGAACAACCGTGGACAGCGGCAAAGCACACCATCCTCCTAAATGCCCAATAAATCATGCTTGTCTGCCTTCCTCCCTCTACTCCTAATTGCTCCCGGTCCGATCTCCCGGGATTAGACTGGGAGCAGTCGGGAGAACGTATTCCGAAACTGGTGGTGGGGGGGATTACTAAATTTGACGGATTCGGGAAGAATATGTCTCTTTCACCACGCCGTGGGACCACTCATGCACTATTTCAGCTGTCACCAATAAAAGCTGAGCTCGTGGTAGAGTTCTTGGTGCATCCGGATTGACAAAACTGAACAAACTCGCTGAAAACAAGTGTCGGAGTTGTTGTTCCCGAGCAATAAACGCGTGCACGTGAATTCCGAAGTCAGAATAGGTCGCAGTGGCTGTTCTGAATTTCACTTTATTTGCTTTCGAGATAACAGTTCGTGTGATTTTTGATGTGATACGTACAGGGTGTCCCGTAAATACCGTACTAACTCAGCACTGCCAGTTTCTTCGTTGGGAATACTTAAAAATGCCCAAGAACTGTATTTGTACGATTCATAGTTATCGAGAAATATAAGAAAAACAAAGTATGACGTCACAGCCGGTTCAAGAAAAAGTATTGGAAACATGAACATGGATGGGGGTGGGGGTGGTATCGTGGAGAGATTGAGTGCAGAGTTAAATTTTTTAAGATTAAAAGGCGTTGCGTGATATGCAGGTTCGATGCACTTAGTTGCAATAAAGAAACAGACGTTAAAATTACTTAAAACTGCTTTATTTAAAAGAAACTATTGAAACATTATTACAACGGGTTGTGGTGGTGGCTCAGCGAATTAAAAATACATCCTATATGGACCGTGAAATTAAGATGGAATCAAAATTACGCCAGCAGAGAATTACCTACACATTGGCGAGAACAATAACTTGGCTGAGATCAAGAACGCCAATTCCAGAGCAAACCTAAAAGTTAATCCAATAAAATTAAAATGACGTAATCCCGAGCAAATAGTTTTAAAGATGTCGCAGGGCAACAAATAATAACTTATGCCAACGCTATGCCAAAGGAGGGGACGCAAAAAGTCGTTTCTATTGCGAACAGACGTAATGTAATCTATTTTTAACTCAGAACGACGCCACCAAGTCTGAAGAGACAGATAAACAATTAAGAATAATGCATACGGGAAAAGTGAATATACAGATTTAAAAGCCGAAGTGACCGAAAAATGAGAACAGAAAAGATTTAAAATTCTTGATTTTGGATCGATTAAATTTAAAGAAAGCCAAAATAAATGATTATTAAATTAGATATGTGATCTCCATCACAGATGGTTATGGACAGTGGTTATCACAGGTGGCACTATCACCATATCTGACACCTTTGGATTCCTTCCTGGGACTTCTTCTGAAGAAATTGGTCTATCGAGGCCTGCTACAAAATATGACTTATTTCTTCTCCTTCAGGCTGCTTGTACTTTTGTGGACTCTGATTGATGCAACGTGAATAGTCCAGCCATTACACGGCGTGCGCATGCATGCCACGGTGGACACTTTCGAGATAATTTAATGTAAGCATATGTAAAAACCCGTATTCCTGCTTCCAATAAAGATTTTTTTCGTAAACCGCATGTGGCGTCATAATTTTCTCGATAATTGTGGGTCCTACAGGTACAGTTCTTTGGGCATTTTTTTATTCACTGAAAAAAAAAGAAAAGGAAAGAAGTTCAGCAAAATTTCCATGAGGTGACGCTTTAGATGAAAGAGCATCAAATTTAATCATGGAAATGGCTTATTCGAAATGTACAAACAATTTCAACATTTATTTTATAGTTTTTGATAATTTATTAACTAATTTGGGTCATTTTTTGAGCTGATTTCATTTTGCAAAGCGCCACCTTGTGGACATTCTTTGAACTGAATTTTATAAAACACTTCCTTGAGTGCATCTCGTGTAAATTCCTCAAGTTGGCAAAGTTGGTGGCAATCTTCTCACCCATTTTAGCTGCAGAATATTGTTTTTAGGGGAAGTTTAATTATAACCACACCGTATATAATTATTCGTTTTTGTTCCTCTTCTTAAGCACATTCTTCCTAAGTCGAAGATGAATATTTATACTTATAATCTTCAACATATTCGAATAAAACTGGTCTTTCGCGAGACTAAAGTCTACCAAGTAGCGTATTCTATAGTTCAAGTTGAAGTAACGTAATAGAATCAAATCCCAAAACCACTCAAACGTGATGAGAGAACAGCGAATACACAGGAATATTTTCCTGAAAGTAGCTTCGCAAAGTTATCTACTTATCTCAGGCCGTTATTTTTGCAGTTGACAATCACGATTTGAATGGCACAAAAATACATTTCATGCGAAAAAGAAAAACGCAGAATTAAAAAAAAAACTGTTTACTGAAGTAATAACTAATGATTCATGCTTTCATCCAGTCAAAATTTGTCATACTCTTGTTGGTTCAAGCAATCCACATGGTTTCCCGATGTTTTGAACACTCCTGCGTTCATAAAAATACGGTAACACTTACTTCCTGATGGAAAACATCACGATCGCATTAACAATTCCAGCCTGCAAAAACCGAAATTCTCACAAAATGACCACTTTTCGATCGTGATATATTCGCAGCTGAAATCGGTTTCTGAATAACTGTAATCGAGACAAAAATTTTACCATCTTTATTCCTATGAGAGGGGATTATTTTTGTTTGAACCACAATCGAAAACTATTCACAGTCATTTAAAAGATTTAAAAAAAAAAACAAAAAAACTAGTTATTCAAAAGTTGAATTGCATTCAGACTTTTGAGAAAAGATTTGATAAAGACCGCTGGAAACTAGATATTTTGAATATGCGATTTAATTCAAAAGAACACGGGTCAATGCTCAATTTTAATCATGGTCTGCCCAGGACTCTTTACGATTTAGCTTTTGTCATGGCTTTTGATTAAGACTGTAGTTCTGGAAATTCAGGTGTTTTCTAAAACAAATGAATTCCAACAGGGACTGTTCCACCATGACAGAGTGGATAAGACGCTCAAAATAGTAGACGGCTGAGGTGTAAAGGTCCTAGCCACGTGGCTGTCGATCCAACGGTCTGGAGTTTGGTTCGGTTTTCTCGAGATGCAACGTGAAACACATGTAACCCGTTAGAACGCCTCCGACCAAGACACCCCCCATCCCTGGCAGATAGCACTTGCGAAGCTTTGCCATAACACAACATCTGTCAGGGACTTTATCTCCACGAGCTATACTTTAACTCTGTACGAAATGATAAACCTATGCAAATGAAACTTGAAAAAAAAAGAAGTGCAGTATTTTGCTATATTACCTTTCTGAAAATTTTGAAATGCATTTCTAATTTTAAGTTTTAAAAAACTCGATAATTCACTTGTTGTTGTTGTTTCTGATAACGGCGATGCCAGATCCCCTAAATAGGGAAGGCGATGGTCAGAGGGGTTGCTCCTTGACCATCGCCTTTTTAGGGGCCAGTGGGAGGAAGTACGATTTAGCCCGTGGTCCCCCAATTTTGAACCAGAGGAGGGACCAGCCCCTGAAATTGGCACGCCCAGAGGTATCGTTTAACAACTTGGAGGCCATTGGAGCCACGATAGATTTTACGGGCACCAGCTCGGTGCCACAGTAGTCGAGACTCTCCCAAACACTGCCCAAGCCGGATGCTGCTTCACTTGCCGTGTTCTAATGGGAACGGAGTTATGCGCCCAGACCACTGCATGATATGATTCACTTAGCTTATATATTTTTATCTTTTCCTGCAGCGTATAGCGTAGTTTCAGAAGTAATATTCTGAAACTTTTTCAAATCCTTGACGGAAGAATTCATTTTTTTTAAACTACAGCCTTATGAGGCTGTATGTTTTATTCCACATTTCGTACATTAAACAGTATTTAAAAAGAGTATTCAAATGAATGCATTTTTAAAAAAGCTTAAAAAAGCTTCTGCACACAGTTTTGTCGCACATGTGTTTCTACGGAACATAAACATTTTGATCAATCGAAACTGCTTTAGAGCATAAAGGATTAATTCTCTCCAAAATATATTTCTCTGTCTCAAAACGGCAGAGCTATTCTGCTAAAAAACATGCTACAGAATCTCAAAAAATGTATGAAAGATATTCTAATTCTCTATGTATTTTGTGTATATATTCTATGTATATGAGTTTTATTCTTCGTGTATATACGAAATTATATAGGTCTGTTGATTTTAACGTTAATAGAAATGTTTTAACTGTATTTTTAAAATACTGTATCTTGCGTTTGAAGTTAAAATTAGTTCTTAGGGAGTTTTTGCAAAGCGGTTTCACTCACTGTAGGGCTATCGTTAAATGCCATTGTCCACCGTTAAATGCCATGTACAGAGCATGCGTCCGTATGACGTCCGAAACGTGGTTGGTCAAAATATTCAGAATACCGGATAGAGTTAGTGTTAACGTAGGAAGTAACGGTATGCAAAAACTCCCAATTAACATTGAGTGCTATCAAAATCTATGGCAATAAACGTTAACAATATTTTTGGACAAAAGGTGGCTGGTGTCGATAAATTCACTAATAAATACACCCTAATAACACAGCTGATTCAAAAAGACGTTCACAGAGCGGTCAGAGACGTCCTAAGTACGTCTTTTGAACAAGGTCTGGGGAAAAGATCCCTAAAAGCAAAACTCGTTCGAAACACGTCCTTTGAACGTCAAAAAGCGTGCTTTGAACGTAAATCAACTAGAGCTACTAGGGATCTTTTCCTCAGAACTTGTTCAAAAGACGTTCTTTGAACGTCTCTGACTGTTCTGTGAACGTCTTGAACCAGCACAACAAGTTTCAAACACGTCTTTTGAACGTCAAAAAACGTGCTTTAAACGTATAATGAACTATTTGTGTTACTAGGGAGTCTACCCAGCCAGCCACGATACATCGAATTAACGTCGCCGTCGACGTAGTTTCGACGTAATCATCGACGTTAAAAATCGTTGGATATGTCCACCTGTTTGCCCGTCGAGCGCTGAACTTCTCGACGGCGTATTAACCGCGAGGGGTGACCGTGAGAGATAACAATCTGGCTTAACTACGGCGTAAGAATGGAAAAGGGTGACCGCAGAAGAGAAAATCCCCGATATTGTCGAACACTCGTCGCTATAACGGCGAAGGGAGACAGATTCTCGGAATTCGTTTATAAAATCAGCTCATAGTGGTGATTTTACGTTATACCTTGTCGAATCGCTCCAACAGGACAGAGAAAACCGACTTATATTCGTCTAATAGAAGTCGGTTCTTAAAGACTTCGCAGAATTTGTCGAATTCCACATTATTAGATTTTAGCATCATATAACAAAATACCAATTTAGAGGCATTTTGTAAACCCAGTCTATTTCTAATCTTGTTTTGAATGAAAGAAAAATTAGAAAAAATACGCTCCAGAGATGCTGATGATGCAGGACACCCCTGAAGATGTTCCATTAATTAGAGAAATTCTGCATCTATTCCAGTTTTACTTTTACTTTTAAATTTTTCCACCCTAGTGCAGGTGAAAATAGTGTTTGTAATGTCTTCAGAGAAAAATGTCTTTGGAAAAGGTGTTTTTGTATGGAGTTTGATGTGTGTTTTTTTTTTTTTTTTTTTTTAAGAAAATCTGAATCAGTCTTCAAAGACTGATTCTTCAGTCATTCTATTACAGACTAGACAAGAAATCTGGCAACAAGAAAAATGTAAACAAATATGGTGGACTTCTCGTACTGATAATGTACAAAAAACAATAACATTTTTATTTAAATTTAACAAATTCTTCATTGTTCAAACTTTTATGAATATAAATTTTATAACTTTATCTAAACGATTAGAAGTTAATTTAAAACTTGTTATTTCTAATCATTTAATTAAAAATTGCTTTTCATTAGCTAACAACTAGTAGTATAATGTATTATATTTAGAAATATAGAGTGTTTCCTTTTAAACGTCATGTGCACCCGACAAGAAGTTTGAATTTCCATGCTTTCACGACGTATGTAAATGGTGTGTGACTGACATATTCTCTAAATGTCTGGAATTCCGGCATAATTACTACGTTTATAAACTGTCAGGATTCGACGAAATCGTCAAGGAACCACTTCTATTAGACGAATAAGCCTGCTTTTTTATCTCCATAGTTTATTATAGTTTTCCTGTAATAAAATATGAAGAAGTTTTCTATCTACAAATCCCCCCCCCTCTCACCCTCCCACGAGAAAAATTTTGTCTACTTCATTACACAAACAGTTTTTTATTTATCTCTCTTAATTCTTGTTCAATTAATGGAGTAGTGGTATATATTTGGAGTAGTGAAATTGAACAAATCATTATCTCTCTTAATGATTTGTTCAATTTCACTACTCCAAATAGGTTTAAATTACATACTAAATACACACATATTAGTATACAATTTAAAAAGAAAAAAAAAAACTTTGCATAAAGTGCTTTAATCTGTTTCATTGTAAGTTATGCCGTAATGCAATAATAAGTTGACTTTTGTTATAGTAAGTTTACATTAAGTAAATTTGTGCTTATAATGAGAAAAAAATATTTCATATGCTTATGGTAAACAGTTGATTTTATGCCAATTGTACCTTTATATTTCACTCTATAATACAAATAAGAAGACTTATAATTAGCAATTAAAAAGAAAATGAATAAAAGAAACAAAGCACGTAATTATTAGTTAAATAATTACTTAACTCACCTCTAAATTTTGATGGCTGGAATTAAAATTTGTAGTTACCCCGATAAACTTTAATAACATCACCGGCCAACAAAATTTAAAGAGAGCCAGACAAACTTATTAATATGCCAAGCTAACGATAAATCGTGTTAGCATTGAACTTGAAAAATATTCCAAGAGATACTTGAAAAATATCCACTTTTATAGTTAAAACTATGGAAATTTTACTGTTCTGTGTAGCGCAGCTGAGCTCAGCATTGACTACACGCTGAGCGAGTTCTGCCCTTGCATAAAAAACTGCGAAGTACGAGCCACGCGAACCATGAACGAATACACACACAAAAAAGAAAAAAAAGCATCTGTGTTCTGAGAAAACGGTTGGGTGGACATGTCAAAGGTCGTGAGAAAGTACCCTGTAAATTCTGTCTCCCCTGCACTGTTATTCGACGTCAACAGACTATTAACTAAGCTGAAAAAATTTCTCGATGCTCCATCGCGTGTTTCTTCTGGCTGGCTGGGGGGGGGGGCTCTTAGACCGCAAAGCCATAAGCGGAAATCGGCGATGTATTGACGGATCATAGACCTCCTGAGGGCGACCACATTAACAGTCGAAGATAGCCGCCTCCCTGACCAAAATCGAACGGCTCTTTAAGACGTCGACAACACAATGTATGTTTGATCTCTTTTAAACGCTATTTTTTGCTGTAATTTTTCCTCGACCTATTTTCGACATTTCGACATCGGGAATACGTAATTTAAACGTGTGTGCGCTTGCTGGGTAAGGAAAAATATTTCAGAATGCACAACGCGTTCAGTTAGCCATGCATCATTCAACGATTTCTTTACAAATTCACACGATATCACCCTCACCCAAAGAAGTTATCAACGCCGATTCAGCCCCTGGTCAAATAAATCATTGATTCCTTCTCAATTACGTAAGATTTTTCACCAATCCGTATTCCCTAATCCGGAAAAGTAGATGCGTGCCCCCACAAATCGCCCCGACCACCCCCGAGATGTTTTCTAAAGCCCGGTCGTAAATATCGGCCGGATTTTACGGCGCGGAGTAAAACGGCTTTTCCTGCTGGATTAGCAATAAATACCGCGGGATTAGCCAGAATTTCTTCTCCTTTCTGAAGTATAGTTTTTATTGGAGGAAACTGCTGCTGTGAAGATAGAAGGAATTCCACAGGAAGGGGCCTATTTGCGCATTTACCCTTTCAAGCGGAAGCATTTTCACATCAATGTAAAACACCGATTGGATGGACTACCCAACTCTGAAAAAGTGCAGCCGTTGCCGTCGATCCATTTAACTACCAACAATATGGCGCCAGATGGGCCATTCGATCGATCGCCATGTTGCTGTGGGTTATCGATGGAGGTTTCCGTTTTGTTACTTAATTTTTTTTTTCGTTTTGAGATCTGATTGGTTGCCACAAGCTAGATGTAAGGATGATTTGAGGCTTGTAATTGAATTTCATTTAGGTGATCAAGGGCGGATCCAGAAACTTTTCTCGGAGGGGGCGCAAATCGTGAATACTCATTTTATCTAGTGTAAAGCCCATCTAACATTGGTGAAAGCCCCATTTTTCTAGTGTAAATATATTTTTCTCGGAGGGGGCGCGCGCCCCCTGCGCCCTCCCGCTGGATCCGCCTTTGTAGGTGATAGTGTTTATCTGCGAAATCATAATTTTATAAAAATGAGTATTATAAAATGCAAGATGGAAGATTCTACATACTTGCTCTTAAGCTACTGCGCCCATCTGAGCCACATGCGATTGACCAGTTTGCCATCCCCTGAGCACGGCTCTGTAACTGAGAATGGGATGAAAAGTGCTTTGCAATCGATGGCTTTGGTTTTTTAGAGGCCTTGGTGGTTGCCCAATTTGCCACCGCCTAAGCAAGGCTCTGTAACTAAGAATGTGTTGGAAAGTATTTTGCAATGGATGGCTTTGGTTTTTTAGAGGCCTTGGAGGTTGCTCAGTTTTCCACCCCCTAAGCCCGGCTCTGTAACTAAGAATGTGTAGGAAAGTGCTTCGGGATCGATGGCTTTGGTTTTTTAGAGGTCCTGGTCGATTGCTCAGCCACCTCCTAAGCACGGCTCTGTAACTAAGAATATGTTGGAAAGTGCTTTGCAATCGATGACTTTGATTTTTTAGAGGCCTTGGGAGTTGCCCAGTTTGCCACCCTCTAAGCACGGCTCTATAACTAAGAATGTGTTGAAAAGTACTTTGCAATGGATGGCTTTGGTTTTTCAGAGGCCTTGGAAGTTGCCCAGTTTGCCACCTTCTACGCACGGCTCTATAACTAAGAATGTGTTGAAAAGTGCTTTGCAATCGATGGCTTTGGTTTTTTACAGGCCTTGGAGGCTGCCCAGTTTGCCACCCCCTAAGCACGGATCTGTAACTGTGTTAGAAAGTGCTTTGCAATCGACGGCTTTGGATTTTTAGAGGCCCAGTTTGCCATTCCCTGAGCACAGCTCTGTAACTGAGAATGGGATGAAAAGTGCTTTGCAATCGATGGCTTTGGATTTTTAGAGGCCCAGTTTGCCATCCCCTGAGCACAGCTCTGTAACTGAGAATGGGATGAAAAGTGCTTTGCAATCGATGGCTTTGGATTTTTAGAGGCCCAGTTTGCCATCCCCTGAGCACAGCTCTGTAACTGAGAATGGGATGAAAAGTGCTTTGCAATCGATGGCTTTGGATTTTTAGAGGCCCAGTTTGCCATCCCCTGAGCACAGCTCTGTAACTGAGAATGGGATGAAAAGTGCTTTGCAATCGATGGCTTTGGATTTTTAGAGGCCCAGTTTGCCATCCCCTGAGCACAGCTCTGTAACTGAGAATGGGATGAAAAGTGCTTTGCAATCGATGGCTTTGGATTTTTAGAGGCCCAGTTTGCCATCCCCTGAGCACAGCTCTGTAACTGAGAATGGGATGAAAAGTGCTTTGCAATCGATGGCTTTGGTTTTTTAGAGACACTGGGCATTTGCCCAGTTTGCCACCCCCTTAAGCACGACTCTGTAACTAAGGATCTCTCGGAAAGTGCTTTGCAATCGATGGCTCTGTGAGGGTTTATCTTGCTTGTTTTAGCTTCAAGCTTATAATTTCCGTTTTCGGAAGTTTTCCCGGCCACTTCATATATGTTAAAACTGGACACATCCTCCTGATTCAGCTTTAATACCCCCCGCCGTCGTCGACTCTCCGCGGGCAGAAAATAATCCTCCTCCTTCCAACGGAAGGAGAAACCGATAAGACCACGATATGTTCGGCAAAGAAAGACAAAAAAAGAGAGAATTACACGGAGAGAGCGAAAGAAAAATACAATAAGTAAAAGGGACATGTGGTGTGCCCAGAATGACACTCGACCGAGTGTCACCGAGGCTTCAAGTGCAGCTCGAGTGAGCACTTAGCCGAGAAAAGAGAGGGAGGGAATAACAGATAGAGCCTGCAAGTGGCGATGTGCTCAATATATATTTTGGCCCTTGTTTTTTTTTTTCATGCCTTGCGCTTCTTATCCCGGGGTACTTTAAAAAGATTGAAGAGCATTTGTAAATAAATTCCATGGAAACCCTCTTCGATAGTTCTGTCGTAAGCACCTCGTTTTCTTGGTTTATTTTTTCCCCTTTCTTCGAGCGGCGTGTTATGCGATTGGTTATTTGTGTCTCTCTATTTTATTTTATTTTTTAACCGTGGGATAAGATGTCACTCGCGGACGCCGTTATGTTATTTTAAGTGATTTAAAAACTATCGGAAGGTGGCTGGGTAAGACTTCGAAACGCACTCGTGATTTCTTGCTAAGCGGAGGTGTCCTGTGTTAAGTGATGGGTACAGTTCCATTGGACCCGGGGCCATCGTCATCCTACCGGGCCTACTTGTGAACTCGTGAATGAGTCATCCAAAGAGGCCTACGGATGCTCACTTATTGGTTCCCGCTCTTAGATACGTCAGCTAACGGTCAAATCTTAGACCCCTTCTAGAAAGGTATTATTTCCTATTGCATGTGTAAGTGATGGAAACCTTTAGAGAGAGTTATAGCTCTTTCTTAGATACATCTAAAATTGCCATCCAGTTACAGCAATAATATTTTCAACTAAAGGCTTATATACCGGCAATTGCCAGACAAGCAACTTGTGTTGTAACAGCGCAAGAGCATCTGTCCGAATAAGCAGAGCCGAATTAAGACATTTGGAGGTCCTAGGACCGGTACTTTTGTGGGGCGCCTGTGCGGTCCTTTCTTGTTGGTCATACCACTTATAATCATAAAATACCAGTGTTTCTTTGCAATTTCATACATGGCGCAGGTGCTTTAGATTCAAACACTCCAGTACAAAAAGCTTTAACTTAAAGTTCACAAATTTTTAGTTTTAGTGTAGAAGTTATGCTTCAAAATCAAATGACGTCACATCAATAATACTCCATGGTGGAATTCTTGGGATCTTAATATGACTTTTATTTTATCCCTGAATATAGTGTAAACAAATCTTTTTGCTCAGTGGTATGTGTTGTCAAAGTACATCTCTTTATCTCTTTTTATTGCTGTTAAAAATTTAGCATAACTCATTTCTTTTTGGAATAGAACTTAAACTATTTTAATAATTTTTGGAGTCCTCTATTTTTCTTTTTTTTTTTTTTGGGGGGGGGGTGTCTAGGCCGTGGCCTAGTTGGCCTGTGTGGTAATCAGGGCCTGCGAATATGGAATAACAGCACATCTTGCTGTAATGGTTTGAAAACAGTGCTAGACAAAAAGTCAAAAAAGAGAAGAGCGAAAAAGTCTGCAAAGGTGTAAAAACAGTAGAAGAGTATTTGTCAAAATTCATAGCAGAATCTTTTTCTATACATGTGTAAAAACTGTGGAAGAGCATTTGTCAAAATTCATAGCAGAAACGTTTCCTATAAACGTGTAAAAACTGTAGAAGAGCATTTGTCAAAATTCATAGCAGAAGCTTTTTCTGGAAACGTGTAAAATAAGTGGAGGAGCATTTGCCAAGAAGCAGTTCAGCTACTTTTTTCTGTAATTATTTAAATTATTTAAAAACAGTGTAAGAGAAGTCGTCAAAATAAGAAACAATAACTTTTCCTATAGTGGCCTAAAACCAGCATCAGAAAAATTTTAAAATACGTTGATCCTACAACATGTATAATTCTAGTGAAAGATAACGGACAGATTTTACACGAAGCAGTACCTACTGGTAAAGAAAACGAAAGTTTCATTATGATATTTATGATAAAATAAAGAATAAATTTGGAAACTGCTTATAATATTTCTTTACAGACCTCTGACTAAGGCAGAATTATGAATATGCTTTTCAAAATATTACGAAAAGCCATGATTACTACAACATTTCAGCAAAAAGTTTTTTCTTTCACTTAAAATTTTTGAATCTTTTTAAATAATAAAACAATTACCACTTATTACAAGCAGTACGCAAAAATTAGAAAATTAAATTCTAAATAGGCAGAAAAAAGTAACAAAATTTAATTGTACGCGTCTAAAGATTATTAAATTTTTATGAATTTTTTAAAAAATAATTTGTATTTTTTTGTCATATTGAAACTTATATATGTACGAAATAACGTACTATATTCTGAAATTATATATAGCAACATCATGTGATAAATTCAATAAAACTCAAGTGTTGTATTTAACTTTTTTTTCAAAAAAATATAGTAACTATTTAAATTTGTTTAATGTTTATTTGTTAAAAGCACTTGAGTTGCATATTTTTGATTATGAAAATGAAAAACATTAGCAGTACCACAATGATAGTGATTTATGTGAATTTTCTTTCGAAATTTATGAAATAAAAAATCGTAATTGTTTCTGCATACGCTAAATTCTCTTTTATCTGTTAGTTAATATAACGCTTCACATATCCTTCACGATGCAATTAAAATATATATGATTTTTTACTTAAATCAAACTGTATACTAAAATTGCACAAAAATTAGAAGTAGGCAATCAACAAATCTTGCTATCCTCACTCCTACGCTATCTTCTTTGATAGTGCAACGAATAAATTTACAACTTTCTACAAATATTTTACCTATTTTTTTAAATATCCCTTTTTCTGAACTACTCCGAAGTTAAAAAAAAATTGCATCTCTAACAATACGTTTTCTCTTCTAAAATATATGTGTGCCCCGTCCAATAATTCTTTTTGGGTTAAGCCGTTCATGGTGGCTTGTAACCATGTTCTTAAAAGTATTTTCTCTCGAATAATTAACTTTCATATTCTCTTGTCGTAAGTAGTGAAAGTTAAAAGGGAAATTCCTTCCTTAATAGAAGAAAAGGTTTTAAACACTTTGTGTGCGAGCCTCTTTATTAAAAGTTAATTAGTTTTGTAAATATGCCTCTCGCTTTAATGTCAAGTCCTTTTGATATTAAGGTTGTTTAGCAGAGAAGGAAGAAAATGTAAAAAATAAATAAATAAATAAACGTAAAAAAGTTTTAAAACAAGAAAATTTCTGACTTAGCGGGTTTTCTCGCAAAAGAATTTCAACACTTGCAACAATTTCATTTCATCAACGTCAATGTTTATTTTGCTTGAAAAGTTTTATCGTATTAATTAAATTGAATCCATACAGTCAATACAAAAATGTTAAAAGAAGAAAATTATTATTTTAACATATGTCTAGTCCTCTTTGTGTATAATATTTTCTAACAAAATTGAAAAAAGTTTTAATGAATTCGGTTTGTATCACTCAACTCTAACTGCCGTAAACAGACATCTGTATCACATGAAATTCATGTAGTACGTTATTTATGAATACTGTATAACAGATAATTACATTTCTTTAACAGGAGAACATAAAATAATTTTATTTATATAATAAATAATCACTATTTAATTTATTTATAATTTATTAATTTATTCATAAATAAATAATCACTGTGTAAAGTGCAATATTGAGACAAACGATTTTTAAAAATATATATGGAATACATATACTGAAGTTTATGAAAATTATGATCTTCATTGTTAATAATGTATATCTGACCATTATTATTTAAACAGCATTCAAAAAGTGGTCAGCTATTTCCAACACAATAAAATTAGCAAATTTTAGTTCACTATAGCGTATTATGAATGGAAAATTGTGGTTTTAGGCTTCATAACAGTACTACAGGGCTCAGAAAAGTGCTTCATAGATTCCTTTCTAAGGGTATTTATTTTTTTAAAAAACTTTTTTTTTCTCTAATTAAGGTTGTTATAAAAGAAATTATGCAACTTTTGAGCAGTTCTTTAAAGCGTCCAATTACGGTAGATTTTTTACGTTTAGTGTTTTATGAAAGTTAAATGAGTTTATAGGTTTCCTGATTTACTGTTTCTAATAAATGCATTTAATGAAAAAGCATTATTAATTTTTTCGATTGTTAAAAATCACTGGTTTATTTTTTATATTGTTCAAAAGTCTTCTGGCACCTGTAATAGTTTAAAAGTAACATCCTTAAATCACCATTTTTATACCTACAAATAAAAGCTTTAAAAAGTGTTTCGTAATTGATGTATTTGGTCTTACTTAGATTTACCTAATGTGCTTCATAAAAATTGTAAAAGTTTCAATTTAACAGTTTTTTAAGTGCTGCTTTGGCAACTAAGCGTTTTATTTCTATTAAATATCAACAAAAGTAAATATATTTTTACAAATCTTAGGAAATAGCAAAATTGATTTTTTATACATATCTAAAGACATAACACTATTTTCTGCGTCATTAAAAACAGCTTACCAGTAAATACATAACATTTTATATGTAAATGTAATTAAAGAAAAACTGATTAAAACAGAAAATTGTCGATTTATTTTAAAATACGAAAGCATAAAAAGTGCAATCGAGTTTAATTTTACCAAGAACTTCTCAAATGTTTTACAAAACTTTTAATTTAAGATCGCATGCATAAATCTCTATCCTTACAGTTTTACCCAAAATATTTTATCTCGTTTTTAATTTAATAATGCGTCATCTCTCTCAGATTAGATTTTTTTCCCATAAGGCGACAACCGCATTGTTTTCTTTTGAGAAAAATATATCTTCTCCAATAAATCTTCTTTACAAAACTTTTGCTCCGTGGTTTGTAATATTTCAAAAAGAAAAGTAAGAAAAAAAATTATTTTCACCAGAATAATTAACTTTCATATTCTCTCGTCGTTGTACTTCGTAAAATAAGTAGAATGTTTAAAGAGAAATTCCTTTCTGCTCTTGGAAGAAAAGAAGGTCTTAACACTTTGTTCGAGCACTTTATTAAAAGTTAATTAGTTTTGTAAATATGTCCCGCTTTATGTCGAGTCCTTTTGATATTGAAGTTCTTTAAAAAATACTCAAAAGGGAAAAGTTCTTATGAGTTCATGGGTTTTTCTTGTAAAGAAATGAGGTCTCTGTAGCTAATGCACTTAGTGCAACGGTTGTTTAACAATGTTGCCCACGCGATTATTTATTTATTTTAAATTTACATTTAATTAATTTAGATACAAAGTTTTAACAGATTAATTCAAATAAATTGATACTGTGTATTAAAAGGTTTAAAAAATATCATTAAAACATTTTTATTTTATTTCGTAATCATCACTTGTAAAGAGAAACAGTTTTATAAGTACAATTAGTAAAAAGTACTTAATACATGTACTTAAAATTAAAGGTTCCTTTATAATCTGTTTTCTTTTTAAATTTATTAATAAAATGTTCAGCTATAATCGTGCACTCAACAGTGGACACACTTTTCGTTGTCATGTATTTTGTATCAATCTTTTGTAGTATTGTTATTTTTTAAATTTAATTATTTGTCTCCAAATTAGTGGCGCATGCGATAATAATTGTTGAGAGTCATCTATAATTAAAATAATTGTAATGATAATTTTAAAGAATGCAAATAAAATTTTACAATAATTTAGTACTTTTAAGGTGTAGGAAGTGGGGGGCCATTTGGCAGATGGCCCTAATGTGCTTTGCCTTTACGAAACAACGCCATCTATGCATGACGCCATCTACGTGTGGAAATCTGGCACGATACAAAGAAGTTTGTCAGATTCCAGACTAGGTGCACAGCCCATTGAAATTCTCAAAACAAATCTCAGGTAAAAAAAAAAAGATCGATATTTCTCGTTCCACCTTTAACAAATTAACCCTTTAACGCGCAGTGTTCCCGCTCTGGGAGCACCCAACTCTGACCTTTTGGCTGTTGCCGGTCACGAAGAATAGATTTGATTTCTATAAAAATAGTTGCGGGTGACATAGCTCCACGAGAATCCTTTACTTTTTAGCACGTCATTTCCCGTAAAAAAATGGTCACGATTCTTTTAACAGCACTGGCATCTGCTGAAAAATGGAAGAATGCCAGAACAGCTGGATAGATTTCCCAATGTTAAAAAAAGGGCAGCCGTTGCCATCGCTCGACATAACTACCAGCAAGCTGTGCCGGCACAGCCAGCTGTCGAAATAAAAAAGGGTCTCTAGATCTGTGGTACGCGATGAACGTTTCGATCGTCCGCCATCTTGCTGGTAGTTAAGTCGAGCGATGGCAACGGCTGTCCTTTTTTTCAGCATTGGGAAAAAGTTGCGCCTGAAAAGGTTAAGTCCTTCACCCTAGGCATTCCTCCATTTGGCAGACGGCCCTAATGTTCTTTGCCTTGACGAAACAACGCCATCTATGCATGGCGCCATCTACGTGTGGAAATCTGGCACAATACAAAGAAGTTTGTCAGATTCCAGACTAGGCACACAGCCCATTGAAATTCTCAAAACAAATCTCAGTTTTTAAAAAAAAATCGATATTTCTTGTTCCACCTTTTATAAATTAAAGATTCCACATTTCAAAGGGGGCGAACTCTTGGCGCGAAGTGAAGTCTTTTCAGCAAATTACGTCTCAAGTGCCATCCATATCCGCGCGTTTCTTGAAGTGGTCTGAGAGAGTGGTTACAAGTTGTAAATGAAATATTCCGGAGACGTTTTGAAGAGGCAAGCACTCAGAAATGGGGAAGCAATCGCCCAATAAAATGTATTGGAAATCGTTTCCTGGCGCCCGACGCGGATGGTGCTTGATGTGTCCCGTTCGACAAGCTGGACTTGAGAACGTTTCACCGAAGGAGCGTCTGAGACCAAAGAGGGTCCCTAAATGTAAACAAAATTCGGTTCGGAGGATGATGCGATCGGTGTGAATCACACAGGACTAGCACACCCTTCGTTGATACGGGTTGGTTATAAAATAAACTTCCCCTACTGAGTAGAATAAATTTTAAGTTAATCTCTTAAGGGTGTATATCGAAGAAAAAAAAAACTCTGTTTTCAGTCTTGGTACACAAATTGAAATAAACTAATAGCACCATGGTCTCCAAAAAATTCCAGATGGTTCTTCATAAGCTGCTTTACACACTGCAATAAGCGAAAAAGCTGTGGCTTTTGTGAAATTTTCAGGAAAAATTCTTAAATATGGATCTGAGCTGCAAGATTTTTCGAAGAGTGACACGTTTTGCGAAAATTTCCGATTTTTAAGAATTTTTTTTCTAAAAGTTTTCAAACGGATACAGATTGACCGTTTATTTCAGTATGTAGTACAGCTTGCAAAGAGGCAGTTTCAAAATTTTGAAGTGCCTGGCATAATTAGTTTATTTGTACTTATGTACCAAAATTACATGATTTTTTTTTTGAACAACACCGTTATAAACAATACATATGATATTCATAAAAGAGCATCTTTAAATTATTATAGGGTAAAAAAGTAGTATTTTAAAAGAAGCTAAATCTGTAATTGGTATAATGAAAAATCCTATTGGTATGATAAAAAAATCCTATTGGTATTATAAATCAGTTTGAGGGATCATAAATTTTTTTTAAACAAAGAATAATATGAATAAATGACTTTAAAATGCACATTCTCTACTGAACAAAAACAGTTAAACTACCAAATAAATATCTTTCAGAGTACCTCTTTTTTTAAGGTCATACGATGAATCGCAGGCGCTCATTCGGTAATGATTGTATGCTGCTCACTTATTACTCTTATTATTCAAAAATATGCTATACAGTTTCGAGAATAGTCGCGTAAAGACCTGAACCCCCAATTTACAGTTTTGTTTCTTAGGATTTCGTCCCAAGTTGAGCTTGAATGACGTTGTCTACATGAATAAAGTATTCATAAAATTCAATCTGTTGTCGCTTTGTCCTTTGTATTTTGATGCACAAAATTCTTCGACCTTCACTTCTTATCAGTAAGTTTATGCCTACTACATTCATCCGACATGCGAAGTTAAATACTGTAACGTGACCGCAATATAATTTCTCAATTTTTGCTTATCACCATCTTACCAATGGTTACAAGAACTAGTGTCGTCGTTGCATTCTTATATTAGTTGAAAAGGTGCTTTTAAGAATATCTTGAAGGCCCACTACTCTTTTTTTTTTCTGTAAGCTGCAGTATGGTGTTTGGAATTTTGAATTAAGATTTAATACATTTTCATCTATGGGCAATGTCACTTAAAGAGCATTCCTTTTCAAACAAAAGTAATTATGTAAGATTGAGGTTTATGGCATCTTGCTCTCCACGGAAATAAGCCGTTATAGTATTTGCATCCCTTTTGCAGGTCTTTACAAAATTACAATCATGGATTACTCTCTAGTGCCGCTGAATGGATGAGTTTCATATATGGGCATTAACTATTCGATATGTTGCTAACTTTTGTTGAGCTTTTTACATTCGACGTGTTTTGCAGGAAAATGCAGTTATCTACTATTATAGTGACAGTATTCAAGATATAGTACCCATCTTTTTAAGAAGATTAGCATTAGAAAATACAGAAGCACCTAAATTGATAATTAGTTGCAATTCTGTATTAATATCGATGAATGGATTTCTTAACAGCAGAATCGATGTGCTTCGACTGTTTTATTTTTTTATTTAACCCATTTATGCCTAGCGTCCCTTTTTTGGGACGGCATTTTCGCTATTAGTCGAAAACGTTATTTATTTTTCCTAGCCTTTATTCATGAGTATTGAGCCTCAACTCTACAAAATATTTTAACATGACCAAGTAGTATGTTGATATTTCTAATTTTTATGTATAATTATTTTAAAAGAAATCATCCCTTGTTCAAGAAGTTGACATCAGAAATTTATCTATTATTTCTGTTATCAGTAAAAATCGAAGAAAGTCGCAAAAATATCCAGGCACAAATGGGTTAACCCATTTATGCCTACCGTCCCTTTTTTGGGACGACATTTTCGCTATGAGTCGAAAGCGTTATTTATTTTTCCTAGCCTTTATTCATGAGTATTGAGCCTTAACTCTACAAAATATTTTAACATGACCAAGTAGGATGTTGATATTTCGATTTTTATGCTTAATGATTTTAAAAGAAATCATCCCTTGTTCAAGAAGTTGACATCAGAAATTTATCTATTATTTCCGTTATCAGCAAAAATAGAATAAAGTCGCAAAAGTATCCAGGCACAAATGGGTTAAACAAACGCTGTTCTAGATATGTAATAGTTGAATGTATTTTGAAATTCAAAAGACTCGAGTGGTTTTTGTAGAAAATTTAGCGACTTTCTACAGAGAGCATTTTACATCACTGACTGCCTTTCTTATGTATTTCGCAGCACCTTTACTGTGCGGTGGTCGCTCTGTGAAACCACCTCTTTCCAACGCTTTCAACTGCTACTCGCAAAAAGTATAGTTAAATTTTTGGCACAGCCACCTGTGAGGTAAAAAAAAGGACTTTAGCTCTGTATTTCGCAATGGGAAATTCGATCGACCGTCATGCTGCTGGTAGTTAACTCGAGAGATGGCAACGGATGTACTTTTTCAGCGTTGGGCACTATATAAAGTTGTTCTTCTGTATAGATCTGAAAATCGTTGCGTTAAAAGGTTAAAATAAATAAGAATTCAGAAAGAAAAAAAAAACTGTTCGCTCCATTGCAAAACTCTATCTCCCATTTACGAAACTACGTGACGAATATCTGTCTTGGAATATTATTTATCTCTCAACATCAGCGTCATATTTTATTTTATTTTTCTCTTTCGCTTAAAGCCGGCTTTCCAGCCTTTTATGTTCTCGTAAGGGGCTTTATACACTTCTCCATGTTACGGTCACTTAAAACTGAGTGATGCGAAGACAAAATAAAAATTAGACTCAAGAGCTGCGCGCGCCTGGAAGTGCCTCGAGTGGTATTAAGACGCCTTTCTCTCTTTATATTTTAGTTCTCTTCATTTATTTATTTTTTATTGCTTATGCTCTCTTTCGTTCGTTTCAATGTCAGTTTGGATTGCACTACTTTATGCTATAACATTTGTCTGATACTCTGGGTTAAGTGTCATAAGACTATGAGAGGGGTTTAAAAAAATATTTTTCTCCTTTCTATTAATACTACGGTGGGATTATTTTAGTTAACTGACAGATATATTTAGTACTGGGTGTTTCATTCTCAAGTAGTTTACAATTGCTCAAGAGTTAATTGAAAGAAAAAAATCAAAGTTTTGTTTTATTCATTTATTTATTTCATTTTTTTTTTTTCAACGGAACATACGTCAGTTAATTTTCTTCTGTGGTTCCCCGACAGTGTTTAAGACAGAGGAAAAAAGTATTTTTTTTTAATTGAAGCTAGATTTAAAAAAAAAAGCTTTAGGAAAGTACTAGAATGACAACTTACAAAAAAAAATGTAAATATATTTAAATTTTTTAGCTTGAAAAAATATTAATGAACAACAAACATGACTGAGTGCAATACAGTTCCAAAAACAATTATTATTATTATTATTATTTTAACGCTTTGGCTTAGAAGTCTAATTATCTGGCCCACTTCTCAAAAGCTTTGCTAAGATTTAAAAAATTTTCTTTATGGGGTTTTAATTTTTATGATTAAAATATTTTTTTAAGATGGCATATGGCAATTCTGTATCCAATGTCAATTTTAAAGACATTTAACGCACTAAAACTTGTGGACATTTCAGCCAAATGGGCTGGCTCTCTATTTCTGTACCATTTTAGCATCTTGCTTCGCATTTTATGAAAAATGCGATTGTAGCGTCACAAAATCTAGAAAGACAAATGGCAATATCCAAGGTAAACACTGAGATAGTGTAAACAAATCGAAAACATTTCTCCTAGAAAAACTATCATATTCTTTTTCATCCCTTCTCCCGTTTTCACAAAATACACGAAAGAAAGAAAAGGGCATTTTTATCCCCATGCCGGAAAAGAGTGTTCCCTTTTTTTTTTTTTTTTTTTTCCCTTTCCTAATGAGACATTTGCATGTGATCTCGGGTGGGGGGTCATTAGTCAGTCCCTGGGATCCGGTACTTATAGAAACACTAAGTAAGACCTGGGGATTTAAAGGGAGGAAGAAAAAAAAAAGGGGGGATCTTTTTTTCCCTTTTAAATTCATGTATGATTGTATGTTGAACAAATGGGTTTATTTTGTGCTCATTTTCTTTCTGAGAACTGTTTTGTGTATTATTTTTTTTTTCTTTTCTTTCCTCTATCTGGAAATGGAAATTGCGAAGATAACAGCAAGTAGAGTAATGTCTTGTGTCGAAATCGTTTAAGGCGAAATGAGATTTTTGTATAAAGGAAAATTTCTGTCATGTGCGCTGAAGTTCAGCAAAAGTAGGGAAAGGATTTCTGGAAATTATGCTGGAAAATAGATCTGGGAACGTCGCACGATTAGAGTCCAGAATTTTTTTTATATGGCTTTCTTTTTTAACGCTTATGTTAACAAGCGTTTATGTTTTCGGATTGTCCGTCTGTCCACCTTTACTTCTCGTAGTTAAGGATTATTTGCCGAGAAATGTAGAATTTACACGTTATTGGCACGCACATATGCTGTGCATCGTGTAGAAAATTGGGCTGTGTGCGGGGAAATATTAAAAGCACTCCAAATGCTGGTGTTGGAAAAAAATAAAAAATAGAAAGCTTTGTTCAAATACGCGTAAGCTAAAATACGCTTTGTTGATATGCTTTAAATTGTCCAAAAGGTTAACCCTTATTCAACAGTAAAATCATCGTCTGAGTTCTTGCTTTCATGTCTGTAGGTAGGTTGGACTATCTTAGGAACTTGTAAGACTAATATGGGTAACCTCCGGAAAGCAGGCCTGATGTGACCCGCCCGGCTTTTGATCCGACCCGCCGGACATATCAAAAAACCCCATTATAAAACTCCGACATGTTCTTCGCTAACTTTCTAAAGTTTGGCTCGCAACTCTTCAACAGCTTATGTTATGAATTTGCGTCACACACACACACACACACACATGCATATATAGTGTCCTTTTAATATATTTTAGGCGTGGGCTAAACCCGTACAATCATTTTTTTATCGTAAAATATTTTAAAAAGGTTAACCAATCACCAATCAGTATTATAAAAAGACATAACCGTAATTAGCAATCTATGTTGTGTCGCTATAAATTGACACCGATACAAATGAGCTTAGGTATAATGTGAACAAATGGAGCAGATTTGATAACCGGGCGACGTTGTAAAAGATTTTCTGTTGTGGACAAGTGATGGAACAGCATTGAATATTAAGAGAGTTCTAGCAATAAATGATGTTACTATAACAAAGTTCAGCAGCATTTGTTTACATGCACGCAAACTATCAGCGCCCAATCCATTTTGCAATGATCTCGTTGTTAAAAAAAAAACCTTAACGGCACCACCAGAAATCCATAAACGTATATCATTTTCGTGCCTCTCCCCACGTAGGGCACAGTCCAAATAAAATCGATGAATTTATAACACCAGCATCCCAAACTTTTTTATTAAAAAATTTCTTTAGGCTTATCACGTGATTAAAATTTATCAGTTCGTCCTGGAAAACGTTTCGTCACATTTTTATGCATATTTTTATTTTACTTGGCACCCCCCCCCTCCCTCTTTTCGAATTTCTTCTCTGTGTACGGATCAATGGTTTTTTTTTTTTTTTTTTTTTTTTTTTTTTTTTACCCTCGGTATCTCTCCCCCATTTTAATGACCACCTCGGGACATGATTTCGACGTAATTTAGGGAACCGAGAATTAATTCCCTCCCTGGGAGATATATCATGTTTTATCATGTGTATAAATGCGAAATAAATTATTGCGTGTGAACCACGAGCACATCTAATTCGTTATCGGTTCTCAGTGAAGTCAAGTTTGCAGCCATCAACTAATTGCCATCCACTTGCGCCTTTTGAGATGGGTGAACCAGGCAGCTAAATTATCATGAACACATTGATTTTGAAACATTTTCCTATAAAAATTAACGTTATAAGTATTTAAGAAATTAAGATGAACGATGTGTAGTTTAAAAGATTCCATCTAAATATTTATTGCTCTTAGTATGTAATTTTGGAGTTTTTTTATGCTTGACACAGTGCAAAAATTATTAAAGATTCATCAATAGATAATGTGCCGCACAGCCAGCTGTCGTCAAAAAAGGGTCTCCAGATCTGTGGCACGCGATGAACGTTTCGATCGTCCGCCATCTTGTTGGTAGTTAAGTCGAGCGATGGCAACGGCTGCCCTTCTTTCATCATTGGGAAAAGGTTGCGCCTCAAAGGGTTAAAAAAAAAAAGAATTCTGATGTTCTTTTCTCACAAGTAAATCGTCTTGTCAAGAAAACTTCTTAAATTTATTTCGAGTTGTGCGTTTTTCGAAAAATATTAGGTTGTAAAGTTTCCCGCCATCTCAAACATCGTCAGCACACAGTTCGCGTTGGCGTATTTCCTCATATTTTGTCAAACGATTTTTGGCATTTGGAAGAAAGAGATTTACTTTATAACACTATGGTGTGAAATATATAAAAAAAATATAGTTATCATTAAGTACAAGGTGTCTCAAATGACACTATCACTCTAGAGGATTAGAACCATCATTTACTTCCAGTTGTGTTGCAAAAAGTCAGCTACAGAATATCTACGAATTAGGAGTACAGCTTTAAGTACTATTGTTGTATCATGTGACACTGTAGGTTTAGTACCGAAAGTTCAAAAAACAGTTATCTAAGGAGTTAGAAGTGAGTTTTTCAGGCAGATTTGGCGAAAAACTTTCGTTACAACCTGATAGTTAACTAGTCACAAAGCTAATATAAAAAAAATTGACTTAGTCTCGAATTCTTTTTTAAATAGATAAAAGTTAATGCAGTCTATAGTGAAATTAATTTGCATAAAACACACATAAGACTAAAAAAGATTTTATGGTCATTTCGGGAAAAAAAAACAATTCTCTTTTTACCAGCAACAAAGTGTCCACCAATCCACAGTAAAACTGGCAAATTCGAAATATTAAGAAAACAGAAAAAAAAAATTGCCATTCCTTACAAGTAAAACAGGGAAAAGAAATGGTGGAAACTGAAGAGCAAAATAGTAAAAAATGAACGATGAAAATGTTGTTTTCTGTTAGTTTTCTTTTATTTATATTTTACATCTATTTTCCAGAATGTTTCACAACGGAAGGAAGGTGAACCTTCGTTCCTCCCAAATCGTTCATTTTACTCATGTGTGTTTCACACAAACTTTATTTAATTGATTTTGTTATTAGCTTTATGAATGTTTAATCAAAAACCGTTTTCTATTTTTTTTATTTAGTAAAACCAATTGCATAGTACCTATAAACAGTCTTTTCCAAAAAAATAGTTCAACAAAGTAATTCATTTTGATAAAAACATGACAAATATTTTAACTTGAAATTAGGATGTCACAGTGAACATAAATACATTAAGCATAAGATAAAATTTTAATATCCAACTGCTATTCATCGTCATTATTATTTCTCTTCGGAACTTCGCATATTATTTTGATAAATATTACGAGTTTTTCTAGTCTTTTTTTTTTCCCTTCTGAATTTTCATCTCATTACACAGAAAATTTAAAGTTGCTTTTTAATAGCCTCAGAAATTCAACATTTTCATGGTACTTTCCAAAAACTCGCAAAACAGCCGAGCACTTTGAATTTTTTTCCCCCGATTATTTCTTAAAAGTCCCCCCACTCACCATCGCTAAAATATTTTTTTTTTTTTTTTTTCATTTTCTTCCGCATCATTTTTCAGAATGCTTTATATTCCGTTTCATCTTTTACTTTATTTTTCTTCCTCTCAATTTTTTTTTCCTTCCTCCTAGTGAAGAGAGAGAGGAAAAAAAAATACTAAAAGAGGAAAAAAAAAAGTTTTTTTTGGGGGGGAGGGGGAGGTATGTATACTTTCTCCATTTCTCCTTTGCAACCGTCATGGCGGATGTCTTTCCAGTAATGAGCTATTTGCATGTGATGCATTGTGGGAGCTCATTAGTCCTCCTTTCTCCCTTCGAAGTTGGCATTAAGAGATTTATGCCTAGAATTTCCTAGGATGAGTTGATATAGAGGGGTAAGAACATTAAAGTCGAAGTAATTTGGAACCGAATGGGATTTTTTTTTTCTTTTTTTGAACTCAATCTATATAATTAGAAATATATACATATATGTGCGACAGAAAGTATTTTTTTGCTTGTGGATGCATTCTTAAACTTTTTTTGGTAAATTTACTTTTTATGAAGAGGCGTAACGAGATACCATCAAATGATAGGTATTTTGGAAATCACCGGGAAAATAATTGAAGTTTTGCTAAATTTATTTTTTTGTACGTCATAAAAATTGTTGGCTATGATATCTGAAACTTCTAAAGTTAATGGCTTGGCTGTAGCTATACTTCATCATCGCTAATAAAAAGCTATTAAAGGAAATAAATAACCATGATTTTTAGTTCTAAGACTGTAAATATATAAGCACGTAAAAAATTGTTTTCATTTCTTATCTCCCTATTTATGATTGGATGAATTTTCGGGCTTTTCAATGTGAATTTTCATTTTACATAGAATATAGCAATTATGAACAAAATGTACAACAAAATCTTTTTTTTTTCTATGCTCACATTTATGAGTGGGTGAATTTTCGGGCTTTTCGCGTTGAATTTTCATTTTACATAGAAATATGAAAATTATTAACAAAATGTACAAAAGTTCAAAAATTGAATACTTTGAACTATGTAATTACAGTCGAAATAAAATTGATTCACAACTGGTAGAGGTTCTTGATTCACCTGTTACACCTGCTCGAAGCAATTGAACCTGCTTGAATGAGATCCAGAAACTGTATTTTAATATATATTAAGTAATCATATATTAATGAATTTTTTTAACTATTGCTTGCGCATTAAAGGAAAAGAATAAGAGGGTAACTTTAAAGTTGAAAAAATAATTATTTTAAAGCTAAATAGATACAACAAACTAAAGGAAAAATTGTGAAAGTTCAATTTTAACCCTTTTAGAAATATTTAAATACAGTATAACCGCGATATCTCGAAGTCGAAGGGACAACTGAAAAAATTCGAGATGTTGAGTTTTTGAGATTAAGAAGGGAAATGAAAGGAGATCAGTTTGTAAAGAAAAACACATTTATTCGAGGTAACAAAGTTTACGAGACATCAAGATCGGGATATCGAGGTTACGCAGTAATTTCGCTTTCGATTAAATCATTTTTCTTTTGATAATAGAGATTAAATTTGTCATTTAAAAAATAATAAAATTAAAATAATAACAAAATTAAAATAATAATAAATTTTTAAAAAATAATAAAATAAAAAATCTTGATTTTCAAGAAAAATTGGTTTTTCTTAATGTGCTCAAAGCAGGACGTCCATTGTACACGATAGTATCGGTAATTTTTGTGTCCTCAATTAAGGACGCAGGGTCTCAAAGGGCCAAAATGTGCGATTACTGAGTACAAATTGTTGCCACGGACGTAGAGGTCATAAACTTTCACTGATTGATTTAAGCCAGGGTTCTGTGGTCTCAAGCCCAGGGGCCACCAAACAGTATATATTTAACATACACTCATAAAATTAACTGCTTACATTCATGATAAACTGGAGGCATTTTGTGATAGTCAACTGTGTATGTGGTCCTTGAATGCGATTTATCATTCTAGTTTAGATGCAATAACTTATGTAGATCTCTTGCACTATCAAATGAAAAAAAGAATTGTAAATTAGTCTCTAATGATAATATTTTTTTAATGCTACGTAGAAAAGGTTTATCATGGAGAGTTCAATACACGAATTTATGTTAGTTTCAGTAGCCTGTGTGTATTTCTGGCTTCACCTGGTTGTATCATTGTGAAGATAAACTTTTATCCCAGAAACCAAGGGGGTACCTGAATAATCCGGCTGCTTATGAACAATGCTAATTTATAAAAAAAAGGAGTACATTTTACTGTAAAATCTCAATATACAATGAATTTCCAGGGACCAAAGATAAGATTCGTAATTCTGAAAAAATCTTTCAATTTCGTTATGACTAAATATGTACAGCATGAAATTTTGTAGAAATATTTTATTCTTTAATCTGAAATTTTAGGAAAATTGACATTCGTTGTAACGAGACTTTATCAAATTATTATTTCAGTGGTAATCAGACAACTGCCTGTCATTCGAGAAAAAAAAGAAAAAACTTATGTATACGAATAATATACGTTTATAAAGTGTGATTACGGGAAAAAAGATTCCTGACCACCATAATTTCTCCTCAAAATTGATGACTCATTAAGGTCTCCCCACATGCATTATTATTTTTTCCTTTTTTTTTATTTAGCTTTCACGTAAGGTTCCTTTTCCCCCCGATAACCTTTAAATAATCATCTCTGTCAAACGCGGGCTTAACAATAATTACAATTTCAGAATAAAACCCAAACATTTAACCGTTGCCTCATAATTCTCCAGCTTCGATTGCTTTAAAAGATCATTTATTCTTTGCTCAAAAAAGAAAACATTTTAGAAAGCATTTCACCCCTTATTTCGCCTCGGAATATGAAATGTTATGGGCTCGCATTAGTTATGTGAGAGCACTTCCACGTTCTGATTATATGCTCTTTCCACTGCCGAACCAATCGAATGCAGGATGCCCCATTTTCTTCCTCGCAAAAACGTCATCCTGGATTGCTCCTTTTTCAGATCCCCCCCGCATGCCCATTAATGGGTTATTTGCATGCTGTGGCATTGTGGGAGATCATTAGTTTTGTCTTCCGTGAGATGGCCTCAGAAATGATGGATGCTGCCAATCGCAGAATAAGTGTGGCAGAAGCGTTGAGCTGCATCGCAGCTACCAGAATGATTTAGAAAATAGTTTTTTGATAGGTAAGTGTAGAAATGATCGGATGATAGATCAGCCCAGATTGATCGCTTCCTTCACAAAAATATCTTTTTTTTTTTTTTTTACAGAACATTATTTTCCTGGAACAGAGTCGAAATGTGTTCGGTTTTTCGGTTTGTCCAGCTGTACGCCTGATTGCCTGTTCCCTAACTGCTGTAAAATTGCATCCATTGCCGTGAAATTTATATACATTATTGATCTATTTACTGAGCCATGCATTTTACTGAAAGTGAGTTATTGTTGTTTTACTTAAGGGTGGGAAAAATAATATTTTACGGTCTACAATCATTCATTGTTTAAAGAACTTTTTGGCGACGTTAATTTATCCCAGAAAAAGTAAAATTAGAACAGATTGTTTAGAGCGTAAGACAGCGTGCATATCACGCATGGCAGGATATAAGACGCCATGAATCGATAAATTTAAGATTGGTTTTCGAACAAACCTATTTGTTATGTGCCTTGCGTGAATAGTTCTAAATATATTCTAAATAAGATATTCAAAATAACTCGGAATATTTTTCTTTCTCTAGCTGTTTTGAACACCACTACAACGAAACACCTACACAAGCAGGGAAATTTTCAGAAAAACGCTATCTTAAACGCAAAATCTTACAAAATTTCCCAGATTGTGACGCAAATTGTTCTACTTTTACAACTTTTTTTTAATAGGGTAACTGTTTGCGTTTTGTTAAAATTAAAAGCATTTTCTTAAATCCATTTGGTTGAATCTAACAAAAATTTTTTTTAATTAGGAAAACAAAGCTACCAAACTACTTAACCGAACAAGTTTTGTTAAATTCAATAAAACATTTTTTAGCGTGCGTAAGTCATTTAGAACTCGAAATACCCTTTTAGTTAGTTTTTTTTATTTTGTTCATTGCACAAGTTTTTTTTTTTTTTTTTAGGAAGATGGTTTTTTTTTTTTTTTTTTTTTTTTTGAATTAATGAAACATATTTCTCGTTATTGTAAATGTAAGGTTGAATTTTTTTTTTTTTAAGCGGGGGAAGGAGAGCAACATTTTATAAAACTCCAAGGAAATAAGAAAGATAAATCATCCAAAATTTATTGATTATAAAACACTTTCCAACATAATTATTTGATTATTGTGTCAGCTGATGCGTAACGGATAGTGAACCAACTCGTTCGCTGCTTTCATCGACAAAAATATACATCAAAGATTCCCATTCTGTGTCCGTCGTTGCTTCCCTGTCATTCTATGATTTTAAAACTGTCCAATTGTATTGTATGTTTCTAAAAAAAGGGCAATAGCCTGAAAAAAAAAATCACCCAATCACCGAATTCAATCGAGGTGTTTAACTTCCCCATGAGTTTAAAAATATCCCCGCAGAGTACAGTTCTATCCGATTTGCTACATCTTGGGCATTCGAAAAAAAAAAAAAAAAAAGAAGAAAGCATGGAAAAAAGAAGTAAAACCTTGTTTCATGCATTTAATGTACCGAACTGTTATTCTGTAATCTTTCTTGTGCATTTTTATTTGTTCTTTTGAGCGTAAACAACTCAGTTTTCAAGAGATTTTCAACTAGGAGCAAAAAAAAAAATAAATAAGCAACATTGAAAACTTCAATCTTTAGTGATAAAAAAATTTAAAAAGGAATTCTCTCCACTTCAGACTTTTTTTTAAAAAAAGGGCAGGAAAAAAAAAACATAAATGAATTCTGATTTCCTTTCTTTTCTTCACTTTGTTGTCGTCTGTCCTCCAAACAAACAAACGCTGTGTGTCGACGAAAGTTCCAAAAAGAAGAAAAAAGAAAAAGTATAAATGAAAAAAAAAAGTTTTTTTACTATCCCCTGGCAGAAAAGAATAAGAAAAAAAGGGATTGGAATGTGGAAATTCGAAAGCAGCTTTGCATTTTCAAATTTTGAAAAAGCAAAAGATAAGAAAAAAATAAAATAAAACGAAAAAGGAGGAATTACTCCAGTATCCCAAAAATGGAAAAAGAGTTCAACGAAGCCTAAATGAAATACACTGAAAAACTCTGCGCCTTAGAAGACGAGCAAAGAAAAATATCCAGAGAGAAAAAAAAGGGGGGGGCGGAAAAGTAAGAGGGGGTTGGTGAACAGCAAGAAAGAGATGAAATTCGAACGTCGATGCAAACTGATGAAGAAGGAACAAACGAAAGGAGACGGTGGTCTTTGCGCCCCTCCCAGAAATAAATAGCGAGGAAAAAAAAAAAAATGGTAGAAGTCCGAAGGCAAATTCACAATCAAGTTAGGCTTAGGGTTATTTTTTTTTTTTTTTTTCGATTAGAAAGTTCTTTTCTATGCATCTTTCCGGCTGTAGATATTATCTGCATTAATTCCGGATTGGGGGAAAAGGGAGAAGATTAAAAAAAAAAAGGTTCAACGCGAAAAAGATTTGGGTTTTAAATTAAAAAACAAATGGATAATTAAAAAAAAAATAGAATGTGAATAGAGATCAGGGTGACAAAAATACACAAACAGTGTATCAGGAGATATTCAAATACTAGGATATTCAAATATTCAAGTAAAAAAAAGAAAAGTTAAGAAAAAAATTAAGGCATTAGATGTAAGCATTTGTAAGTATTGAATTGTAAAAAATGTTTCGGGGGTAAAAAAGTTAATTCGGGTATCAGACCATTTAGCGGCTTTTAGCGGTAAAACAGCAATTTTTTTTATTGAGTAGTTTTTGTAGCGGTATACCCGTTTGCAGTTTTTTCTATATATAGGCATGTCGTTGCAATAGTTTTTTAAATATACTTTAAAAACAAGTAAATAAAATTAACAATTTATTAAGCAAAACGTAATATTCCAATTTCACTCATATTTATAATATGAATGTCATACCAAAAGGAATTATAATGAAAAACTCTGTTTAAAACAAAGAACTCAACGATCGTATATTAAATGAAACGGGAAAAAAAAGTTCCTGCTCCTTTGAGGTAAATAACATTAATGAAAAGCAAGATTAAATACATTTCAGTATTAAAAAGAAATTTTAAATTGTCTTTTTTTTTTCAATAATGAGTGCTTAAAATGCATGAATAAGTAAATTTTAATCATTGAGAGCAAATTACAGTTGAGTTTTCACTTGCGCGAGAAATGCGTTGAAAGAATTCAAGTGTAAAGCAAAATTTCGCGTTGTGATATAGGGTATACCCTACTAGCAATTTTGCTCGGGCCATCATCGGCTGGCTACGTGGCCGGTGGTCGCCCGAGCAAAATTGCTAGTAGGGTATATACTATACTTTTCGAAACACATACTTCAGACGCTTACAAACACCCCTCTGACTATTTTAAGCTATTTTCTAACTATATATTACCAGTGTTGTAGTGCTAAAAATGTTTTTCCTGGAACGCCTGACTCCACTTGGGGGGGGGGGAACAAATTTATGACAACTAATAATAAAACCCTGCTTTTTTATGTCAGTAATCAATATATAAGAGAGAATATGGATAATTTTGAAAAAATCTTTATTGACTCAAACAGAGTGTACAGTTAAGTATAATTTTAGCCTAAAGCGATGTAAAATTTTTTGGGATAGGATAATTAATTTTAAAAAGTTCATCTTACCTATCTGAGGTCTATAATAAAGCAGAATGTTACCCTATAACTACCCTTGGGGAGGCTGAAGCTTCTTAGTCCCTACCCTGGATCCGCCACTGACTGGTCAAGTGGGTTGTCACAAATTCCATTGCCTGCAATGGTACCACCGCGTTTAACATCTTGTTCATTTTGTTATCGACATTGATTCTGAGAGTCTAATAGTTCTATGTATTTTATTATTTGCATCCATGACGGTGATGTTTATTTTCTTCTGAAAAGAAAATGCAGGGGATTGAATTTCTAATCGACTAGACCCAGTTATCAGGTCATTGGGATAATTTCACTATAAAGGTATTCATAGAATTGGGACAGGAATATTGCTAGTGTGAGCAGGCTATATAAGAATTTCTCTTTCTTTTTAACATTCACCACAACGAATAATAATCTTATTTGGGTTCCGGAACGCCGTTCCGGCTCTCAAAAAAGTACCGGAACGTCGTTCCGGTGCGTTCCGGCCCCACTGCACCCCTGTATATTATTACCGTTTCTCACATGAAGTAATACAAAAATTAATGTTGCCGCTTCTTACTGTTGCGAAAAATTTCCTGTTGCAGCTCGCAACTTGCGGGCAAGAAGAAATATCGCGCGTACGAAGTTGAATGATATTCTGTTACAGTTTTGGGTCATAGTTTTTTTATGTGTAAATTTCTTCGCTAGTCCTGAATCACGATCTTTCGCCGTATTGTCTTTCGGGGGTTATGCCGCCATCCGTGGTGGTTACGTTTTTAAAAAGAAACCGTGGCTAAGAAAAAAATTAAATATCATGTTAATAAATAAATAAAGAAATTTTAATAAGAATTACTTAAAAATCATACACGTATTTAATATATCTTTATGTTATTAATAAAATTTGTGTAAAATAAAAATTATTGTCACAAGAACTTTTAATTAGCCTTTTCAGATACCCCTTCACGTGACTTTTTTTTTTTTTTTTAACCATTTAAAAGTGCTTTTGACAAAGAGTGTAACCAAATCATGAGGTCAGGTAAACACAAGAAGACACATGAGGCTGAATCAGCCGATACCGGGGTAATCCGTCACTTCCGATAAACAAGGCCGTGCACAGAATACAGGAAGTGGCAAGATGGCGCATTCCGTAGTCCCAAGCTTCGTTGCTTTGTTTACATGTTTACATCTAGTTTTGAAGTGCTCGTGAATATACTCTCTCTACTGTTGTCTTGTTAGTTATAAGCTCTTCGTTCCGGAGCTAATTTCTACAGGGATAAGGTAAATGGGAGTGATAACCAATGGGGATGACCGATGGGAAATGCCAATAAATCTAAACTATAGCACTTCTGTTGTACTAATGATTTCTGGGCTCATAAGAATAGCAAACTATCTATAATTTCGTGTATCCGGCATTTATCTTGGCGGACGGCTGGGATAATACGTAAATACCTAATTTTTGCATATATTTTTATTAGTTTGGAAAAAATCTTGAAATGAGAGTTGTATTTATGCCCAAAAGGGTGTTTTTTTTTCTACCCCAAATACAGTAGAAATTTGCATTTTGACTATTTAAACTGGTATTCAATTTTTTTTTAAGTGTTTAGTATGAAAACATCTTTTCCTCTTGCAAAAAGGCTGAAATTTTGTTAATCAAATATTGATTTTTATGGACTATAATGATAAGTATATTCTCTATAAAAAAAAGTAATGCTTTTAATAGTTTAAACCACAATCTTAGTATGCTTTAGAGGATTTTTCCCGCATATAATAATCCAATTTAATGTAAATCTGGTTCCCCTGCTTCATAAGAAAGTTACTCCGGAGTTAAATAAATCCCCATGAAAAGATGTTGAATTTGATGTAGTAAATTCATGAAATGGATATTTTTTTTCAAATTAAAGTGGTAAGCTCTCATGAAAAATGTTTCTAATATGATAAAGGCAGTATCATATGAATGGATATTTTATTTACTGTCCAAAAAGAAAAGTTTGAGCCCTATTTCGCTCAAAACTCATTCAAATGAACGCAGAGCACTGGACTTCGGAGTCGGCCATTTTGAATTGATGTGGAGGCCTACATTGGAGATGACGGGTAATCACGCCATAGAGTAGTGTTTCTCAAAACTCCTACTTAAACAACAGTAAAATCCTATTTCAGTTTATTAAAGCATTTATATGATGTACATGGGCCTCACCATGGCACAGTGATTATGTCACTGGAAATAGTAGACTTGAGAAGTGTGAAGGTCTCGGGTTCGGGTAGCGCGTCCGTCGACCTAACCTTTCAAAGTTTTAAGTGGTTTTCTCCTAAATTTTGCGTAAATACAGGTTAGGACCCCTTGGAAAGACCCCCAGGGAGGGCACCCCCCCCCCTTTATGTTGTCCTTCTGACGAGGATTTCTAAGCGGGATTCGAGCCTACGCACACAAATCTGATATAAATGTTCACAACAACAACATGATATACATAAAAAAATCTAGAACAAAAAAAAAATCCCTTCATTTAAAGTATTAGATTATTTTACCGTATAGATTAAACCGATCTCCAATGCTGTGCACTTTTACAAATGAAGTTACCTATATGACTTATAATGTGTTAGGAAAAAAATCTTTAACGTGCAATATTTTCTTACAGGGATAGCTCCTGAATCCATTTATCCAAATAAATTTTCGTAACTTTTCTTATCATTTCATCACTTTTTGGCAGGCTTGAAAAACGTTTAGGTATTTTACTCGTCAGAAAGCCGCATGCTACATGTATAGTAATACCGTGTTTACTCGCGTAACAGCTGCACTTTTTTTTTTTGCCAATTTTTCATTGCGAAAGTCAAATTACGACTATTATGTGGGGAAATCCACTACACAATGTTGAATATTCCAATGCTAAAACATTACTGGTACAAAAATTACATTAGTACAACAGATTTAGTAAATTACCAAATGTCTATCCAGATCATATTCTGTTTATTAAATAGTCTTTTAGTCAGTTGCACATTAAAGAGAGGTATTTTTGGAGCTACGGAGTAACCACTGAGAATGTCAATGGAAATGACGTAACAGATGAATAAATTATGAATACTACCGTGTTTACTCGCGTAATAGTCGCACTTTTTTTTTGCCAGTTTTTCATGGTGAAAGTCTAGGTGCGACTATTATGCGGGGAAAATTTACCACATAATATTGTAACTCTAAAGCTATTCTTTCTGCTTCAAAACAGGGGTGCGACTATTATGCGAGGGCGACTATTACGCGAGTAAACACGGTAGTTATGGGAAGCGTAGAGCTGATGTTTTTTTATTTTCTAAATGAAGATCAAATACGTGACCGCGACTTTAATGCGGGGGCAAGTATTTTGACGATTCTTTCTGCTTCAAAACGGAGGTACGGCTATTATGCGTGGGCAACTATTACGCGCGTAAACACAGAAGTGCTTAATTCCGTTTGTGAAGAACTTTTTTTGGTGTTATTGTTAGGTATGTGTGTGTTTAATGTTATGGATTTGTTTTAAATCCAGTCCAAGTCTTCAGAGCCATCCCCGAAAACGCGTACATGGTGATAGAGTACTTATAAACTTTCCAACTTATAATAATACTTATTTATAATTCTAAATCGATAAAAATAAAATAATTTCATTTAAGACTCAATTTAACCCTTTAACGCTCAGTGTTCCCGCTCTGGGAACACCAAACTCGGACGTTTTGACTGTTGCCAGTCACGAAGAATAGATTGGATTTCTATAAAAAAATAGTTGCGGGTGACATAGCTGCACGAGAATCCTTTCCTTTTTAGCACGTCATTTCCCGTAAAAAAAAAAAAAAAAAATTGTTACGATTATTTTTAACAACACTGGCATTTGCTGAAAAATGGAAGAATGCAAGACCAGCTGGATAAATAGCCCAATGCTGAAAAAAGGGCAGCCGTTGCCATCGCTCGACTTAACGACCAGCAAGATGGCGGACGATCGAAACGTTCATCGCGTGCCACAGATCTAGAGACCCTTTTTTTGACGCACCTGGCTGCGCTCACGCGATGAACGTTTCGATCGTCAGCCAACTTGCTGGTAGTTAAGTCGAGCGATGGCAACGGCTGCCCTTTTTTCAGGGTTGCGCCACAAAGGGTTTAAAATATCAGATATTACGTGATGGTTTAACGAAACAAAAGTGACAACACGTTTGGGGAGGGTCCAGACTAGAGATGAGACGGGCTCAGCCCGAAAGCCCGAGCCCGAGCCCGGGCCCGAACCGGGCTCAGGCTCTGTAATTCACAATTGCGTTCGGGCTCGGGCAGGCTCGGGCTCGTGAAAAATTTCTATTTTATTGAACAATCCTTGAAACAGATTTTTAAAAAGTGATTCATATGGAAAATCAAAGTACTTATAAAAAAAAAAAAATCTGGAGTGACTCCACTCGGCTTTCCGAACACTTACGATTAAGATCATTAGCAAGTATTTAAATAAATTTTAATCGATGAATAATTCAAACATATATACCAAATTGAAACTCAATCGAATGCACCGTTTAAACGCTTGCGCACTTTCAAGAATTTCTCCCCATATGCCATTATGCCATACTATAAAAAAAATCTTTGTCGTAGCCCTGTAAAAAAACTATAAGTCCTATACACAGCAAAATCAATACCAGTCTTAAGATGGTGATTTATAACATATATACCCAATTTGAGCTCAATCGAATGTACCGTTTAAACGCTAGTGCACTTTCAAGAAATCCCCCCCCCCAAATAAGCATAATGTAAAAGAAATCGTTGTCGTAGCCCTGTAGAAAAACTATAAGTCCTACACACACCAAAATCCATACCGGTCTTGCGACGGTGGTTTATGACATATATACCCAGTTTGAGCTCAATCAAATGCCCCGTTTAGGAGCTATCGTGTTCACTCACATACACACAGACACATATACACACACACATACATACATACATCTCATAAAAATAGCATAAATGAATTCAGAAGATCTCAAAACGTGTCAATACACCAAAATCTCGAAGTCAAATTTTTCATGATTACAATACTTTCCTTACATGGTACATGTTCGGAAAGTAAAAATAGCGGCACGGGTGCCTGGAAGGCGCGCGAAGATCTTTGAGTATTTCAGAACGGCGGCTTATATTGCTTAGTTAGTCATGAGATCCGACATTATTTCATAAGCATAGATATAAAGAATTAGAAAGTGCATTAAAAATTTCCAACTATATTTGTCTTTAATTTGTACAAATTAATTCGCAAAATTTATTGTATTCTATCAAAGAATTACTTCTTTGAATTTTATTGAATTTTATTTATCTTCAGCTGAAATTTCGGGCTCGGGCGGGCTCGGATTAAAAGTCTTCGGGCTCGGGCTTCAAAAAATGAGCCCGAACTCATCTCTAGTCCAGACCCCCCGCCCCCCCCCCTCCTGGATTCCCTCTTTTGTATGCGCCACTTTCGGAATCCAATCCATAACCTCGTCTAAATCATCTTCCTCAGCTCTTATGTCAAGCACTGCTATCGAAAAAAAAAAAAAAGATGGATTTCACTAAACATAAGCAAGATAAGAAGCCACATTAAAAAAATGTATAAATAAATGAAAAGTGAAGAACCCAAGAAAGGGCGTGATGACTATAGATATATTTTGCTTCTCTCTTTTGTTTATGTTTCTTCTCTCACAGCGGGAATGACAGCTCGCCGACCCTATCCTCTTAAATGTTCAAACACGTGAGTGCATTAAGAAATCAAACCACACACTCTTTCTTCCAAGGAAGAGAAAATGTTCCTAACTACTAGTGAAAAAAAGAAAAAGAAAAGAGACCGCCATCAACAACTCCAGGCAGGTGGTACCCTAACAACTGGGTGGGGACCTGTATTTTATTGTTATTAACGCTCGAAAATTTTTATTTATTTATTATTTTTTTTCCCCCTTCACTCCTCTATTCTCGTTTTATCCGTAACCGGTTATTACGAAGGCAGTAGCTCTGTTATTTGTGCAAGGCGAGCTGGCATAATTGCCGGGTTATACACAGTTTGTTTTTGATGTTTTTTTTTTCCACCGCCATGGACCCGCAACCCCTCCCCTTACCACCCCCCTCCCCAAAATGCTAAGCATTCTCGGTGCTAAGCTTTTTCATTATCATAATTTATAGTCAGAGCAGGTCCAAATGAGCCCTAAAGTGTGTTTATTTACAAGGTTACGGCGTTGAAAGCTCAGATCTCCAGTCGTGATAAGGGGCAAGGGCGGCTTGACTGACTTCTTCGGCGGGCGAGAATGATGATCATGATGATGATGATCATCATCATCGGCGTTCATTGTGGGAAACCGCCGGGAATTCGGTCCGGCCATGCGGTTGCCATAAATGGTAAATAGACGGCTGCCGACGTTAAAAAAAAAAAATAAATAAATAAAATAAATGATTTTTCAGAACAGGGGTGGGCAGAGTTTTCGAGGGTATGGGCTACTTCTAACTTTTTCAAGGCGTAGCCGTCCGCCCAGTGGCGTAGATGTGGTGAGCTCAATAAAAAATGTCTGCAATATAACTTTAACCCTTTGAGGCGCAACCCTTCCCCAATGCTAAAGAAAGGGCAGTAGCTGCCATCGCTCGACTTAACTACCAGCAAGATGGCGGACGATCGAAACGTTCATTGCGTGCCACAGATCTAGAGACCCCTTTTTGACGGCTGCGTCAAAAAGGAGTCTCTAGATCTGTGGCACGCGACGAACGTTTCGATCGTCCGCCATCTTGCTGGTGGTTAAGTCGAGCGATGGCAACGTCTGCCCTTTTTTCAGCATTGGGAAATCTATCCAGCTGTTCTAGCATTCTTCCATTTTTCAGCAGATGTCAGTGCTGTTAAAAATTATCGTGACAATTTTTTTACGGGAAATGACGTGCTGAAAAGTAAAGGATTCTCGTGGAACTAGGTCACCCGCAACTATTTTTATAGAAATCAAATCCATTCTTCGTGACTGGCAACAGTCAAAACGTCAGAGTTTGGTGTTCTCAGAGCGGGAACACTGCGCGTTAAAGGGTTAATAATAGAAATGGAATGTCTACTCATTTACTAAATGATGCATTAATTATCAAACAATTCAAAATGCATTAAAAAAGAATCATTTTAATCTGTCCTCCAATCTTGAATAGATCGGTATACAATTACTAACTGACAATCTTGCACTGCATTCTATAAGTACTCATCTACGAGACGGGGATGATATGCTGTCTTAATTCTATTCATCTTTCAAAATGCAGGTTCACAGAGGAAGGTAGAACCAAAGAACGATGTTAAATGAAATGCAACATTTTTAAAATGAGGATACTTCGTCCGTTAGATTCCAAAAGTTATTCTTAAATTCCAAACTACGTGCTTTTAAAGTTATGTCAGTTTGAAGGAGAAAAACTTTCCTCAAGAGATTATGCGAATATAGAATTTATATTTTCGGTTATTTCTTCCACATTAACATCGCTAAATGGTTAGCATATGAGTATAACAATTGGTTCTAGTCCAGTCTAGAATTTATCAAGGTGATTCTTCATTCTAGCTGGCTTCGGAGTTCCATAAATATGTTTCTTTAGTATGGGCGTTTTAGGTCTTAATAAAGTCAGTCATCCCAAAATGTCTTGGCGGTCCACCGGTCCATCGACTTAATCCACACCCCCGTTTACGACAGTCTGTAATCAGGGGCGTACTTAGATAAAGTGTCCCCCATGTCTTGGGTGCCTTACTTGCCATTATACCCTACACACGCCACTGTTCTTTTAACCCTTTGAGGTGCAACTCTTTCCCAATGCTGAATAAAGGGCAGCCGTTGCCATCGCTCGACTTAACTAACAGCAAGATGGCGGACGATCGAAACGTTCATCGCGTGCCACATATCTAGTGACCCTTTTTTGACGCAGCTGGCTCTGCGGCACAGCCAGCTGCGTCGAAATATGCGATGAAGTGTAATTCTATAAAAATAGTTGCGGGTGACATAGCGCCACGAGAATCCTCTACTTTTTTAGCACGTCATTTCCCGTCAAAAAATGGTCACGATTATTTTTAACAGCACTGACATCTGCTGAAAAAATGGAAGAATGCGAGAACAGCTGGATGGATTGCCCAATGCTGAAAAAGGGCAGCCGTTGCCATCGCTCGACTTAACTACCAGCAAGGTGGCACGCGATGAACGTTTCGATCGTCCGCCATCTTGCTGGTAGTTAAGTCGAGCGATGGCAACGGCTGCCCTTTTTTCAGCATTGGGCAATCGATCCAGCTGGTCTCGCATTCTTCCATTTTTTCAGCAGATGTCAGTGCTGTTCAAAATAATTGTGATATTTTATTTATTTATTTATTTTACGGGAAATGACGTGCTAAAAAGTAAAGGAATCTCGTGGAACTATGTCACCCGCAACTATTTTTATAGAAATCCAATCTATTCTTCGTGACTGGCAACAGTCAAAACGTCAGAGTTCGGTGTTCCCAGAGCGGGAACACTGCGCGTTAAAGGGTTAAGAAGAGCTGCAGCAGACAGACGCACGGGTTTCTTTTCTTGCTCAGAGACCACCACATTCCCCGAAATAAATAAACAAGAACGGGGAAAAAATCGACACACATTCTCCGTCTGCCGCAAGTTTTTCATCGGATCCCAGATAAGAAATCTGTTACCGGGGATTTTCGGATAGGGAGACCGGACAGTTTTGAGCGCTTCCTTTTAGCCACTCCATTATTGGCGGATTAGAGGGAGCGACGAAAAACGAAATACTGCCGGATTTGGAGACTTCAGATGGATACATATATATTTTGGCGCGGGTGTGATCTGCTCTATAGGTTTTCTTTCTTTTGGTTCCTCTATTCCATTATTTATATATACCAAAAGTTGTATTTTTTCCCATTTTGTGAAGGGGAGAGGAGGGGGGGGGGAAATAAAAAGAAGGCTTGACAGCTCTAGGAGAAAAAAGAATTCGAATGTTATATGCATAAAATAAAAGAAAATAGTTATGCGAAAACCCCCAGGTATTCTATCTGCAGGTATTTAGATTTTTTTTTCCCTCTACAAGCGTAATGCCTTCCGCAGAATTTGGCTTACTACTTCAAATATTAAAAACTGTAAATTTTGACTCTTTCACATGTATACATTGTATTGATAGAAAGTAAGATATAATTTAATCATTTATTTATGAAGATTAATGCACATAAGTGAGAATTAAATGCGCACTGTACCTTTTGGAGGTTTGTTAGAACTATAGCTAACAATCGAGAGTACTCGTGTATGAGAGGTTCGTGAAAACAAAATTCTAGAGACTTGATTCCCAAACTAGTCGATAGAGACATCAGGGTTTTACTCGAACTTACAACTTCGCACCCTGCCAGGGAACAATTTAGAGCATCACCAGAGCATCTCCACAATTTAGAGCATCACCAGAAAGGGGAACACCAGGAAGGGGTCATTCCCGGACCCGCTCTTTTCCCCCACTTACGACCTACCCAGCGGGAGGACACGCGGCTCTACAGATTTAGCGTGCACGTATGCCGCGTGCACACGATGGTCTTTGGTCAGCCTGGATACGAACCTGAGTCATTTGCCCTAGAGAATTGGGCCCCTGCTACGGCCCCGCAGTTTCACTCTTTCGGAACACTCAACAATAAAAATGACATAGCCTGACTTCCTTTAGAATAACCTTAGAAAGGGATCGACTGAAAGACAGGAAATTTTGGCAAGTGATTAGAATAAAAAGATTGGGAACCTCTGGTCTGCGGGATTCGGCGACAACAGGTAGGTGCTTTCTGAACAACCTTGGAAACATTTACCTTCCTTTCCCTCTGGCACCCAACGCAAAAATGTTGGGCATTAAGGCAGATTTATTGTCACGCACACACACACACACACACACAAAGTCGGCGCTCTCCCAAACATTTACCCAGTTAATTTCCACCACTGTTTTCCTAATGACTTTCTCTTGTCACTGGCTAATTAAAAATATATTACCGACCACGCGCCGGCGTCGGTGCAACGTATTTCTTCTTGGCGCTCAGTTATGAAGTGGTCTGGGCGGGCCGATCAACACCCGAGTACGTTTTTCAGATGGGTCCTTCGGGGGATTGCATGCATGACTTCTTGCTATTACACCATCAAAGTTATTAGTTAATGAGGAGAGGAAGGACTAGCTTCTCTCGAATTCATTACATCGGCCGATGGGTGTTGCTCTGTTTTAAGGAGCGCTTGTTTGATTGATGTGGGTAGAAGCTGCAAATAAGAATAGGCAAGGGGCATCATTTTAGGGAGCAGTTGTTTTATGTGTGTTATGTACGTCTGAAGCAACACCTTTCTCTGTCGGGCATGTTCCGCCAACCATCGCCGTTAGCTGCCAATGTTGAGATTTTATCGTGTCAGGTTCGGCAAGGTCAGAGCCTGATCATAGGTGGTCGGGGCTCCGGGGCAAGAGGTTATTTTGGGGCCCCTACTATCACAAGCATTTCAACTTATTTTTGTTTGCTGTTGCATTTTCCCGGCATAAAAATAAAACATTTTTAAAGAATGCTAAAATTGAATTAAAAATTACCTGTTTATTTATACTTATTTAGAACAAGACTAAGTATTTAAAAGCGATTTTAATATTTTTTTAGCCCGTTTGTATTATTAGCGCATGGGTGCGCTCATTCAAGGAATGGCTATTACGAGGTACGGGAACCAAAAAATTTTCTTGATACACCAAAAAGTTCGAAATTTTCTTTCCTTCATCATGAAATAAAAAATGTTAACTAACGGATATTTTGTGATGAGCATACATAGGGCCATACCATACTTTTTCAAAACTTCCTAACTTCTTGTTTATTGTCCATGAGTCTTAAAGACCATTGAATTTGAAGAACAGAAAATAAATCTCTTAAGTTCATCTATTGTTAAAAATTGTGCTATAGATATTACAAAGGAAATTTAGTTGAGAGATTTGGGGGCCCTTATTTTTCCGGGACCCCGGGCTATTGCCCTGTATACCAGTGTGATAATCAGGCTCTGGGCAAGGTGGTCCTACTTTGCACCTGTAAGAGGTTATTTTGAACCAATTAAGGGCAGAGGAAAACAAAAGAAGGCGAAATGCCAGAACAGAAGAACATTTTCGCCGCAAATTTCGACAGCATGCTAGTCATTTTGGGACATAAATTTGGTGTTAAACACATTCCCTTTGCGGTATTCGGAAGAGTCCCATTCTTCTAAGGTATAAAAAGACAATAAAGTGATCCTCTAGATGCGACAGTTCAGTTCTCTGATTAAAGGTGAACACATATCAGCAGAAATAAAGACCTGATCCTATGAAAATTGAACGAAATGCGACTATTTAGAGTGGTAACTGTATATTTTGATGGTAGACAGAAACGGAGAACGCAAGTACACTGGTTTGGCCTCAACCCCCTCTTCTGTGTGTCACATAATGTAGCAATTACAGTTAATGACTGTACATAGGGACTCTTACTTTTCCGAGACCTTGCGCTACGCCATTGATAATAATACACTGTAGATTTGCTTGAGGAAAGATAGATTGTAAACTTCACCCATATGGGACGCAATCAATATTACACTGTTAAAAATAATCTGAAAATTCAGGATAATTCCAGCCTTAATTTCCAGGAAAATGACCGCTTTCCCCAAGAATTGGTAATTTTCCGTTAAACGAAGAAATATGATTGCAACTTTCGGAAATTTCTTATGAAAACGGTAAATTTCCGTTTTTGGTTTGTTTTGAGAAATGGATTTCCGTTGGACATTTTAGATGGAAAAAAATATTGACACCAAACGCATTCTCATAAGTAATTAAACATTAAACTGTAATTAATTACTTTTTTAAAGAAGAATTCCCTTTCATAACAAAGTGGATTTCAAATCACATTCATAAATATATAGGACTGGCTAGAAAATAATTTCAGTGATTATTTAAAACTGAGAACGAAAAATAAAGGTGTTTTTATATATTTTTAGCAGCCAATGTATTTCTTTTCCGATTTTCAGTATTTGCCGCAATCTATGGAAATCTACACCGATATCACAAATAGCTAAAGAGTAAATGTTTTTACTAATTACATACATTTGTGAAAATCGAAATTAATTTCTTTCTAATCCAATAATTTGACTATGCTAATAATAACTGGACAGTACTTTATCTCGGATTTTAAATATTAAATCATGAAACGCACAAAATTCCTCTCCCGCAAAGAAACTAATAACCTTTCAGTTCACCCTTTGGCCAATCCACAATAAGTCGCGTAGTATCTAGTGGTTAAAGTAACCGTCATCCAATTCCGCAGGCTCGGGGTTCGATCCTAGCGATCGCCAACCTATTTTATTTCTCAGTTTTTGTAATACGGAAAGTTACAAGTCCAGAAAACGGAAAAATAATAAACAGAACGGACATTTTCTGGCAACTTTGTTGCCAGTCCTTTTTCCGTTAATTTACAGATATATTTTGAACAGTGTAGAGTATAGAAACGTTCTGTGATTTTATGGGCACCTACCTGATGGTGGGTGTACTCTGGCGATACAAGGCAACTAATAACTATACAACAGTAGTGCCCAATCCCTTTGTTGAGCTCTCCCCTTCTACCTGTGGGAAAATGGGCTGCCAGGGATGATGATTGCAGGATTGGCGTTTTTTTTTTCTGAGAGATCAAAGGAATTCCCATGTTCCATTAGAGGCGGCTGGCTGGTGTATCACTCTTTGCCGCACGTGTAGGTGTCAGAGCGAGCAAATATGTAGTAGTGCCTCTTTGTCTTACCTCGACAGTCTAGATTCATCTTTTAAGGCTGATATTGAATTCCGACGAACAGCACTGATCTACATTAGCCAGGCAGGGAAGGGGACGGTTTCGTTTTTGTAGTAGCAGTTAACCAGTATTTTTTATGAGACAATTGTATCATTTCGGAGGGACTGGATGCATCCGTCAACAAATGATAATCGGTAGACATCCGTCACTCTACGGTTTCGAACAAAAGGAAATATTCTCCTGCAGAAAGTATCGGATAGACCAGGTAGACATCCCCTGTACGGCTTAGCATTAAATGCGCCCGGACTTAGTTTCAGCCTTACAAGTGGCAAAAACTCTATATTAAAAGTCATATGACGAATTTTTTGTATTGTTTTGGTGTGGAATTTATTTTTATTTTATTTATTTATTTATTTTTGTTGTTGTTGTTTTTAAAGGCGTGGAGCGCCATTCTATTGTCAACAATACGTCCATGCCATCTCCCGAATTTCCTTATTCCAGACATTATCGAGTAATGAGAACCAGAAAAAAGTTTCCAGGTAAATGGAAAGGAAATCGCACTGTATAATCAACAAGGGGAAAAATAATTCCCCTCTTTCTGAAAAGCGATTTTGGCCCATTATTTAAAAAGAAAGGAGCGAGAAACGTACACTTTTCGGAAGGAAGTGATTTTTCGCTTCGGTAAGTCGGGTGGGGTGGTGTTAGCTGTCAAAACCCCAAATTACTGCGTGTGCGTCTCGACAGAATGCAGCGGCGACAGACAGAAGATTCCCCCTCTCTCTCTGAGCACGCCCTAAGAACAAGAAACAGGAAAAAAAGAAATGGTGAAAGTGAGGTTTGTTGATTGGGAAGCTCCCGCCCTGGCCGACTTGGAAAAAAAATAAATAAATAAATAAAATTAGTCAGCATTGCGGCGAAGAACACCCTATCATCAGGGGGCAATCATGCATAACGCCACAAGTTGTTACCCCCTGGGTTTTGTGACATGTTTAACCCGTGTCATAGACACAGTCTTTTTATTTTTTTTTTATGATTTTGTCGGGTTCTCGCCTTATCGGCGCGTTCATCGGTCCGTGACGTCATTTTCCGCCATCTCTTCTTGTTCGGTAGCCCCCAGAGTGCGTGTTGACAGTTAATCCGATTAGGAGATGTGCGACTTTATCGTGCTGTGAATGTCACGTTACGTGCGTGTGGGCTGGTCTTTTTTTTTTTTTTTTTTTTTTTTTTACTTTCAATATCTCATTCAATACTTTTAACAACTTTCAATGTCAACTCACGGGGTGGTTGTTGGACTTTTGAAACTGTATTTTTAACAGTTTTGATCGTGTTTACGAAAGGTGTTTATGCGTTTACTTTTCCTATCTGTTTTTACCGCGTTCTAACTACCAGCAATAGGCACGCGAAATGTATACTGGTTATTGCCGTAATACTACTTAAAGTCAAGTTAACGTCGTAAAAACATCCACGTGTGTCGCGTGGTTTGCAGTCACTTTGTGGCCAATGTGTCCACTAAAAGTCACAGTGTGAAATCGTTCCGTAGCATTTGCTTATGACTTCTCTGGGATGTTACCGGATCATCTGTGTGTAGTTACACCGAGGGGGGACAGGAGGGACAATTGTCCCTAGGTCGGGCTTTAGGAGGACCCGGAAATCGATGGAGGTTATATCATGCACAAAGGTTTGTACATGTGGTCTGTGGTAAATTTAAAGTGTACTACTTCTGCACTGTTTAAAAAATTTTCACAGGGGAAAAAGGATTGATTTTTTTTTTAAGTTTCGGTTAAATTAAAAAAATTTCTTTTCTTTTACTTTCTCATTGAACAAGTATTTGCTTTAATTTTTTAATGCAAATATGATCTTGGTAATCAAATAATGTACGTTTGGCTTCAAAGCAGTTTGGTTCAAGTGCAAATATACAATAGAACAAAAACACATATTTGGGAACAGAACCCCAAAAAATAGCTAAGAAAAAAAAATAATAACCTTCTTTGTACAAAAATTCTTGCTTAGAAATATTACAAGAGCTACTAGCGACATGTCTGTCTGGCAACCCCTTATTGTTGCCAACGTGCAGCATCTGCTTCTCTCTGTCCCAAATAGAAGACAACCCCAACTAATGACCAACAACAAAATAATAAATAAAAAACAGTGGTAGTGGGGGGGGGGGGGTCATTACCTATACTCGCATCTGACCATTCGGTGTTCTCTAAAAGAAATGACACGGAAGTGGTCATTTCTCGCCGACCTCGTCCGCCGTTATTAACCTTCCGACGCCAGATTGGCGGTCGGAACAGAATCATTAGGGAAGATTTTTTTTTCCCCCTCCTTCCCTCTCTTCCTCTCTTCACTTCACGTCTTAGCTGATAATGCGAGATGATTGCGCCATGTTCCAGTCAATTATGCCGGCTTCGAAAACTGTAATTTGTAGGGGTGACGCGTTGCGTGCCGGGTAATTTCTGCAGACCCCGGCAATGAAATAAGTAGTGTTTATTTTATTTTTATTTTTTTTTTCTTTCTTGTTAAAAAGAATTTTGTATTAAGTCCCGCGATACCGGCTTGAGAGACGTAATGACTTAATTGATAGCGAAAGGTACAACTTGGCGTGCCCTTGTGCGCATCAAGATCTGTGAAAAACGAGTTTGTAATTTCTCCACTCGCTGATGATGTTTTGGACTGTGTTAGATTTAATCAGGCTTGTGTATCTGTGTATGATTGATATCTGGGACCTTTTCGACGGGGGGTTTCTTTTTGATGATTTTGTGGGGACGTCTCGTTAACCCTTTGAGGCGCAATCCTTTCCCAATGCTGAAAAAAGGGCAGCCGTTGCCATCGCTCGACTTAACTACCAGCATGATGGGGGACGATCGAAACGTTCATCACGTGCCACAGATCTAGACACCCTTTTTTTGAGGCAGCTGGCTTTGCCGCACAGCCAGCTGTCGTCAAAAAAGGGTCTCTCGATCTGTGGCACGCGATGAACGTTCGATCGTCCGCCATCTTTCTGGTAGTTAAGTCGGGCGATGGCAACGGCTGCCCATTTTTCAGCATTGGGCAATCTATCCAGCTGTTCTAGCATTTTTCAGCAGATGTCAGTGCTGTTGAAAATAATCGCGACCATTTTTTATGGGAAACGACGTGCTAAAAAGTAAAGGATTCTCGTGGAGCTGTGTCACCCGAAACTATTTTTATAGAAATCAAACTGGCGTGACTGGCAACAGTCAAAACGCCTGAGTTTGGTGTTCCCAGAGCGGGAACACACTGTTCGTTAAAGGGTTAAGGGAAAAAATCAAATAAATGAAAATCCCTAAAACCTCCTTTTCACTTCAAATTAAAAAAGAAAATCATTGTTGACCACTTAATTACAAAAACGGGATACTTTTTTTCTCCCCCGACACACGCTAGCAATAATAAACCGCCCACTAAACGGTAATCTGCGAAAGGGGGGGGGAAATATTCCCTTTTACAGCAAGCCAAATTTAATTGCTCTCCATCACTGCAAACTCATAACGGCGGCATAAAACTCGAGCGGGAGTATAAACTTTTCGCTCTGCCGTAGCTGGTAACTCATTGTTTGTAGCCTCGGCAGAAGCTTCTTGAAAATCCAATAATCCCCCACAACGACCGAAGCTCCACAAGTTGTAACCCCTTTTTAAAAGTGGCCGTAATGTCGGGACATAATCCTTGATAACAACTGGCTGGAATTACGACTCCGTCGTTTTACGGCCCTTCTTAAGTGCACCGTAAAGCAGCGGACTACAAGGCCGGCGCTGATCCCGGAATTTTACGGCCTTCGAAACTGTGGGCTTTATTTCGCATTTTCGCGAATTTTCCCCTTTTGGTAAGGGCCTCCTCGATCATTTATATGCTTTTGTTTTATGCGGCCAGGGGAAGAGATATATGGCGTATAATTATAGGATACTTATAGGTCGCGAATTTGCGCATGCGCTGTGCTGCGCGTGTTTCTTTCTTTCTAACAATACAGCGCTGTTCATTAACCCTTTAACGCGCAGTGATCCCGTTCTGGGAACACCCAACTCTGACGTTTTGGCTGTTGCCAGTCAGGAAGAATAGATTTGATTTCTATAAAAATAGTTGCGAGTGACATAGCTCCAAGAGAATCCTTTACTCTTTAGCACGTCATTTCCCGTAAAAAAATGGTCACGATTCTTTTTAACAGCACTGGCAAGTCGAGCGATGGCAACGGCTGTCCTTTTTTCAGCATTGGGAAAGGGTTGCGCCTCAAAGGGTTAAGTCGTAGTGGTATTATTATAGGGATTCTGGAAATAGTTCCATTGATTGCGTTGAAACATCCCATGCTTAGACATTCTTTAAACATTTCGTATGGAACAGAGAGGTAGAATTAGAATGTTATTAACATGTGCTTTGTACAACCAATAATTATAAGTTAGGTATAAATAATATAAAAAAATAATTAAGTGAGTTCCTTCTTAGGTCAACAAAGAAAAATTTTATTTTAGTTACTTTTTATTAAAAAAAAACTGTATTAACATTAAGTGTTATCCACTACCAGTTTAAAAAAATGTATTTGAACTTGAGTAGATGAATAAAAGGTATTTTATTAACAATAGAAAATTTGAACAAGTTGTATAAATATATATAGGGAGAGTGTGAACTAATAGTAGAAATTGAAAAAATTAAAACACTTTTAGATAAAAATTCGTTTAACTTGAAATTCATAAATTCGCTAATTTATCACGAAACTGACATGTTTTTCATTAATGCTTATTCCTAGTGACAGATAATTTTGTGCTCGAAATTTATATAATTTTGAAATTAAAGAAATCTCGAATTAAATCGCGAGCAGCCGATGAAACACCAGATTAAAGTTACATGTTTCAATAAGTGTTAAGCTTTAATAATTTCGTGCTGGCTGTGCCGCACAGCCAGCTGCGTCAAAAAAGGGTCTCTAGATCTGTGGCACGCGATGAACGTTTCGATCGTCCGCCATCTTGCTGGTAGTTAAGTCGAGCGATGGCAACGGCTGCCCTTTTTCCAGCATTGGGAAAGGGTTGGGCCTCAAAGGGTTAAACCCATAAAATTTCTCATGCTGGAATAAGCGTAAAAGTTACCAAAATTATTCTGGGTTGGGAGTGGTTTCTGGTTGGGTGTACAAGACAAGTTTCACATGAAACTAAATAAATTATAAAAGTGGCTGGAGAATTTTTAGATACGCTTCACCACATGGGCCATTACAACATTTGTGTCTTGAGACTAGTTGATGTATAAAGTGATTTTTTTTCCAGAACTGCAAGTCGCTTCCAGTCTGTCCAAATAATACACGAAAAAAAAAAAACCACGTGATTACTAAAACTAATCAAGCTCAAAGTGTCAATTAGTTTCCAAGCACCCATCGTTTACCTTGACACGTAAGCCTAAGTGTCATCGTTTATCTTCAGAATAAAATGAAATTATAGTATATACTCGAAAATTAACCCTCCAACACTGAAGAAATTCTTATAAAAAGCTTTTGACTGGAATATATGCACCCATTTAATATTTTAGTCACGATAAACATAATATTTAAAAAAAGGAAAACTTAGTTTGCTATTATACTTTTTATTGAGGCTCTCGTATTACAGTTTTTACAGCTATTAGACATGTATTTAAATAAACTATTAAAAAAATAATTTAAGAAAATGCAGGTAACTTCCCGAAATGCTGAAACTGGTGTAGCTTTCAGCGACTTAAATGACGATAAAAATGGGCATTCTTACTATGGTAACTAAATGGCAATGTTAAAAATAGAAAATGAAATTTATTACTATTTGACGCCATTTTTACATATGTAGTAATAAATGTTATAAGTGCATTAGTAGGTTAAGTATATACTAACAAGCTTTGACAATAAAGGAAAAATTGCACCACAATCAAGATTGTTAGAACATTAAACATAGATCCAGATTTAAGATATAGATAATTGACGAGACTAGCATTTTGCTGAGACAAGCAGATAAACATGTAACTGAAATATATTTAACATTTATTTAATTGTTTTCCATTTGTTTTTGCTGGTTTAACCCTTTGGGGTGCAATCCTTTCCCAATGCTGAAAAAAAGGCAGCCGTTGCCATCGCTCGACTTAACATCTTGCTGGTAGTTAAGTCGAGCGATGGCAACGGCTGCCCTTTTTTCAGCATGGGGCCATCTATCCAGCTGTTCTCGCATACTTCCATTTTTCAGCAGATGTCAGTGCTGTTAAAAATAATCGTGACCATTTTTTTTACTGGAAATGACGTGCTAAAAGTAAAGGATTCTTGTGGAGCTATGTCATCCGCAACTGTTTTTATAGAAATGAAATCTATTCTTCGTGACTGGCAACAGTCAAAACGTCAGAGTTTGGTGTTCCCAGAGCGGGAACACTGCACATTAAAGGGTTAATAATCCCCATGTCGTGGGAAGAACGGGTACTTCAGCTGGCATACTAAGGGCGCTTCGACCGAATCTTTGATAACTCGCATAAGCTGCATTGGCGAGTTTCCTTTCCATATCGTGTGAATTCCTAAATAAGGCATGTGTTCAGTTTCTCATGAAGAGAAGAGCTCTCTCTGTGTTGGCATGCATGAGTACGCCCCGTCATGCATGCGAAATTTCTCTCTTGAGAGTTAAGATTCATTCCAATCTCAAGGAGAGGTATGAAGGCAGTGTACTTCTTTTTCCAAGACCAGTGGTTTCCAAACTTTCATCTTTCTTTCACCGTTTGATCAGGATTTTCCATGCATTATTATTATGCATTCTTTTCCAACTACGCTTTCGTATATACACTGATAGGGTTTTCGTGGTTGTTTGAACTAAAATTCAGAATGAGGCGGAATTTGACTAGGGGTCGCAAACCGGGATACCGAATTTCGAAAATACCGGAATACCGGGTCAAATTTAGGTCTAATTAATACCGGTATTCATTTCACAAAAACCGGGATATTCGGTATTTTCGGTTTTAGTAAAATAAATAAAAAACAAATACAAATAGAAAAAGTTACGCGCCATTTCATTCAAGCATTTAAGCATTTTTATTATTTTGTTAATTAGAATATTATTTGATGATTAGTAAACCATACTAAGAGTTAATTTTATGTTTTATGAGAATTTATTAATTTTATGTATCATGAGAATTTATTAATTTTATGTTTTATGAGAATTAATTAGAAGTGCATTTTTTTTTTTTTTTTTTTGGTTCGTTTTGTTTATGTTGCGACTGTTGTGAGATGTTTAAGTTTGATAAACATTTTATTTTTAGAACTGATTCCTAGTAGGAATCCTACTTCCTAGTCAAACACTACATTTAATTAAGTATTTGAACTAGTTAACCTAAGTTATTTTAATAAAGGAATAAACGGGCATTTAGTATTAGTAAATTATTGTTAAGAACTAACTGATTGATGACCAACATATCAAATAATAAACCTTATGTCAATGAATATTTTGTTTTATTTAGAAGATAAATTCATTTAGGTTAGGTACCTACTTACTATTCCTCCGCAAACTAACTTTATTATACTAAATTTGCTAACTTAATCCCGGAAATATCGAAAATACTGGATTATCGGTATTGGTCTGGAGCCAATACCGAAAATACCGGTTTTGCTTAAATGATTCGGTATTGCGACCCCTAAATTTGACGTAGCGTTAATTTCAGTTATTTTTGCGTTCCGATCGAATTGCCCCACCAAATACACAATACAGGATATTTTAGGGAAGAATCTTCTCTGAACATTGCCTTCTGACGAAGAGAATATTTGCTCCGGACCGTGGCGGATCCAGAAAGTCTGTTTTGGGAAGGGGCTAAATTTTGAAAAAAAGCTTTTTTCACCCAAACAAAATGTAAAATAAAGCAAAATTTTAGTCTAAACTAATGTAAAATCTTTTGGGAGGGCTAAGTGATTAAAAAAAGATCACTTTACATACTCAAAGTACATAATGAAGGCTCTAGACTCCTAACTTGCACGGATGGCGCTATGTACTTCAGTGTTTGATGTTGGTGGTGACGTCAATTACTTGTGTTTCAAACTATTTTATTTAAGTTTTCCGCTGTTCTTACGATAGGTGAAGAATCAAGTGATTTAAATTAGTGTCATTTATGTAGGTTTTAAAGTGCCTTTGGTCTTAATTGCCTACACTTATAAATTGAATGTAAAATTCATAGTGGACACTTTAAGAACGGTGATTGAAAAAAAGTACTTTGTTGATGGTGCTTTAGTTGTTTTAATTATTTGTTATTGTATCTCGTATATCATTTTGGAATGCTTCAAGTATGCAAATAAAAGCAGTCAAACAAGCTGTTTGACTAAAAATGACGCTTTATTTTACGAATATTCCATAAAGTCGAAGCACAGAAATACACTCGAATAACAAAAAGATTATCACTTTAACAAATTAGCAACACAAGCAGACGGCATATATCATTAATGCTAACACCAACAGCACAAACGAAAGCGCTCAGTTTGAAATATTTTCGGTGGGTTGAAACGTCATACAGAATTCTCTTGAAGTACGTACCACCTAAAGTCTGTTGATTGCCGACACCAATTATCATTAGAGAATTTTCTTATTTTTGTACAGAAATGATGGATAAGTATTTTGTATATAAATGGGTTCTAAATTATATTTGGTTTTTGGTTATACACTTTCCTTTGATTCGTACTTTTAAATCAAGCTCGCATGATAGCTCGAAAAATCAGCACAAGAATTATCGCTTTTAATCGTGCATCTTAGCATCTGATTGCGCATGCAAGCAGCAGTTAGGTTCCCGACTTTGATTTTGCGAATAACTAATTTATTTTCTAGCAAAGTTTATATGTTTGAGTAGCACTTGTTTCTTTAATTTTCAAGTTCTGATATTAAAGTAGACGAAAAATATATGAATAAATCCTAAAATATGGGCCAGAGAATTCCCGACTACTTTCGATTCTCTGCACATAAACTTGCCCATGAAAGAGTTAACTCCGTCCTTAGCAAAGACAAGGACAACAATAAGGAAAAACCTACATTTTGACTATGAAATACCATCTTGGTAATCGGATTGACCGCACCCGAAAGCTAGATCATCTGTAAATCTCTCTTTTCAACCGTGCGATTAATATGGCAGGGAAGCTACATTACAGTTTTACAGCATTTTACGTACATTTGTCTTGGAAATAGTTTCATAATCTATGCCTTCATCTTTCTTAAATTATAATGGAAAATAATGCATGTTAGCCTTCCCTTTACAAATGTCTATTAACACTTTCAGACTTGATTAAATAATTTATCGTGAATTAAATAATTTTTCTTTTGATAATAGAGTTTAAATTTGTAGTTCAAAAAATGAAATTAAAATCCTGTTTATTAAATTTTCGAAGAAAATCAGTTTTTCTTTATGTTCACCAATTAGGACATCCATCATGTGCGATAATTTAGGTAGTTTTTATGCTCTCAATTGGGGACACAGGGCAGGGGCGTAGCCAAGGGAGGATATCAGGATATATCCCCCCCGAAATTTTTGGATTAGTGATAAAATTCCGTCTATTTATACACATATAAGTTCATATCACCCCCCGAAAATTTTCCAGGCGCATATCCCCACCCCCGAAAAATTTTCCTGGCTACGCGCCTCACACAGGGTCTGAAAGGGTTAATAGCACTAAGTGATAGTAGGAGAATGTCCCTATAGTCCTCTTAGGCCATTTCGATGAAGTTAACATGCCACATGGATTTCAAAACATTCGATGAGCTTATTCAAATCAACGGAAGTGCAATTGCAATTTTTTATCGAATAAGCAGGCATTCTAAACTGATCACCGCCCTACGACAATCACCCGGGTACGGAACATAACCCCTCCCTCCCCCTCCCCTCACTTTTCAAGTCCTTTACTTCTGCAAGAAAGCCATTATGCACAGTGTTCCTTTCAATTTTAATAACTGTATGTCGTATCCGACGGAAAAAGATACCGCCAGCAACAAATAGAAACGTAATTAATATCGGCCTGTGTTGTTATGGAAATCATAAAACGGAAAAGACATCCGTCATAAACCTCGCGGGAATAAAAATTGCCGTCGTGTCGTATGTATATATATATATATATATACATATACGGCCCGCTCGTAAAAGGACACTGCTTGTGACGCAATAAGCATCCCTCTGGCCGCAGATTCGGAATGTCCCATCAAGGCAAATTTTTACGACTCGAAAACGCCGGCCCCGAAAGCGGATGTCGTAAATACGCGTTAATATCGGCGGAGTTACGACGCTCGGAAATCTCCGGAGTCCTTTTGTGAACCGTCCATTAACGTTTATTTGCTGATAAACTCGCAAATCTCGTCGTGGTGCTGTCGTATATGTGGCCCTGCCACCACTCCTCCACCCCTCGGAATCCGAATCGTTTTCATGTGGCGGTTAATTAGCTATTTGTTGTAGTCACTGATGGCCGTAAAGGGAGGGAGTGGAAAGACAATGCATGGGACGTTACTGCACGGGAATTCATTGCTATGACACAAGACGGATATGGCAGGCAGACATAATTAAGTGTAACGGGGTGTTTTGGACGATGACTCCCCCCCAATGACTGCCATGTTAAAGTCTGCTTTCAATATTTTTGTCCCACTTGCATCTCCAATTTTGATTTTGAATAAAAAAACACATCTAAATCATTTCTGTTCTTATTTTTTTCTGTCATTTCGGCTTTTAAATCTGTATTTCTCTTTTCCTGTATGCATTATTCTTAATTGTTTATTTGTCTCTTCAGACATGGTGGCGTCGTTGTAGATTACATTTCGTCCGTTTGCAAAATCAACGGCCTTTTGTTTACCCCCTTCTTTGGCTTGGTGTTGACGTTTTTATTTTTGTTGTCCTGCGACATCTTTAAAATTATTTGCTCGCGATTACGTCATTTAATTTTATTGGATTAACTTTTAGGGTTGCTCTGGAATTGGCGTTATTGATCTCAAACAAGTTGTATTCTCTGCTGGCGTAATTTTTAATTCATTCCATCTTAATTTCACTGTCCATATAGGACACATCTTTAATTCGCTGAGCCACCACCATCACCATCCGTTGTAATAAGTGTATGATTCAATAGTATCTTTTAAATAAAATCGTTTAAGCATTTAATGTCTTTTCTTTATTGCAACTAAGTGTATCGAACCTGGATTTCCAACCGTCACAACGCAATTTAATAATTTAAAATACCTTATGCAATATATCTTCGTTATACAAGTTTCGGATGATGCAATTCTATTTTCAAAAATATATAATATTTAACATTTCAATAATATACGAAATTCTACCACTAGATGACAGATCTGAGCAGCTTCCCAAATAAGCAATATTTAGAAATGGCCTATTTTTTTTTTAAATTATTAAATATTAAACCTTCTGATGCATCTAAATTTGTGCCATCTTTGGTACTTTTTTTTTCTGTATAAACAAACAAACAAAATAATTGAACAGATTCAAAAGCGTGAGTAGGGCAGAAATATCTAAAGCAGATTTTAACATGAGAATCAATGGGCCTCTCCAAATCTCCTGGTTACTCTGGGATTTACGAACGACAGACGGTGATGCTTAGAGTGTATTATTTTCACCCTCTGAACTTCACAGAAAAGGACAAGCAGTCGTGTGAACTTTACACACCATCAAAAGCAATATCCTTAATGCATACACTGGGGAACAAAATTTTTGTTGCATTTATACAAAAGTATTTGATTTTACCTAATTCGGATGTGCTAATTTCATATCTGAAATTAGTTTCGTTCCAAAAGCTACATATTTTCATCAAAATCCATTTTTAGCTTAGTTTAGTTCAATTTTTTTTTTCATGCATGTGCAGTGCGAGGTTGTAAAGAACATATAGGTTTATATTTATACTTATAAAATGACTTGGACCTATCGCATTTGCATAAACTGACTGTGTAAGTGCATAAATTGATATTGCAAATCGGATATAGATATGAAATAAGCAAAAACCCTCACGAGATGAGTTGAATCATTGGCCCCATTTAGACAAGACTTTGTGTTTGACCACTTCACCCGTCACCTCCGATAAACAAGGCCCGCGCACAGAATACAGGAAGTGGCAAGATGGCGCATGCCGTAGTCCCAAGCTTCTTTGCTTTATTTACATGTTTCCATCTAGTTTTGATGTGCTCGTGAACATACTCTCTCTAGTTAGTTATAAGCTCTTCGTTCCGGAGCTAATTTCTACAGGGAGAAGGTAAGTGGGAGTGATGACCAATGGGGATGGCCGATGGGAAATGCCAATAAATCTCAAATATAGCACTTCTCTTGTTCTAATGATTTCTAGGCTCAAAATAATAGCAACCTATCCTTAATTTCGTGTGTCTTATCTTGGCGGAAAATCGCTCGTCTTGACGGACGGACGGGATAATACGTAAATACCTGATTTTTCGCATATATTCTTATTAGTTTGGAAAAAATCTTGAAATGAGAGTTGTATTTATTCCCAAAAGGGTATTTTTTTCTACCCAAATACAGTAGGAATTTGCATTTTGACTATTTAAACTGGTATAAGTTTTTTTTTTAAGTGTTTAGTATGAAACCATCTTTCCCTCTTGCAAAAGAGCTGAAATTTTGTTAATCAAATACTGATTTTTATGTACTAAGTATATTCTCTATAAAAAAAAAGTAATACTTTTAATAGTTTGAACCACAAACTTAGTATGCTTTAGAGGATTTTTCCTACATATAATAATTCAATTTAATGTAAATCTGATTCCCCTGCTATACATAAGAAAGTTACTACTGAGTTAAATAAATCTCCATGAAAAGATGTTGAATTTGATGTAATAAATTTATGAAATGGATATTTTTTTTCAAATTGAAGTGGTAAGTTCTTATTAAGAATTTTTCTATTTTGATAATGACAGTTTCATATGAATGGATGTTTTCTTCACTGTTCAAAAAGAAAAGCTTGAGTCCTATATCGCTCAAAACTCATTCAAATGAACACAGAGCACTGGACTTCGGAGTCGGCCATTTTGTCGACGTGGTGGCCTTCATTATCGGAGGTGACGCTTGACCAGGGTAATCTCATTTTATGCTCCAACAGTAGTGTGATATCATATGTTTGTCCCAGCGCCCTTGGTATCCCTCTTCCATCGTTTTGATATCTTGATGGAATCGCTCTTCCTGTTCACCACTTGCAACCTCAAGATTCTCAGGAAATCGGTCAAGGTGACTAAACAGATGAAATATTGTGCCTTTGACGAGCAGGTGTTTAACAGCCACATGTAGTATAGCAAAATCTATCAGAACTATTTAAACATCTCCGTCAACTTGAAGAAGCCATGGAGCAGATGTGAACCAACGTCTACAAAATGCACTTGTTAGCTCCTTTAAAATGAACACTTAAGGGTGTATATCGAAGAAAAAAAAACTCTGTTTTTAGTCTTGGTACACAAATTGAAATAAACTAATAGCACCATGGTCTCCAAAAAATTCCAGATGGTTTTTCATAAGCTGCTTTACACACTGCAATAAGCGAAAAAGCTGTGGCTTTTGTGAAATTTTCAGGAAAAATTCTTAAACATAGACCTGAGCTGCAAGATTTTTCGAAGAGTGACACGTTTTGCGAAAATTTCCGATTTTTAAGAATTTTTTCTAAAAGTTTTGAAACGGATACAGATTGTCCGTTTATTTCAGTATGTAGTACAGCTTGTAAAGAGGCAGTTTCAAAATTTTGAAGTGCCTGGCATAATTAGTTTATTTGTACTTATGTACCAAAATCACATGATTTTTTCGAACTACACCGTTCAGAGAAAGAAAAATATGACTTTATTCTTAGCACATCTAAACTTAAAAGTATTATCACCTTCTTCTTGAGGGTATTTTCTAAATACTAAAGAAGTAAGAGCATCTAGTAGTCATTCAAAAGTATTTTCAAAACTTTTCCTTTGAATTATTAAATTATTCAATTGCATAAAATCTGTAACTTGTAGCGACAAACCGATTGGAGATTTCAAATCAGCGAGGCGAAAATATCTAAGATTTGTTAAAATATCTCACGAAAGAGAAAAAAAAAATGTTCCCCAGTGATATCCTACGTTCAAGGCGTCTGTTAACGTTATGATAAATATTTAAAAACCGCCATAACGTATTCCAAATTTGAAGGTAAAAAAAGAGGTCAGGGGAGACTACGCAGCCATAAAACAACCAATAAACGTTAAGTTGCGGTCCCTAAAAGCTATTATAACGAGAGAGTTTTTACGGCCCACTTACGACTTGCCAGGTCTTCATATATTCAACTTCACTGCAATGACAGGGGTTGTTAATGTGCTTTAGTCGCGTTTAAATGCCCAGTGATAAAAGCTGTTGGATTATATTGCAATGTTTTGCAGCTGATTGTTTCTTCAAAATCGTTGGCTATATGCATGGTTTAAGAACGCGTTGAACTTTTTACACAAAAATAAATATTTGGTTTTATCTAAAACAGTATAGTTTGAAAAAAAACATTAAATTGAAATAATCAATATCAGAAATTTAAGTTTATGTCTTCACAGATTATGCACTGTAATTAACTTTTAGCAGTTATGACATTGTCCGAAAAATTGTATATTGAATTTAAACTGCTTTCTTTGTCTGGTTCAGATTCTCATATTTGTCGTATTTAAAAAAAATTGTTTTCCTTATCTGTAAAAATTATTTTTTTCTAATATTCATCATTTTATCGCAACCAACGTTTCATTTATTCCGTTTTAGCTGGTAAAATTTTATTTTCTAATTCTGTTAAATTATGTTTTTCTCTTTTACATAAAATTATATCTCAGTAGCTCTATTAGAACTAATTTCTTAGTCGTCCTTCTTTATTACTATTAGTTTATTAATGAAACAAAATTTTTCTTTCAGTAAATAGTCCTGAAGTTCCAGGTTTCTATCTTCTTTACCATTTTGTGTTTACTATACTAACATCTTATGCTGAGGTTTTTTTTTTTCCATCGCATTGGTATATATGATCTTCCCGTTGTATACTTGTGTGTTAACAAAATTTTGAGACGGACAGAGATCATTTGCTAAAATGCTCTTCGTTGGATGAAGGAACTTTTTACAGTCAAGATTGGAGTGTTAGAGGCAGTTGACATCCATCGACTAAACTTCTTTTATGCTTATTTTCTAGTTTAATTCGGTCATATATTATTTCATTTCAAGGGTCGATCCAGGAATTTTTTTTCCAGGGTCCCATTTTTGTGAATTTCAATGCCTAATTTTCTGAATTTTAACACTTATTTTTGTGAAATTCCATGCCAATTTTTAATAAAAATCACTTTTTTTTTTGTTAAAATAATTTTTAAAAAACATTAAAATATAGGGTAAAATGCCACTGGAGGACCGTTTTAATCAACTGTATTTTTGTGAAGGAGCCATTTTAATCGATTGTAATTTTGTGAAGGGGCCGCAAAACGGACCCAATTTTCGTATGCATCGAGCCCTGCTTTTTCTAGCTTATAAGCAGTTTCTGTTATTGTAATGAGGTTAGTTTCTTCTCTGCTCTTTTCTGTAATTATTTTTTCTTTGGTGCGTATTCCATGCTTGAATTTTATGCATCAAAGATGCGTGGGAACCCGTGATGTATTCAATTAATAAGTGCCTTTACAAAAATAATAATAATAATAATAAGCTGTTTATGGTCATAATCGAACACCTAAAGACTTCTAATTTCAATAATTCTTGCATTCATTTTTCCTCACAATTGTTGCCTTTACGCTATTCCTAAATTAATGTTTCATGCAATAAATCATCAAATCAATTAGCACACACAATTGTGTGTGTCTACTGCATACGAAAACTGGCAGGTCTATTTATATGTCACTTATTTCTTTATAACTTTTTGGTGTCTGAAAACTTTTGAATAACATCGATTACCTTTTTTAGAAAGACAATTATGGGTTCTTCAAGGTAATAAATGAACCCCCCTTATTTTTCAGTTTCATTATTGCCATATTAAAACGATATTAAATGACTATGTCATTTTATCTCTCATCGTTCGTGTATTTCGCCTGGTAACCCTATGTTGAATTTTTTAGGATTGTAACCTATTTATAGAAAAATACATGGGATGCCTACAGCTTACGAAATATTGTAACATAAGATTAAAGCTGTTTTGAACTAATAGTATTTAAATATATGTGAAAAATACATGTGATGCATGTTCTGCAGCTTATGAAATATTCTAACAATAGATTAAAGCTGTTGTGAACTAATAGTATTTAAATATACGTAAAATATGAACTCAGCTGTTCGAGCCTCGTCAGGGGAGACCCACCTGAACCCCCCTAATTTTTTAGTTCCATTATTGCCATATTAAAACGATATTAATTGACTATGTCATTTTATCTCTCATCTTCTGTATTTCGCCTGGTAACCCTATGTTGAAATTTTTAGGATTATAACCTATTTATAGAAAAATACATGGGATGCATATTCTACAGCTTACGAAATAGTGTAACAATAGATTAAAGCTGTTGTGAACTAATAGTATTTACACATTATGTCGCATTTTTATGTCGCTTTTTTGGGACGCATTTTTCGGACAATTTTCAATAAAGGGCCTGAGAGGTAAAATGACATAGTCATTAACAATCCTATAACATTTAAAAGAATCTCATGAGAACACATACCAAGTTTATTGTTTGCAAATCTTTAAAACCATCCGACGTACAAGATCATCTTTTGCATACCTCGATGTACCAAGTATAATGCTTGTTTGGCATCGCACTAATACTACTGTATAAATGCTGTATTGACTGACATCCTATAAACAATGAAGCACTACAACTTTAACTTCTCCCTTGGTTGAGTAAATACGAAATGACTCTTTTAAACACTAAACCAACAAGATTATTTATATGCATTTTAACCTCTCTAGTGCTAACTTTCAACAGTGTGCTTGGTTTTTAAACCAACAAAATTAGAATCAACTGCTATTTAGAGAGAGAAAAAAAAGCTATTTGGACCTAATCCAGCTTTCTAATTTAAATTCTTGATGTTTAGAACAATCAACTCTTGTCAGACACTTACAAATGGTTCTTATTTTGCTGTGGGGTTAACGGTTACAGAATTTCGTAAATATGTTACTGGTTGTTTACGGCTTATCTTATAAAATAATAGAGAGTTGAGACAAGCCATGTATAACTAAGTAGCCTGAAATAGGTTATTTACCCTTTGTACAGTTTTTTTTAATTAACACACACAGGAAAAAAATGTTTTTAATGGAAGTTACATTTCTTCATTGCAATCGCATTTTTATAAAACACTTTATAATACTTTTATAATTATGACTGGTCGTTGTCCGAAAATATGATGTTATTCAATAGCTTTTTCTTGTTAATTTGCAATGCTATAGAATGGAGGTTTTTTTTTAATGTTATTAGTATGAGTGTAAAATTTCAGTCGTATCTGTGAAATGCAACAGTTCCCCTGGCTTCTGACCAATACGATTTCCGCATTGTCTCTGAGTCAAACCGACTTTCCACCAGACTGTTATGTGACTTGCAGTTAACGTTACAACGTTTGGTTAATATCGCTGTTAATAAGGAGACAAAACGGGGTAATTAACGCCTTTGTGGTATCCATTAAGCGATCATTTTTCACTCTCAAAGATTTACTGCTTTACAACTTGTGTGTGAAAGTAATTTTATATCGCCACTCATTTTTTCTTGTATAAAGGGGGAAAAAAAACCACCCTTACACTGCGTTTTCCACCGAACATGAGGTAACACTGAAGACACTGGAACTGTAAAACCACCTTTAAAGTATCAGTCCATTCATCTTCGGTGGAAAAGACCTATAACTCGTTTAAAATATGACAAAAACTGTTCATTTTTAGAAGTCAGTTGTATTATTCTATTAATGTGTTAAAATGAGTTTCTGAAGATCATTAAGAAGGGTTAAAATACCTAATCATTACCTAGGTTTACCGGGATTACCATGTTTTTTTTAATGTCCATTCCGGATCTTCAAACATTCCTATAAAATTTTCTTTCTCTTGCGTACCTGAAAATTTTCTTACAGTCTTCCGGAAAATAATGCTTTTTTAAGGTCTTTTGTCTGGAAAACAAATTTTCCAGATTTCTTCAAAACCAGAGAAATCTGATTTTTTTCAGTTAAATGGCTCAAATTATGCTCGAGCTTTCCAATTTAAATCTTTTCCCATCCGTGTTGACTATTTTTTCTTTAGCATTCCTTTGTTTAAATCTCTAATGCAGTAGGATTAAGAAAAGGTCCTTGTTTGATATTTATGTTTCTAATTTTGTACGAGCTTCTGATATTAAAATACACTTACGATTTTAGGGAGTTAATTATTAAGATCAAATCTACCTAAAAGAAACTGCATGATTTTGTGAAATATTTATTTACAAGCGCACAATAAATCATCTCAACGGTAAATTCACGGGTTCAATAAATCATCTCACGGTAAATCATCACAAACACACAATAAATCGTCTCCACCGCAGTGCAATGTTTTAGAAAAAAAATCTTTAAAAATCTTAATTATTATTATTACCCTCCGCTAAAGAGGGTAATAGTTTTGGGCAGACAAAAAAAGTCGTGGATGATAATTGATAGTAAATAAAATCTTACAGATCTCACGGAAATTTGAAACACACCAAGATCCGACACATGATTGAAATAATGGATACTTGAAAAATTTCAAAGTAACTTTCAAAGAGTCTATTGTGGTCAGTTTTTCCATGCCGTCTGTACGTACGTACGTATGTATGTAACTCGCATATCTCAAAAACTATTGGTCGTAGAATGTTGAGATTTGATATTTAGGATTGTTCTATGATCTAGTTGTGCACCTCCCCTTTTGGTCGCAATCGAGTGTATAGTTTATGTACAGGACCGCCCAAAAGATTCGAAATACATTACGCTCTATGGGCCGAAATTCATTAAACTCGCCTAACGCAAAAACTATTAGGCGTAGAATGTCGAAACTTCATATTTTGGATAGTTGTAACATCTAGTTGTGCACCTCCCCTATTGGTTCCATTCGACTGGATAGTTTATCTACAGGACCGCCCAAAACATTCGAAATACATTACGCTCAATGGGCCGAAATTCATTAAACTCGCATATCTCAAAAACTATTAGGCGTAGAATGTTGAAACTTTATATTTAGGATTGTTGTAACATCTATTTGTGCACCTCCCGTTTCGGTTCCATTCGACTGGATAGTTTATCAACAGAATGGCCTAACAGATTCGAAATACATTAAGCTCTATGGGCCGACATTCATCAAAGCGTTTTTTAGAGGTTTTGGGCTATTTCAAACGACGCAGGAGTGATATATGCTGTAAAGAGTTAGAAAATGAATTTCTCCATTAAAAAAGTGTCTTTATCATTTACAGTTCTGCTACAGGAACACTCAAAAGATTTCCAATACATTACGGTCAATGGCAATTTTAGGGGCATTCATCCATTTCAAGCACAATACCGTCCTACCACATAAGTTAGGTAATGGTCCGACCACGGTCACGTGCCTCCCTCAAGAACTATGCCAAAAGTCGCCAAGCTTGGCGACTTTTGGTGTACGTGTGTGCATATTTAACTCTCAAATCTGAAAAACTGGAAGAACGGTTGGTTTCTCCCCGTTTGATTTACATGCAAATACATCCTGTACATGGCTGCCAATACAAATTAAAAGGTTCTGTCAAAAAACCTCTTTAGCGGAGGGGAAACTAATTTCAGCTGAAGGCTGAATATTTTATATATAGATAACACATCGAAATTGCTAGTTTTCGTTTTTTTTTTTTTTTTTTTAATAATATTGTTTGGCTCAATACTCGTTTTCAGAGGCGTAGCCAGAAATTTTTCATGGGGGAGGGGTTACAACTATTGCAACTCGCATATATGCATACGTGTGTGTGATAAAGGAGTGAAGAATATACATTTTGTAGGGCAAAAAATTCCTCATGGGGGGGGGGGTTATGACCCCCCTAACCCCCCTTTGGCTACGCCCCTGCTCGTTTTATATTCATTTTGACACATTTGTTTGAATACATTTGTTTTAAAATATTATGACACTTTTTATCAAGTGTCATAAAAATAGTTAGTGAAATTAATAAAAAATACATTACTTTGAATAAATTTGTTTGATATTACTATGACAGTTTTCATCACGTGTCATAAAAATAGTTAGTGAAAGTACTATTGTAAAATAGTTAGTGAAAGTACTATTGTAAAATAGTTAGTGACACTACTATTGTAAAATAGTTAGTGAAAATTACAATTTCATTAACTTTTTGAATAATTTCAACGGTACACTTAAAGTCTGTTGCATCCGTAAAAATGATCTTTTTTGTGATCATTTGGCTGATGGCTTCACTCAAAATTTGCATAATTAAATTTCAGGGTTTTTCTCTCTGACTCACAATCAGGTCTGGGAATAACACACATTTACTGACGTACACAATAGGTATTCACTTGAAAGAAGTTAGATTGTGACCCTTAACAGCATAGACACGCTGAGTCGTTTATGATTTTTGGTTCAACCTACGATATCATTATATCTTCTGAGGTATGATTGAGCGTACGATGTATGTGTCAAGCTCACTATTAACCCTTTGAGGCGCAACCCTTTCCCAATGCTGAAAAAAGGCCATCCGTTGCCATCGCTCGGCTTAACTACCAGCAAGATCGGGTTTCTAGGTCTGTGGCACGCGATGAACGTTTCGATCGTCCGCCATCTTGCTGGTAGTTAAGTCGAGCGATGGCAACGGCTGCCCTTTTTTCAGTATTGAACAATCTATTCAGCTGTTCTCGCATTCTTCCATGTTTCAGCAGATGTCAGTGCTGGTAAAATAATCGTGACAATTTTTTTTTTTTTTTACGGGAAATGACGTGCTAAAAAGCAGTGCCGGATCTAGGGGTGGGCAAGCCGGGGGACCCCTGCCCCGGGCTCTGCTTGCAGAGGGGCGTCAAATCGTCTATGAGACAAAGAAAAACTTGACAAAAAATAGGATGGAGGGCGCCATAAAGGTATGTGCCCCGGGCGCCAATTGTGCCCGGTCCGCCACTGCTAAAAAGTAAAGGATTCTCGTGGAGCTATGTCCCCCGCAACTATTTTTGTAGAAATCAAATCTATTCTTTGTGACTGGCTACAGTCAAAACGTCAGAGTTTGGTGTTCCCACAGCGGGAACACTGCGCGTTAAAGGGTTAAAGCCATCACTATGTACTCGTACGTCTAAAACTAACATTTAACAGAATCATGCTTTTGTGTTCAATTTTATTTCAGTTTGAATCAGTTACAGGCAAGGACTTGCGGTAAGAGAACGATGAAGTAAAGTATCTCCGACTTGTAATCGTATATATATACAGGGGTCACGCTGGCTTTTTTTAAAGTTTCGCCAAATTAGATTTTGTCGGACATCATTAAGAAATGCAATAGCCAATATTTTCGCCAAATCGTATTTTCTTTCGCCAAACCAATTTTATGATCGCAATTTGCGACGTTGGCGATCGACATCACGACCCCTGTATATATATATGTGTATGTATCCTTTTCTCCCCTTCTATCAGTTTGCATCACTAATTAAAAAAAAAAAAGAAGAAGAAAAAAAACTTTCATATCCAAAACCGCTAATTGGTAATTGATGTCTTACGTAATTACGCAAAATGAGGAACAAGATTGTTCGACGATATCATTCCATCTCAGAACAAACAACAAAAAACAAAAAAACACTATCGTCACGAGATCGCGATCTGAGATCCATGCCAAGGTTGGGAATGGTTAAGGGAGTTTTCTTATAATGCCTCTCGGTTACAGTTGAATCGGAGTGAGAATTGGTAATTGGCTGCGGAATTATTTTTCTTCGCTTTTAATTTCGGTTGTTATAGGATTTGGTGTCCTTATACGTAGGTTGATTACGACGGTGTAATTATGCAGCGGTTTTTTTGGGTAGATGGATAAACGTGGCATTAGCGTAGAAGTTTTTTGTTCGTTTCGACGCGAAAAAAAAAAAAAAAAGCGTAAATTTATTGAAATGTGATAATCATTTGTTAAGTGCGTGGGTTTCGTAGAAGGAAAAGTTTGGAATGTAATCGACAAGATTGACGCGGCTTGTCTCTCTTGCTTCAATTTAAGTTCATTTTGTATCGTAGGCTTGCATTTCTCCATAACGCTCCTACATTAAAAAAAAAAAAATATATATATATATATATATTTCTTTCTTTCTTTTTCAATGCCGTCGCAAGTTACGTTATGACTCCCTTCGAAAACTAATTGGCTGAACTAACCGTGATTTCTTTTACGTCCGTGAAAACCGTGACGTCATCAAATAAAAAATTGCTGTGAGATTGATAAATTGTCCCACGAAACTGACGTCATGAAAGTAAATTCCCAGTTTGTGCGATTCTATAAATAGCTCCTCAAAATTGCATAGTTTGGCATTTATCCTGAGATTAAAATAAATAAAATATCTTTCTGCCGAGCAATGGAGGATTTGAATTTTTAAATTGAGCATTTTAGATTACTTAAGAGGTTGTTTTTTTTTTTTTTTTTTTTTTTTTTTTTTTTTTTTTTTTTGAGGCTCGTACATAATCTTTTATTTTAGCTACGTAGTGATAACATTACATTATGAATTTTAAAAATGTAAATTCCAAAATTGGGTACGATAATATGGATTAAAACACAACGTACCGTGTTAATAATAATTTCGTATATAATAAATTTAAGTGTAAATAATTAGTGTTCGTTATACTCGCCATTTTACAACGGGCGCCTTTACGACTAATTCAACGATAAGCAATCCCACGTTAGTATATTACGCGGTAGTTTTAACGCATAAGAGATTACCTGAACGTTTTTATCTTTCATGTTTAAACGTTTTGAAGACGTTCCTAATATTTTCGGTCACTGACGGCGCTCTCGACGTTATCCCAACGCCCTTGTGCGGCGGCGCGCAAATTTGCACGCCCATTCGTGTCGGCCCTGACCGTTAAATGGCAGATTAAATAAATAATCGTACGCTCTAATTTTGCCTGATCTCGTTTTACCTTGATGCCTAAGTGTTTCCCAATACCGTCTCTCTTTCCCCCTGCGACAGTAAAAGTGTAATAGACACCCAAAACACACACAAACACACACACACATGAAGTCGTTTCCCAAATGGTATTATGCCCCATCACGCTCTGTGGCGTGCAGACAATGAAAAGAGAAGCACTTAGCCCTCTCAACACATCAGCGGGTGTTATTAAAACTTTTCGCCAATGAAATTTCGCGTGTCGCTCGATTTTTTCTGTTCCGTTCACGCAAATAGTGTCTTTTACACACACACACACACACACGTACACGCACATACAACAACAACAAAAAAAAAGTGGTACATTTTCGTTAAAAGTCACGATAGCTCTGTTTGTCAACAAGTGTTCCCATTATAAAGGAAGAGATTAAAGGTATTGTGTCGTGTCAAATAATGTATTATTGTCTCGTCTGTGGGTTCGTTGGTGCAGATTGTGAGAGGTCGTTTGTAGACGACAGTATCTGAGGTTTATATCTGTAATTAAAAGTCGTTCCGAATGCATCGAATGTAAAATACTTTCCAGCTCAACCTTCAAAGCGCATTTACAATAGTGCGTTCGTCTAGCTAGTCGAGAGAACGAAACTAAACAATTGCACTTGCAAACTGGAGATGAGTAAACACCTGTCATTTTGCCAAAGCGTCAAACACAGTGTGAATTTCTGCTTTCGTCCATTTACGATGTTTGGAATTTTTAATTCGCCAAACTAGGGATTGGCGCCAAAGATGTAATTTATTTTTTGGTAACCCGTTTGTTTACTTTCGTTCTCTCGTTTCCGCGAACAGACTATACCCAGCAAACACACAAGGTTCTCTGAACGTCTATTTACGTTCAGAAGACGTTTTCTGAACGTTAATAGACGTTCAGAGAATTTGTGTGTGTTTGCTGGGTAGAGCTTAACGTATGGTTAACCTGTCCTTCTCCCATCGTTGCAAAGATGCGCCGACAAGGAATCGCTGTCCGTGTCCATTGTGTTGCTTTCCGGAACGGGGTCCTTGAATACTTTCGTTATGATTCAGCATGTTACACTCGCATACAAAGCGCTGAGCCTGACGAAGCATTCAAAGACACAAGCTTGGAAACAATGAGGGACTCAGAAGGGGAACTGTTGCAAACAGGTTAAAGCCAACATGACACTAAAATATTTATTTATATAATATTTCTTTCCTAATAAACAAATGACATTTTTTTCCTACGTCCAATACACTAATAAAAGTAGTTAACATTTCACCATAAAATGGTGATGAATTAGCTGCAACCAGTGGCGGCTCGTCATTAAGGGCCAGAGGGGCTTGGCCCCACCGACTAACCACCGTCTAAATCAAAGTATCTTCCTATTATGTAAGACAGCTCTTTCAATAATTTACCTTCATTAAAAAAATGCACGCGTTTTACTCTATTTTAATACTATCCATTAAAAAAGCACTTGAGAAAGCGATAGTTATACGATTTTCCCCCTATCTAAATCATACATGGGCCATGGGTTGGCTTGCCCTGAATGGGGCTTCTCTTCTCCGTTCACCGGGTTAACATATTTGGCATTGAGCACAAAAGCCATACTGACGCTGAATTAACTTGGCTTCCAAACGGCTTGTTTGGCGCTGCCTTCTGGCCCCAGATCTTCGGGCCCCCGCACGGTGATCTACACGACCGTACGGAGAAATTTCGGCAATCGGTAGCTATTGGCGAAATTTTCTGCTTAGGAGGAAATCATTTTTTATTTGCGTGATCGTATTTTTGCAGTGCAGTCAGATATTTTTCTGTTTTGTTTTCTTGATTTACGAAAAGCGATGTATAAATGTATTTTTTATATATGTTGATATTTATTTTAAAATAAATAAATCATCTAAAAATTATGAACAGGCAACTATAAAGAACATAAATATTAAATATTTAAATGTGGCTTTTTGTTTAGTAATAAAGTAAACTTTTCAATTTAACATAACTAGGTAAAAAATAGCAAAAGTTGTATAGTAAATTCGATAATTATTTGTCATTTGAGAAATTTTAAATACTTACGCTGTGTGCACGTGGGGGTAGGTTGTTCTATATGTATATATATTTTCGCGATTTTAATTGGCACATTTTTTTTTTTCGGGCCCCACCACTGAAACGGGTCACAAGCCGCCACTGGCTGCAACCTTTCTATGAAGAAACATTGAACCATGATTTGGTGCTTAAACTGATCAGCATAACCAAATGAAGATTCAACGTTCCTCTATAGAAAGAATACAGTTAATTTAACTCCTATTGTAAGGTGAAACGTTGAACTATTTCTATTAACGATGTAAAATAATCTACGAATGCTACATACACTAATTTCTCAGATGGCGTATTATTTTCACGTATCAGTTCAAGTTTCACGTATCTGTGTTTGTAATTTCTGCTCGAAATAAAGGAACGTCTCCAAACTGCACTAGGAGCAATCACTTACCATAGAATTTAATATAGTCAAAGATTTTTTTATACAAGAGTAAACAAATTATTCGTACTACTACTTACACCATTTTCAACAGTGTACAATGGGGCAGTCATAGAAGTAAAATTTGGAACTTTCATGGCAGTCCTTGCCTATCTACGACAGTTAAAACACACAGAAGTCGTAGCATTGTTCAACTGTGTAGGAAAGTAGTAAAACGTGGGGAATTTTCACTGCACGGTTCTGAAAGTGAGGATAAACATCTTCTAAAGATGTCAATGGCTCGCCCATATATACAGGGTGAATCTAAACTCTTGGCACACAATAAGGAATCGGAATCACATAGCAATGTGGGGTCGGCAACGTCGTCTTCGTGTAGCTGTTAATAATCACTTCGGAAAAAGTGCTGAAACAACAGTGCACTTGCCGACCATTGTTTCGTCAGAAACTAATGTGTTTTTCTCCGAAAACAGAAGACTAAAATGGATAGTTTAAAAATTCTATTTTATTTCATGGATGAAATTCTTGGAGACGAGCCTATTGTTTATGAAACTTGGTTAAGAAATGAGACGGACACTGATTATTACCGGTAAGTTAAAACTGCGTTTTTGACCCCATATTGCTATGTGATTACGATTCCTTATTGTGTGCCCTATCACCCCTTAAAGTTTTGCCCAAGAGTTTAGATTCACCCTGTAGTTTCAGTTGAAGTCATGCTGCAGTGTGATAGTTAATACATTATTGCAGTAAAGCTGTCTTTAAGAAAGTTGCTAAGCATAGAATTTTTTTTTCAGGAAAAGCGAAGTTTTCGTTGAAATAAAGTGTTAGGGAAAAAAAAAAAGCTAAAAATATGCTGTAGAAAATGACTTTAAAAAAACATGCCACTGTCATAACAACTCGAAAAGACCAGATTATTTATGACTCTATAACTGACCAACTTTATAAGCGTTATTATGTTCTGTTGCATGAGAAAGTATAAAAAGTTATCGGATTACTTTTTAATTCGACGAGATATTGTTTCAATGCCCTCAGTTTAATTGTCTACTTCGTGAATTATACTTTTTCACAACAATATAAAATGAAATTGTTTGTTTCCTATTAAACATGATTTGCAGTTTTATGAATGCACATCTTATACATAATTTAACCTCAATTAATGTGTTACGTATGTTTCATATTGTGCTAATTACTATATTTCTATCCTTTAGGTGCCCCATGACCTTGAGCAGAGTAAGCCAGAAACACCTAAACGTAAGTAACGTTATTACTGTACGTTGTTCCATCCTTTTTAATCCAGTTTGCATAAACTGGGACAAATTAGGATTTTCTGTTGTCTTTCCGATTTCATTTGTTAGCAATGTCTTAATATCTGTTACCTGGAAATTTATCTAATTAGGAAATTTACTCAACTTATGAAAAAAGAAATGTTTTGTAATATTTGATGAAGGGGAAAAAGTAGCATTTTTTATCGACTGAGCCAATTAACCCTTTAACGCGCAGTGTTCCCGCTCTGGGAACACCAAACTCTGGCGTTTTGACTGTTGCCAGTCATGAAGAATAGATTGGATTTCTATAAAAATAGTTGCGGGTGACCTAGCTCCACGAGAATTCTTTACTTTTTAGAACTTCATTTCCCGTAAAAAAAAAAAATGATCACGATTATTTCTAACAGCGCTGACATCTGCTGAAAAATGGAAGAATGCGAGGAACAGCTGGATAGATTGCCCAATGCTGAAAAAAGGGCAGCCGTTGCCATCGCTCGACTTAACTACCAGCAAGATGGCGGACGATCGAAACGTTCATCGCGTGCCACAGCTGGCTCTGCTCGCGCACAGCCAGCTGTCGTCAAAAAAAGGGTCTCTAGATCTGTGGAACGCGATGAACTTTTCGATTGTCCGCCATCTTGCTGGTAGTTAAGTCGAGCGATGGCAACGGCTGCCCTTTTTCAGCATTGGGAAAGGGTTGCGCCTCAAAGGGTTAAATCACTTATTGAATCAATTTACTCAATCTACTTATACTGCATGAAATGTGCGATATCTTTTACTCTGTCTGTTAGTGTACGGTTCATGAACTTATCCAAATAACAACATCATTCTTAAGAGGGTGAAAACGTTAAGAAAAAGACATCTAACGACCCACGCAAAGATATCAAAAATAGACTGAAAAACCCCATAGTTTTTTTTTTTCATGCTCTATTCCCCAAGTGTGCTTAACGTATTTAAGCGAATGACAAATTTATATTATTCTGTCAGCGCAGTAAGCTAAAGACAACAAAACTCTACCGCCGTTCTTTTCCCAGCTAGTCATTCTTAGGCGATAATTCACAAGCATTTCCGTATTTCAATGCTAAGTTTAAAACGCCTGGCAATTTTTCTGCCACGGAAAAATTATCCTAAAACTGTTTCAAAATACCGCCGTGCGACTCCCCCTAACAAAAACAAGCTGGGAAAATCCTGGCGTATTTTCGCCCTCCATCATGTCGGCAACAGCTGAACACACGAATGCTTGAAAAGAAACCTGAAAATAAACGGTGTTTTCTTTTCTAGTATGTATACTGACTGAATAATGCTAGAAGTAAGGACAGCTCCTTACGGTTGTATAAGTTGTGAATCGCAAAAGCCCTTAATAGCACGGAACGTCACAATGAGATCGACGTGACATCCATGTGAGTCACATATGGTCGCAGTCACACTGGTGACCATAAGTGACGTCAACTGGAAGTCACATTGTGACGTGCCAGTGACAATAGCTCGTGAGCTCTTTGTGACGTCAACGTGACGGATCGTTTGTGATGTCTTGCCAGATCTTGCGACGTTTTGCAATTTTTGCTACTTTTGAAAGCAGCATGCGACTAAATTTTATCACTTTGCGATATTGCTACTTTTTTTTTTATTTTGTAAATTTTAAGTAATTTTACGAATTTCTCAAAAAAAAAAGATAGTTTTTTTCAGTTTTAAATCAGTGGAACATTTAAGTCACAGTGCTGTGAATGTGACGGAACTGTAACGTCGCGTTGAAGTCACAATGTCGTGCACGAGACACAGTGTGACTTCATGGTGACGTGACGTTGCCGCAGAAGGAAGGACATTAGACAGTCAAGGTGACTTATTTGTGACTCATTCGCGACACCCCGTGACTGCCTTGCACGTCGCATAGGTCACGGTGCTATTAGGGACGGAGTAAGGATAGTGAAGTGTGTTCTGTCTTGATTAGCCCCTAAACTCCTCAACCCTCCTCCGTAGAAAATTAACTAGAGGAATTTTTTTCTTAAAGTAGCCTCTTTGCTTACCCTTTTTTTTAAACATTTTTTCAGTTTACATTGTCCGTCCACTTATCTCTAATAGATAAAAAAAATTAAAGCGCGAAATCTGTTGGGATTAACTATTCCTAATGGTGCTTTTGCATAATTAAATTGCCACAAGATCATACCATTAAAAAAAAAAAAACATTAGGTTGTATAATCTCAGAGATATGAATACTCGATATGCGTGTGTATACAACAATAATTTTTACCATGTGGACCGATTTCCAAAATTCTTTTTTTTATTCGAAAGTGATTTTATTGGTCCATTAACAATTTGTTCACTTTCTGATAATATTATCATTTCGAAAATTAGGGGGGAGGGGGGGACATATTTTAGAACCATTGCTTAACCCTTTGAGGCGCAACCCTTTCCAAATGCTGAATAAAGGGCAGTCGCTGCCATCGTTCGACTTAACTACCAGCAAGATGGTGGACGATCGAAACGTTCATCGCGTGCCACAGATCCAGAGACCCTTTTTTTGACGACAGCTGTCTGTGCCGTCGAGCGATGGCAACGGATGCCCTTTTTCTAGCACTGGGCAATCTATCCAGCTGTTCTCGCATGCTTCCATTTTTCAGCAGATGTCCGTGCCGTTAAAAATAATCGTGACAATTTTATGGAAATGACGTTGTAAAAGTAAAGGATTCTCGTGGAGCTATGTCTCCCGCAATTATTTTTATAGAAATCAAGTCTATTCTTCGTGACTGACAACAGTCAAAACGTCGGAGTTTGGTGTTCCTAGAGCGGGAACACTGCGCGTTAAAGGGTTAAATGTTTGCCTTTGCCAGTAAGGGAGCTGCTCGTAAAATGTCAAAAATCGCTACGGTTGGCCAATTTTGCATCAAAAAATAAATAAATAAATTCCCAAAGTTGAAACCATTTTAGACATGTCTTCTATATTTGGCGAAAAACTCCCAATCCCACTATTTTATAATGGGAATAATGGTACAGTTTGGATATTTGCCATCACGGCTAGATGAAATATTTCGCAGTGCTAAATAAGCCAATCTGCCAAGGATTATGCTTGAAATATATGGAGAACAAACACCTATTTAATGGCAACCTTAATGGGAAATGATTACGATTATCCGCATGTGCAAATAGCCAAAAAATTAAAAGTCGCCACTGCTGGCAAATATCCAGGATGTTCCGGAATGATTTTTTCCCTCGTTATGGAGAAGTAATTTGAAGCAGGTTTCCTTTATTTATTTTTTTTTTTCTAAATCATACCTGTGAAAATTACATTCAACGCACGTTAGCGACAGACACCAGAAATAATTCACACGCTGAGCGAGCGTAAATTACGAGCCTTGTATAAGCGAGAAAATAATAAAAACCTCTCGTTAAAAATAAATTACACCTTCCCACTTTAAGACATACATGTATTTATACATTTGCTTCCAGTTTCCGGTACATCTTTCTTCGTCTCGGAACGGCCATGAATGCATCGTGCTGAGAAATTATAATTAGATTTATGAATTATTCTGTACGTTTCTCCGGTTATTTTTATAGATTTACGTGTAGAGTGTTTTGATTTTTGAGATATACGCACGATTAACAAGTAAAATGGTATTCTTTTTTTTTTTCTTTCTGTGAGAAATGGTATGATCTTGTGGCAATTTAATTATGCAAAAGCACCATTAGGAATAGTTAATCCCAACAGATTTCACGCCTTAAATTTATATATTCAGGGTGTCCCAAAAAGTTGGTAGCGCGCTTTAATTTTTTTTATCTATTAGAGATAAGTGGACGGACAATGTAAACTGAAAAAATGTTTTTTAAAAAAAGGGTAAGCAAAGAGGCTACTTTAAGAAAAAAATTCCTCTAGTTAATTTTTAAAAAGTTACACTTTTTTATTTTTTATATGACACCGTACAAAAAATTTCCTGTTTAATAAAATGTGCGCCCCACACTATTGACGTGATGCACAAAAGTTCAGCCTTTTATCATAAAAAGTATCAGAGATTTCTTTAAACAAGGATGATCGGGGACTACGCATGAATTTGAATGCTAGAATGAAAAGATTCTTTGCTTTCGTAATTTCTGTAAGATCCTTGAAATGCGATCATCGTACTTGATTTCCCACCCCCCTTCGAGTGCACTTAAAAAGTGGTTAGAGTAAACATATATTTAGCTTCATACCTTTGAGACTTTTTAAGATGTAATTCTCAAATTGTGTACATCACCTCATTAAAGTATGAGGCACATTTTACTATTTAGTATTTTGTTTTGTAAATGGGTCGTATGCAAATTAAAAATGGAATGAAAAAGTGTTTCCGCCGTTTTGGTTCACTCTGTATTTTTTGATTGGATTTGCTTTGCTTGAATGGTTTGTTTGTAAGGTGCATAATGGAGCTTGGGAAGAAGTATTCAGAGTTATTCTGGACTTTTGGTTCAATATGTTTATTTTAAAACCTGTTCACACAAACCGTATGACTTGAATAGATTTTCAAAGCATGGTCTTCGTACAGCTGTAGAAACCAAAATTACATTAGACTTATTTAATGCTTGTTTTTCAATGTGAGTCAATTAGATACGAAGATGTCGCTCGCATTCAGATTTCTATTAATGACTATGTCTTTTATCTCTCACACCCTTTATTGAAAATTGTCCCAAAAACGTGTCCCAAAAAAGCGACATAAAAGTATGCAACATAATTTTACAGATATTTAAATACACTAGTTCACAACAGCTTTAATTTATTGTTACAATATTTCGTAAGCTGTAGTATAGGCATCCAATGTATTTTTTTACATATATTTAAATACTATTAGTTCACAACAGCTTTAATCTATTGTTACAATATTTCGTAAGCTGTAGAAAATGCGTCACATGTATTTTTCTATAAATAGGTTACAACCCTAAAAATTTCAACCGGGCGAAATACACAAAAGATGAGAGATAAAATGACATAATAAATATCGTTTTAATGTGACAATAATGAAACTAAAAAATTAGGGGGGGTCAGGGGAGTCTCCCCCTGACGAGGCTCGAACAGCCGAGTTATTTCACTAATTGTATATCTCTTAGTATATCAAAACAGGGGCCAAAACTTATAAGCAAAGAGGGGCCATACCCTCTCCCCTAGCTCTCTAGGAAAATATACATTACCATAATAGTATAACGTAGATGTGGTTCATCATTAAAATATAGTATCCTTCTGCCAGAGAACCTTGATTTCCTCCCCCCCCCCCACGAACAGTCATATGTGCGCAAATGCACCGAAATCTCCAAACCGATAATTAAAACAATTTAAAAATGCACGCGATCACAAGAGTGCAAGAGATTTCGTTCACGACAAACCAAAGCGAAACCCTCGAACCTAAGCGAAACCCTCTGAAAGTGCTAAAATCAGCGCGCTCAACCCATGTGCCGAAGCTCGCCAACCGTTGCCAACTAGTAAAAACGTAAATTTCCTCTCCGTAGAATTAATTCCACGTCCGCACATTGAAAACGCTGTCGTTCATTAATCTTCTTCTGATAATCGTAATTAGTAATTTCGCGCACACGTTATACCCTAACGCCGATACACTCTGCCGATTTGCGCGCTCACTGAGTTGTGTTATGATAATGGAATTAGATGAAGCTCTTCCGAGCTAATCAGGTTTAATAACTGGAAGCACGAGGGGGATGAATTATTTATGAAAATGCATAATTCATCCTGCAGAAATTCAAAAGGAGCAAGGAGCAGTTTAGTTCCATGCGCATATATTATTATCCCAGCACAGCAGTCATCATCAGAGGTGGAAAACCATCTTGAAATCAGACGTTGAAGTTTGGACGAATACACTTTTTTTTTTTTTTTATACATGGAAGAAATAAAAACCCTCGCCATGATGATGTATTCCGATGAATCATGAATATTGCTAACCTTTGTAGCTTTTCCTTGTTCCACGAACGAAATAACTTACTCAAATAAATAATTTAAGAGTCTAATTATATGCATTAGGAATTCCAGGCACGTAACATTTAATTTGGGATGTTGCATTCGTGGACTTGGAATTAAAAAGTAAGAAGAAGCTGGCGACTAATAGCCATTTTTTTATTGCAGTCTTTTACTCTATCTTTTGAAAAAAAAATGTATTGAGCGAAAATATTTGGCAAGTCTTTAGTAATTATAAAAAAAAGGGAAAAATAATTAAATGGGCTAATAATAAACTAACATTGCTTTTTATTCGTTTATTTCCCTACATTGCTTAGTTAATTCGTTACTTTTTTTTAATACGAGGATTCATTTTTAAAAAATAATGAGTGTCCCCAAGTGAAAATCGTTTTGTGTAGCATTTATTAATTAGCATTTACAGGAACATAAAAAATACAGTGGGCTGCATCGATATAACGCGATCTATCTTACGCGAATTGAGTTTATTACCCAAATATTTCAAGAGTAGCGTATCTCAAAGGTAACGCGGACTCCTCAGCCGCAACAAAATATTTTTCTAAAACAGTAAAAAGCGCAGACAGTACGAGGGGTAAGTATCGTCTTCCTGATTTGCTTCTGAAGACGAGAGCTAATCAGAGAACGGTATTTCATCCCTCGGAGCAGCGTGGAAGGCGGAAGCACCCAAACCGTAATAGTCCAAAACTGACTTTACGTATTACTTTATGTAGGAAACGGTAATATATTGTCAGGGAAGGGATTAAAATAGTTTGAAGGGTATTTACAAGTAACTGCCTCTGTGTCTCAAAAAGTTGTGAGGTCGTTAAAATTCCATTTTAGATAGGTTCATTTGTTTCAAATAAAATAAAATGAATGTATTTGAAACACCATGACAGGATCTCTACAGTCAGTTGTTATGCAAATGAAGCAAACATACAAATGTTCGCGGGCCGCAAATGAATTTTGTTTCTATTATGCCCTCTGACAACCGCATGCGGTGCCAGATCCCCCCAGATAGGGAAGCAATGGGCAGAGGGGGGTGCGCCTTCCATTTTAGTGGGCCCCAGTGGGAGGAAGTCCGACTTAGCCCGGTGGTCCCCTAATTTTGAACCCATTCCAGGGGAGGGACCATCCCCAGAGGTTAATTTTGAACCCATTCCAGGGGAGGGACCATCCCCAGAGGTATCATTTAACAACTCGGAGGACATTGGAGACACGACTGATTTTACGTGCACCAGCTCCCATTAGCGTACACGGTTCCACAGCAGTCGAGCCGAGAGGGGGAAGTCCCTCCCAAGCACTGGCCAGGCCGGATGCTGCTTCACTTGCCGTGTTCTTATGGGAACGGAGTTCAGCGCCCAGACCTCTGCGGGACTCTGTAAATGAATACAATTGTCTAGTGGCAGGCCACAATGTAATCAGGTTCTCAGACAAATTGTTTTAGGGTTTCGGGAGATTAAAGACATTGATCAAAAAACAGGCTAACTTCCGCCAAATGATAAAAAAAAAGAAACCAAAAAGAAAAAAAAAAAAAAAAATATATATATATATATATATATATATATATATATATATATATATATAATATAAAATAGCTAAACTTACGTATTATGGAATCCCTAGTAAAACATTTAGTAGTAACACATGATGACAAAAAAGTACTGAAAAACTGAAAACATGAAGTAAAAAATTGACAATTCAGAGGCAAGTAATTGTATAAAACAGAGCTGTTAAAGCCACAGAGAAGTAGGAGGACAAGCCAAGCAAGATCACATGGGCATAAGCCTAATTGTTCGATCCCATGCATTGAAGTGGAGATGGATAGTAAAATTGAAATTGAGTACTCCATTATCAAGTACCACCGTACTCACATTTCAATTTAAAGAAAAACAAAAATAGCTAGGTTTCTGCAGGTCACCTGACAAAAGAAGTCGCTTTACGTGACCTGGGGGTACGACCATAGCTATAAGAAAAAAACAGCATGAATGCTGTGTTTCAAATTTAAATCAGTTGTAATAGCAAGGTCAATGTAATGTGTCATAAAATTTAAGAAAAATTGAAAAGCAACAAAATTCAAATTTAACATCTGAGTGTTTTCTCTTACATTAAAACTAATTTCATTGTGATATTAGTTATTTGTGTGATTGTGGAACGCTAACGTTAGGGCTATCTGCCAAGGATGGGGGTTCCTTGGTAGGAGGACTTACTGGAGGGCTTCTAACGCTCCACTAAATGGGTGGAGGACTTGGTAGGAGGACTCAGGGGGATTCTAACGCTTATTCCCATGTGATATTAGTAAGTAACAACTTGAATCAATTTAGTACTATGGTATTATACCATAGCTTTCATTCATGATATAAAAAATATGTATTTGTTTACCGATTGGTGAATACTTAAATTTGTTTATTATTCGTTTGCCGAATAATTAAGTATTCGGCCGAACCGAATATTCGGTTTGTCTGCCGAATAGGCAGTATATTCGGCAGTATTTATACGAACCGAATATTCGGTGCATCCCTAGACATAACTGATCTTTCTCGATTCGTGCCATATCCGCTGACTGCTTAAAACCTACCAACTGTATATTGCAACACATTGCCAACAGCATAAAAATAATTTTATCACGATTCACACTCGCTTGTTGCGTCATCGTGATCGAGCACTCCCCAAAACACACAAGAGATGCGAGAGAGTGAATGAATACCGACTGCCCTGTCTTTTTCGTCTGCTTGTCCTTTAAAAACTGGCGGATCGGCTGACGGTTTTGACGTCAGACGTTTGTCACGGCGATAACCTTCTCATCAGACAAACATTATCCTGTCACATACTATGCTTTTCCGATGGCCATAAACAAGTGCTGAATACAAGGGAATAAATCTGTTTCTTTTTTTTTTTACAGAGAAAGGCAATTTATTCTATGCAGGCTATGGAATGCTCTGTTTTCCATTCGATATCCATTGGATAACAATTGAAAGCATCTATACATTTCCTTTACAAGAATTGAGCATGTATTACTCTTTAAAGATTGGTAGCATCAATCTTTGTGACTGAAGTTCTCAAAACGATTGCGTTTTTTTTTTTTTTTTTTTTTTTTTTTTTCTGACTCTAGACGTCTCTCCCAGACAGCACAGCAAACTTGCATCAAACTTGCAGCAAGCTTGATTTATCAAGTCAATAAACTTGAATTAAGCTTGAAAATTTCAAGCGTGTAAGCTTGAATCAAGTGTTCTAGTTTACACTTGCCCAGCTTCTATGAAGCTTGAATCAAGCTTGACATAGCAAGCTTAAAAAATTTCCCTTAATACACGGGGCACCCGTCGGACTTGCCCCACATACTTTATTTTTCTACGCATTTTCCCCTCGACGCTGAAAATTCAAGTTATTTTAATCTGTTTCCATCAAGCGTCCGCGATCGAACTCGCTATCTAAGGGTTGGGAAGCCCGCGTCCTAACCACTCGGCCAACCTGACTTGCGTGCGAATGACTAAAATTTAAAGTGATTATTATCGTTATCACTCCGTCGAGACAAACAACTGATTTTAAAATCAATTTCATAGTATAATTGTATTTTATTTTGAAGAATTTCAATATTTGGAAATATAGAATCTTTTTTTTTTTAATTCTATGGTCAAGTACATTTATGACTGGTGATAAATTATTTGTTATGTGGATGTGGCTTTCCAAATCAAGCAGTCATCAAGTTGTATTCAAGCTTGACAGTTCAAATGACTTCTCCAAGCTTGCTGCAAGCTTAAAATGAATTGAACAGTCAAGCTTGTAGTAATACGTCAAATTTAAGAAATGTCAAGCTTGATTTAAGATTATGTGCTATCTGGGACTCTGCTGTGGAGCTGGAAATGTTACTGTAAATGCTAAGGAAATAAAATGCAATATAGCTAATTTAATGAAAAACATTTTTCACGCTAGTACAACGGAAGCGGTTATTTCGACCATTAGGTAATTCCAATAGATTTCCATTTTCTAAGGAATCATTTTTATTTTCCCTGACTTTTTCAAACTATGTATTAAAATATACATGCGCAAAGTTTCGTGAATTTAAAATGATTAATTTAGCAGTTACTTGAATGCATATACCTACTTTGACTGCTAAGTAAAAAGACAAAATTAGTTGTTTCAAGTGAAAATGACGTCATAGAATTGGGGGATTCCAATTCGTTTAAAATAGTTTTTTCAGATAGCATAGTTTACTTTTTTTTCATTAAAATGATCGTCTGCTGAAGCATACAAAACCAAATCTTTCGATGCGAAAAGATTCCGCGCGTTTCCAGATGAGCATGAAATTCGATTTGGGTGCATACAGTATTGAATATGAAGTTATTTATTTTAGGTGGACAGAGTTTAAATACCGGATGATCCAAAAGTCAGGACATATTTTAAAAATTCATTAAAAAAGGGCAAATAATGATAGAAAAGTGCGGTTTGCACAAATAGGTTTAGGGTATGATGGGTTTTTTTTTTTTTTTAATGACAAGAAAGTTTGTAGTTCCAAATGTTACTGGTAGGTGGCGCTGACATGCACAGTGGGAACCAAATTCCCAATTTAAAAAAATCCGAAATCTCTGTAATGCTTTCTATGCAAACTGCGATTTTGTATCATGATTTGTTCTTTTTTAAGGAATTTTTGAACTTTTCACTAGCTTTTGATGCATCCTGGGTGCACCAAAGTTTAAATTTGTGCACCAAACTCCCATTGTGCATGTCAGCCCCACCTGCCGGTGACATTTGGAACTACAAACTTTCTTGTCATTAAAAAAAAAAAAAAAAAAAAAAAAAAAACAGCATACCCTAAACCTATTTGTGCAAACCGCAATTTTCTATCATTATTTGCTTTTTTTTAAGGAATTTTTAAAGTATGTCCTGACTTTTGGATCATCCGGTATATTGAGTGTAGACACGCTTTCGTCCAATGTTCTTTCCAGCGCCCGTTGTAATTCCCTCCACAACGGGCTCTGACGTCCAGTTGAGTTATAGAATTGCATTGGTTTAGCCTCAACTGATGGCGAATTCCCAGCCGGATTCGACCGGCCTCTTACTCCTGATTTCCTAGGAGACTCTTTTTCCCGGGACAAACAGGCGAATAAATATCCCAGTTGTCCGGCTCCGGGCTCATCAGGAATCGTCTTTTCCAAGGAGATATTTTTCTGCGCTTTCTTCCAGTCTCGCACTTTATCTCCTTCCTCGGCGGTTTGATTTCAAATATTCGGAAAGGATAGAACAATCCGTTAACCCTTTGAGGCTCAACCCTTATCCAATGCTGAAAAAAAGGGCAGCCGTTGCCATCGCTCGACTTCCCTACCAGCGAGATGGCGGACGATCGAAACGTTTCATCGCGTGCCACAGATCTAGAGACCCTTTTTTTGACGACAGCTGGCTGTGCGGCACAGCCAGCTGCGCCAAAAAAGGGGGGTCTCTAGATCTGTGGCACGCGATGAACGTTTCGATCGTCCGCCATCTTGCTGGTAGTGAAGTCGAGCGACGGCAACGGCAGCCCTTTTATCAGCAGATGTCAGTGCTGTTAAAAAGAATCGTGACCATTTTTTTACGGGAAATGACGTGCTAAAAAGTAAAGGATTCTCGTGGAGCTATGTCACCCGCAACTATTTTTATAGAAATTAAATCTATTCTTCGCGACTGACAACAGTCAAAACGTCAGAGTTGGGTGTTCCCAAAGCGGGAACACTGCACGTTAAAGGGTTAAATTTCAATCCGTTAATAGTAAGGTAAACAGCTGGCTGTGCCAGCTGTCGTCAAAAAAGGGGTCTCTAGATCTGTGGCACGCGATGAACGTTTCGATCGTCCGGCATCTTGCTGGTCGTTAAGTCGAGCGATGGCAACGGCTGCCCTTCTTTCAGCATTGGGAAAGGGTTGCGCCTCAAAGGGTTAAGGAATCACACACACACACACACGCAGAAAGAAAAACTTCTCGGGGGATTTTAAGCTATCAGTTGTCGAGATCTACTCGACGCGTTATCTTCCATTCTGTCTGAAATAAAAACGAAACAGAAAATATAAAAAAAAAAAAAAAAATTTAGGAAAAGAACCAAGATGTGGGGGTTGGTTGAAAGAGAGAGAGGAGATACCCAGCAAAAAAAAAAAAAAAAGGAGTTAAAATTCTATTCCTTCCACGTCCATCTGCACGAGAGAACGTGGTCGGTGTTCCAATGCAACCTTTTATCTACAGACGACATGGCCTGTGTGTAACATCCTCGGCCGGAGAGTTTTGTCTGATCACACAGGCTCAGCACGTTTTACAACCCCAATGAAATAAAACACCTCGCTTCTTTTTATGGTGTCGGTGGTGGTGTGGTGGGTGAACTCGGGATGAGAAAAAAAATAAAATGAAAACAATAAAAAAAAACGTGTATATAATCCGTAAAGCGCTTAACCCTCGAAATATGTCAGTGAAGGCGTAATATCTAACACACAATCTTTTTTCGTGTGGTGTCTTTTTTTTTTTTCTTTTCCACGCGTGCGCAGTGTTGTTGAAAGGTAGGTCTTAATAATTCCGCTTAGCTTTGATGTGCCCGGAAAATTTTGACAGCCGAACGAACTTCTGGAAGAGGGTATTCTCTGCTCACCATTTTCGAACAGCTAGTAAAATCGACGTCCTTTTGATGTCATGGGTTTAAAATTGCACTATAAATGCAATGATGTTTAACCCTTTGAGGCGCAACCCTTTCCCACTGCTGAAAAAAGGGCAGGCGTTGCCATCGCTCGATTTAACGACCAGCAAGATGGCGGACGATCGAAACGTTCATCGCGTGCCACAGATCTAGAGACCCTTCTTTGACGACAGCTGGCGGTGCCGGCACAGCCAGCTGCGTCAAAAAAGGGTCTCTAGATCTGTGGCACGCGATGAACGGTTCGATCGCCCGCCATCTTGCTGGTAGTTAAATCGAGCTATGGCAACGCCTGCCCTTTTTTCAGCATTGGCAACCTATCCAGCCGTTCTCGCATTCTTCCATTTTTCAACAGATGTCAGTGCTGTTAAAAATAATCGTGACCATTTTTTTTTACGGGAAATGACGTGCTAAAACGTAAAGGATTCTCGTGGAGCTATGTCACCCGCAACTATTTTCATAGAAATCAAATTTATTCTTCGTGACTGGCAACAGTCGAAACGTCAGAGTTTTACCTTTCTTCAACTTTGGGCACCCCTCCATCAAAATTTTTTTCTCGCTACGTCCCAGTACATTGTGGACCCCTCTCTCTCTCTCTCTCTCTCTCTTTGTTTCTTTATGTATGATGTAGAGCTTGTACTGTACAAAAAGTAAAAGTTTAAAGTTTTTCAGTTGTGTACGACATAGATTTGCGACTGTTTTTTATGATTTTGTACCAAAATTTAGTTTTTTTTAATGATAAAGATAGGTTTGGATCTAGATGATTAACACACCAGCTGAAATGGCATTGGTTTTAATAATTATTTTAACCTTTTACCTTAGGTAGAGCATGAAACGTGCCCATGCTTAAAGAATTCTTTTAAAATGTCTAAATACAACTTGAATATTCGCAGTTTTTCTTGCCATCTGATTTAACCATTTGACACTGGTAGAGATGAAAGTTACTGATTTTTAAAGAATTATTTATAAATGTTCTCACGTACGGAATATTGGGAGATTATAGACAAAGAATGGTTATTGCAGGCATTGCAACTTACCTTTTTCAAGAAAAGAAAATAAGTTAATATTTATAGTTAATAAATAGTTTTATATGCATTAAGTAAAGAGGAGAATATGTTTCAAGGAATGTTAAAGCATTTCACCAAGTTGTATCCCTTCTATGTGTACTTTTGTGTTCTGTGAAATTGTATAGAATGCAACCCACAAAAACTATTTCTATTCTTCGAGGTGCTTTATTTTTTCATTTGTTTTTTTCTTTGTTTTAAGATTCAGAGTATGTTCTTTGCTTCAAAAAAGAAAAAAGAACCAAGCTAAGTAAAAATGTCCTGATACCCAATCAGTCTACTTCAGACGTTACCCCCCCCCCCCCCCTCCACACGAACACACGCTTTTTTTTTTTTTTTTCCTTATTTAGGGGAACGGACGTGTTTTGCGTTCGCAATGTAAACTTTTAATACAGAAACAACCGTCTGAAACATTTACGAATCATGACTTGTAGTTTTAGCTGGATCCTACAGGCTTCGTGACGTAAATGAAATAAGATAAATCTCCCCCAAACCACCCTTTCTTATCTTTATTATTTTACGCAGCTTTTTTTTTCTTTCTTTCTTTTTGGTGAAAATAACGGTGGTTTTTTTTTTTAACCAGGAAAAAAAAATTACTTTTTTTTAGTACTACTTGTGTATTCTGAACCGCTTCTTACTGCTTGGAAAAAAAACTCTTTTGGTTTAGTTCGGTTAAATGGCTTATTTATTTAGTTTTGTGAATAGTGAGCACTGGAAAGAATGGAATATTTTGCCATTTTATCATGGGATGATACTCTACGACATTTTATCATTTTTAGAGGGTGGTCGTCGTTGCAATATGGAGGTTGAGATCAGTCGCGGATCTAAGGGGAGGGCGTTGGGGGCGATCAACCCCCTCCGGGTCGAATTCCAAAAATCTGTTCTAATCTGTTAAAATATATTCTGAAAGTATAATGAAAATTATGTTGCCTTTTTCTAAGTGGTGTATTGCAGGTACTACTCCCTGTCCTTTTTAATCATCGCTCATATATAGATTTTATCGATAAAATAATTAATTACATTAATTGGTATAATTGATTACATTAATTGGTATAATTGATTATACTAATTAATTATAAAATGATTTTGCGCATTCAACACCCCTGTTTCAGGTACAAAATCGCCCCCTCCTTGATTAATTTCTAGATCCGCCCCTGGGTTGGGTGAAAGAATACCCAAACCCTAGCCATTACCGCTACTTTCAGCTATTAACTAATACACTCTTATACAATAGTATTACCGAGCCCCCTTAACTTGAAAAATTGAAAGCAATATTCAAGAATTATTTTTATTGACTGTAGTTAATTTTAGTAAAATTGTATATACAGGAAGCCCCAAAAAGTTAGCATCGGCCTTTGCGCTCCATATCTATATAAATAAAATTAGACTTTTGTCTGTACATTTCTTGGAATTCAAAAATTTTGCAATTTCTATCCGTTTCAAGCACCCGGGAATCCGATGCGACCCTCAAAAAAAAGTTTGTCTGTCTGTCATTCTGTCCGTGGCGCTTTTTTTGTTCAAGCATCACGTAAAAACGACTGAAGCGAATGATATGAAATTGGGTATCACGATAGGTGGTCACTCAACTTAAAACATAGGAGTCAAATTTTTAAAAAATCTTGATTAGATTTTCAGATTTTGCGAAAATCGTTTCGAACTGCGTGAATTTGTGTTCAAGCATCACATAAAAACGACTGAAGCGAATGAAATGAAATTTAGTGTCATGATAGGTTCTCACTCAACTTAACACATAGGCGTCGAATTAAAAAAAATATTGATTAGATTTTGAGATTTTGCGAAAACCATTTCAAACTGCGTAAATTTTTGTTCGCACATCACGTAATAACTGCAAAGTTGAAAAAATGACATTTGGTGAAATGGTAGGTGGTCACTCACCTTTATGTGTAAATTTTCGTTCGCGCATCGCATAATTACGACTAAAGCGAATGAAATGATATTACTTAGTTACTCTCTAACCTGTAATATTTTAACAATACATAAAAATTATAACTTCGCTTTCTTTACATTGGGAACACACTACATCCATTCTGTGTACTCCTACAATGCTGACGAAAGTTCTTGCTTTTTGGAAATTTGCATTCACTAACCCGTCAAGGACGGGTACTTCAGCTAGTATATATATATAAGTATATATATAATACTGAAATTTGCATAAAACCCTTTAAATTTTTTTGTACAGCGAAAACAACCTTACATTCTCTGTTCTATTCCGAAACACCCAAGAGTACTAATATTGACGATAGATATTTGACAATATTGTAAAAATTTCTTCGGCCCCTTCACAAAATTACAATCGATTAAAACGGCCCCTTTATTGACATCTTACACTATACTTAAATTTGTTTTGTAAATCATTTTTACAAAAAAAATGATTTTTACAAAGATAGATGGTGAAATCCATAAAAATAAATATTGAAATTCACAGAAATACAGCGTTTTCACAAAAATAGGACATTGGAAAAAAAAAATTCTGGGTCGACCCCTGGTACTGCGAAAATGTATCTTTATTCCTTCTTCCTCAACTCGATCAGAAGGGTTATTGTTTTCTCTGGCATGTTTTTTTGCCAAAACTTTAATCCAGAGCGAAAGAGATCTTCAAAGACATTTGCAATTCAACGGGCCTCACTCCACTCTGCAATAGGCCACTCACGTTTTACAGCGCCAATGAAATAAAAACATCCGCCAATTTTTTTATTTTTATTTTTTACTTCCCTCTGTGATGTTCCCGCAGAAATTTTCCAAAGGAAAGAGAAACTTCTAAAGTGAACAAAAACTGCAAAGTATATTTATGCGAATTCCTGTAGATAAAAAATTGTTTCTCGAATTCACTCCATGTGCAGTTTTTTGTTTGAGAATCAGGAGAGAAATATAGGGGGAGCGGATCAGTTAGGTTTAACCCTTTAACGCGCAATTTTTAACAGCACTGACAACTGTAGAAAAATGGAAGAACAGCTGGATAGATTGCCCAATGCTGAAAAAAGGGCAGCCGTTTCCATCGCTCGACTTAACTACCAGCAAGATGGCGGACGATCGAAACGTTCATCGCGTGCCACAGATCTAGAGACCCCACAGCCAGCTGCGTCCAAAAAAGGTTCTCATCTGTGGCACGCGATGAACGTTTCGATAGTCCGCCATCTTGCTGGTAGTTAAGTCTTTCGATGGCAACGGCTGCCCTTTTTTCAGCATTGGGAAAGTGTTGCGCCTCAAAGGGTTAAACTAATATGAGGATTTTCTTTTCAGCCACTGGCTTCCCACTTTTCTCTCACTGGCGTCATTGATTCTTTCATATTCATATTAACCCATTTGTTCCCAGATTATTTCACCGACTTTCTTCGATTTTTGCTAATGCCTGCAATAATAGATAAATTTCTGTTGTCAACTTCTTGAACAAGGGATGATTTCTTTTAAAATTCAATATGTATAAAAATAGAAATGTCAACATCCTACTGGGTCATATTAAAATATTTTGTAGAATTGAGGTTCAATACTCGTGAATAAAGGCTAGGAAAAAATAAATAACGTTTTCGACTGATAGCGAAAATGTCGTCCCCAAAAAGGGACACTAGGCATAAATGGGTTAAAAGAAGTGTACATTGATTCCCCGAAAGATGTTATATTAGCTGTGTGTGACTTCAGACTTTGCAACAAAACTGCTAGAGTATAAGAAAAATTTAAGAAATCCATTTCAAAAAAAAAGCTAAATAAGTAAAGATAGATATGTTTTCTATTTTAGGTGCATTTCACCAGTCGGCACACCATGGAGTTCGGAAATTTCGCATATGCCATTCGTTAGTACTTCTTTAGTACCGGTTAGTACGGAGAGATTTTCGTTAGTACCGCATCCGTTACGGATTTACGGACACTTCAAATTTGCCGGCTGGTGAAATGGTCAACCGTCAAACCATGGAGTTGCAAATTTCGCATATGCCATTCGTTAGTACTTCGTTAGTACCGGTTAGTACCGGAAGTACTAACGAGTGGCACTGTGGCATATGCGAAATTTCCCAACTCCATGGTGTGACGGCTGGTGAAATGCACCTTTCAGTTTTTCTATTTATTTATGAACAAATGAATTGATGTAATCAATTTATGTAAGAAAATTAATTAAATTACTAAAAATAAGAAGTAATAATTAGGGGAAAACTGTTTAACGAATACAGTAAATAATAAAATTTAAATTGATGAAAAAATACACAGACATCACAGATAAGGTAGTGCCATCTATAGAGTATTAAGAGAACGAATCGTGAAAATGAATACAGATAAAATATAGATTTTTTTTTTTTTAAATCGTGCATCTTTTAAACCATTTAAACAATTAATTAATTACACCAAGCGACACGAAAAAAATTTAGACTGTCTGTCGCAGACAGTTTCTTCGCACTTTTACCAGCGGTAATTTTATCAAAATTATGAATATTCCATAATTTTGCGAAAGTTTTCTCATGGGTTTTTGTTTTTTATTAATTTTTAATCTGTTAATTTATTTATTTTAAAGAAAGTATCATAATTATATAAATTTTTCATTTCAAACAAAGCATAGCAGAGCCATTGCTAAAACGTCTTTTAGAAAGGGGGGGGTCGATAAATTGCCAAGTCAAATATCGGTTTTTAACAACTTACTTCTTTTTTTATCAACTATGTTACTAACTTTTTACTTTTGTCAATCGGATTTGCGTAATTTTGCCAAGTTTAATAGAATTTTGCAAATGTTATGTTGGGGAGACTCCCTCCCTATCCCCCCTTAAGCAAGGGCCCTGCATAAAAGTATATCTTCTGATGAAACCTTCTAAAATTTTTTGAGCCTCTGTAATGATTCATATATTTTTTTTTTAATTCTTCAAAAAGGCATGCATCGTGAGTTTTTTTCTTCAAAGCACAGCCTTTAAATTTTGCATTTCGAATTCCATCTTTCCCTGGCATCATGAAGATGCACAAGAGGATGATTTTAAATATTTTTCAACGAACACTGACGCAATACTTGAGGTAAGTAGGATTATAACCATCCCCGTAGAAATAGTCCCGAAAGAGTATCTGTAAAACCCTTGCTATCCCGAATTGAGGATCGTGAGATGTTTGGTATGAAATAGAATGGAATTCTTTCAGCAGGGAAATTTAGAGAGCTTTTGGGGAAGCAAGTGGGTTACAGAAGAGGAATCTTCACCACTTTGTCTTCACAGCAGTTAAACATGGCTTTAAGAGGAAGAGGAAGCACGCTTTCACTACCTAAAATTATTGTAATTGTTGTTGAGAAAATACATCATTACACTTGTTACTTTCCGAACATGTACCATGTAAGGAAAGTATTGTAATCATGAAAAAGCTACGAGATTTGGGTGTATTGACACGTTTTGAGGTCTTCTGAATTCATTATGCTATTTTTACGAGATGTATGTGTGTGTGTGTGTGAGTGAGTGAACACGATAGCTTCTAAACGAGGCATTCGATTGAGCTCAAATTGGGTATATATGTTATAAACCCCGTCGCAAGACCGGTATTAATTTTGGTGCGTATAGGACTTATAGTTTTCCTACAGGGCTACGACCAAGATTTCTTTTACATTATGGCCTATGGGGGGAAATTCTTGAAAGTGCGCTAGCGTTTAAACGATACATTCGATTGAGCTCAAATTGGGTAGATATGTTATAAACCACCATCATAAGACCGGTATTGATTTTGGTGTGTATAGGACGTACAGTTTTTCTACAGGGCCACGAGAAAGATTGCTTTTACATTATGGTATACGGGGAGAAATTCTTGAAAGTACGCAAGCGTTTAAACGGCGCATTCGATTGAGCTTCAATTTGGTATATATGTTTGAATTATTCATCGATTAAAATTGATTTAAATGCTTGGTAATGATCTTAATCGTAAGTGTTCGGAAAGTCGAGTGGAGTTACTCCAGATTTTTTTCTTTTTAAGTAGTGCAAAGTTTTAAAGAGTATTGTTATAGTTTTACAAACATTTAAAGAGCTGTGTACTTTGAAATTGCACAATCACTGGACAACAGCGAAATAATCAAAGAATGTCTGGAAGCAACCATGGATTTAGAAGGAGAATCTCCGATGTTATTTCTCAGCTCTACTACTCGTTAAAGGGATAGTTAATGAAGACACCAAAGAAATTAAATTACAGTCGAATTTTTTTATCTCGAATCTTGATATATTGAATGTCTTGCTATCTCGAATAACCCCTTACAAACTTCCTTTTACTTTACCTCGATTTTTGTCGGTGTCCCTACTGCTACACTGTACAGGGAAAAAAACAAATTATTTATTTACTTTTATAACTCTGTGTAGTAAAAATCTTGTCTTTACTTTTTACTAAATGTGGTTATTTTTAATAATGTGTTATTAGAGTTGCAAAATTGCACGGAACGGTCTTAAGAGTCCTCTGTAGTCGGCTTGTGGAGATTTAAGTCCCAATGCTTTGCTATGGAGAAAAGTGCCTTAACGCCTAATCATTTTTTTCAGAAAGTATTAGGTATTTTTAAATGAAATTTTCCTGTGTGAATCTTAAGAACTATTCGCAAGGTTTGCGCGAATCAGATTTGAGTTAATTTAGCCGAAAGAGATTTTATTGTAGTCTAGAATTTGTGTTACTTTTCAGACTGCAATAAAATCTCTTTCGGCTGAATTAACTCAAATCTGATTCGCGCAATCCTTGCGAATAGTTCTCAAGATTCACAAATTTCATTTAAAAATACCTCATACTTTCTGAGAAAAATGATTAGGCGTTAAGGCACTTTTCTCTATAGCAGAATCTCCGCTAGCCGACTACAGAGGCCCCTTAAGCAGAAAGTTGAGGGTCCTGCATTTTTCTTCCTGCGTATCACTGAAGACCGCCAGTGTACGTGTACCCTCGATCTTTTCGAGACTCGCCCGTATTCTGAAGTGCCACTCCTTCTGATGAGGTTCCAAATTGTTTTGGGATAGGACGCAAGTAGCTATGAGCGTTATATGCGGTGACGTGAGCGCTGCCTTGTTCTAACAAACAAATCTTAAATAGTTTCCTCCGAAAGTATCAGGTTGTAACGAAAGTTTTCCGCCAGATTTGCTTGAGTCAGCTCACGCGGTACCCAACTATTGACCTTATATGTCAAGTTTTTTATGCTTAGTGTGACTAATGAACATGGCACTAAATTCTAACTCTTTTAGCTAGCTCTCGAGTGGATGAATATTTTATCTTCTACCACAAAATTGTCGTAGGCGGGACTCATCAGCATCAATAGGCCGACCAAAGCGCTCTGCTTCTTTAATATCCTGGTCCTCGTTTTTGAACTTTCGGTACCAAATCTTCACAGTGTCATGATTCAACAGTAGTACCTTAAGGGTGTATATCGAAGAAAAAAAAAACTCTGTTTTCAGTCTTGGTACACAAATTGAAATAAACTAACAGCACCATGGTCTCCAAAAAATTCCAGATGGTTCTTCATAAGCTGCTTTACACACTGCAATAAGCGAAAAAGCTGTGGCTTTTGTGAAATTTTCAGGAAAAATTCTTAAACATGGATCTGAGCTGCAAGATTTTTCGAAGAGTGACACGTTTTGCGAAAATTTCCGATTTTTAAGAATTTTTTCTAAAAGTTTTCAAACGGATACAGATGGACCGTTTATTTCAGTATGTAGTACAGCTTGTAAAGAGGCAGTTTCAAAATTTTGAAGTGCCTGGCATAATTAGTTTATTTGTACTTATGTACCAAAATTACATGATTTTTTCGAACAACACCGTTAAGCAGTATACATGATTCAGTGTCATTCTGTAGCTGACTTTTTGCGACAGAGCTGAGAGTAAATGATGGATCCATCTGGTAGCGTGATAGTTCCATTTCAGACACCTTATACTTAATCATAACGATATTGTTTTACAGATTTCACAACACAGTTCTCTAAAACAAGTGTTTTCTTTCAAATAAGAAAAATCGTTTTACAAAATATTGGCAAAGACACCAACGGGAACTGCTTGTGCAGGCAATACTTGGAGTGGCGGAAAACTTTCGTTACAACCTAATACATCCCCCAAAGCTAAAGCTACTTACGAACAACAGCATATAAACAATGCTCCCACATCCTAATCCAAAAAAAAAAGGAAACGTGCGTTATCCAATAATATCATAACATACAATCCAGATCAATTCATTCCCCCCCCCCCCCCGCGCACGCGTGGGTTACGGACAATTAGAAACCAGACAATTACACGAGTGTTTTCCGGATTTCTTTCATAGATATAGATATGTACACAATTTGCTCTCCGCGGCTGGCAACAGTCTTCGTGATGTGCGTGACGTCACTCCGACATAAAAAAAAAATCTAATAGGCGGAAAGCTGTATCAGCGAATCCCCTCCCCGTGTCTCTTCATTTCCGATGACTGACGTTAATGGGCGCGATGATGTAATATCGCTTTAGTTCTCTATTGGAGTTAACTCCCGACTGAGACTCGCCGCAGTGGGAGTCTCTCTCTCCTGTATGTTCGCATGACACCCATTAAGTGATCTAATATGACACTGGCAGGAGAGTGAGGGATCGGGGGAGGGGGGGGGAGTGTAGGAAGGAGAAAAGGGAGAGGAGACGCGAAATCGTCTGTTGTCGCAGAACTTTATTTCGGGAAAAAATGATTTCTGGATCGTGTTTTTATTGGATGAACTTGCGTCGCCGTGTACTTATTTGTGATAACTTTAAACCCTTTGAGGCGCAACCCTTTCCCAATGCTGGAAAAAAGGGCAGACGTGGCCATCGCTCGACTTAACTACCAGCAAGATGGCGGACGATCGAAACGTTTCATCGCGTGCCACAGATCTAGAGACCCTTTTTTTTGACGACAGCGGCACAGCCAGTTATACGGGTTAAAACATTTTTTTTTTCCAGAGCCAGAAAAACGGGTTAAAACATTTTTTTTTTCCCAGAGCCAGAAAAAAGGGTTAAAACATTTTTTTTTTCCCAGAGCCAGAAAAACGGGTTAAAACATTTTTTATTTTTTTCCAGAGCCAGAAAAACGGGTTAAAACATTTTTTTTTTTCCAGAGCCAGAAAAACGGGTTAAAACATTTTTTTTTTTTTTTCAAAACACTTCACGAGTTAAAACTGTGGCTCTATGAAACGGCACCACGTTTAGAAAAGAGGATTAAGTGCATTTCATTTTACGTGTTCTGCAAGATATCAATCATTCCCGGAAATGTTTACAGTCCAAAGCCTGTATAATAAATGAACAGCCGGCACAAATGGGAAATCACTCTTTCATTAAATTCCTTATTACAACAACCGCGTATTCTTTCCAATACCATATTACTTCCAAAGAGACTTTTGGCACGCAATGAGAACAAACAACCTTAGTTTATTTAACTTATAGTTTATTTACAATTTCACCATTCGTTGACTCTTGTGTCAGAAAAGAACCATTTGTAAGGGTCTGGAAGCAGAGTTGATTGCTTTAAATTATCAGGATTTAAATTAGAAAGAAAACTAAATTACCTCACAAATTAATTTTTTCCTCTATGCAACCACTAATTCTGCACTTTTAAACACTCCTCTATGCAACTACTTTCCTCTATGCAACCACTAATTCTGCGCTTTTTTCTCATTTGCTTTCAAGCTTTTGAACTCGAGAGGTTACACTACATTAATCAACACATGTTAGTTATATTTTTGAACAAGTTGCTTTGCATTCGATCAGAGAAGCGAGATGTTAAGAGAACAGTTATACTTATTTTATGTATTTAATGGTCTTTCTTTTATTGGTTGTTTGTGTTAGACCATATTCGGCTTGAAATTTTACTCCGATATTATGTGAAAAAATGCATAAATTTGTCTGTTTTTTTTTATGTATAAGTTAACCATTTTTCACATATAAATTTCTATTAAATATCTCATATAAATCCACAAAGAAATCCAATTTGTTAATTCAACAATTTATTTTGTTCATTCAACTAAATTTGTAGTTAAAACAGCATCATCCAAATTTTCGTTCGATTATCGAAGATTTGTTTTTCAGAAAAATTAACTTTATATAGTAGCAAGAACAGTCATCCAAAAACTTGATGTTAGAATGTAAAGTTAATAAAAACTTTAACAAAAAACACTTAACTGGTGTTTAAAAGAAGAAATAATTAAAACTTTGTAAAGTAACACACATAAAAGCTACTTATTAATCCGAACATGCATTTCTTGCGAAAATTTGTGCGGTTACTGTCTATGGACTCCAGCTGAAGAAGGACGAAAACTTTTCCCCAAAACGCACGTCCTGGTTGATAAGTACCTTTCATGTGTGTTATTTTACAAAGTTTTGACGAAAACTTTACCCCATAACACCCATAAAAATGGTACTTGTCAACAGTACGATCATTTCGGTAGGTACAAAAGGTGATGCAGGTCTAGGCTTCCGATTTGTGTTGATCATTATACTTCTGCAACTGAGGAAGAACGAACATTTTGTACCGCTCGAAATGATCATATTGTTACCATAGTACCATTTTATTAGTGTTATCATACAGAGTTTTTATTAATTTTACAACTTTACAGGGATTTATTACTTGCAAGGTACTAAAATATTTCATGATATGAAATATAACATTTAATTAAAATTCATCCAACCCAGCAATGAACATATCCATTATGAATGTACACTTATTTAACCCTTTGAAGCTCAAGCATTTTCACATCAATATGAAAGACCCACTCGGTAGGACTGCAAAACGCTGAAAGAGGGCAATCATTTCCATCGATGCCTTCAACTACCAAAAATATGGCGGTCGACAGTCATGGATTAAGGGCGATCGCATTGCTCATCTGGGGACACACAGCTAAATAAGTTTTCTGACGCAGCTGGCTGCACGGCGCACAGCCAACTGTGTCAGTAATCTTCTCTAGCTCTTTGTCGAAAAATGAGCTATTCGATCGACGTCATATTGTTGGTAGTTAAATGGATCGATGGCAACGACTTGATCCAAAGGTCACTTTTCCGTTCGATTCATGTTTTCTGCAGAGTGATTTGATATTGCTAACGGAAACATGGACTGTCCCTTCAGATGATTTTCAAATACCAGGATTCACTTGGGTCGAACGGATAGACAGTGGTTTCCGAAACAGAGAGCCATCTGGAGTTATGATTTTTATAGAGGAAAACTTTATAAAAAGAATGTGACACTTTTACCCGTGCCTACACGAGCCAGATCAATGCTGTTCAAATGGTCATATTCAAGATACAGTGAGATGTGCAGTTATATACGCTAGTCCTCGAATTTCTTATGAAGATAAGTTAGACGCTCTATTCGAAACGTTGATAGAGGATTGTAAGACTGTTTTAGTAGGAGATTTTAACATAGAATTAAATTTCGGTCAAAGATCCAATTTCGTAACTGAAATGGATACTTTAGATTTTCCAATACGCACTCATCCAAAACATTTCACCACTAGGGGCGAAACAATAATGGATGCCATTTTCAGCAACAAAATGATGCGAACAGGAGTCTATAGAAGCACTTACAGTTATCCTTTCCCTCTATATAGCAGAATTGATTGAATAGATTTAAAAAAAAAAACTGAAGTTCTTCCAGCCGAGTGCGTAAATAAAATCTGGAAGAATTTCATTTTTTTTTTTTTTTCTTTTTGGCGACTAATAGTCAAAGCTCTGGAATAAGGTGCTTTCACGGCGTAACCATCGTTCTTTAAAAGGTTAAACTATCATTAGTAAATCAGGAGAATGAACAAAGTCATAGAATTTGTCCTTTTATAATCTAATAACCAACACTTTGGGGGGGGGGGGGTGGAATCTGTGTACCGCCAATCATGATTCTCTATTTTTAAAAAAAAATCATCATCGCATTAGTTACATTTCGGGAGGCAACTAAATTACACGAAAGAATCGGAATGGCTTTAACAGTGGCAAATTAACGCAGGTACACATGACGAAATAAATAACATATCCGACTGCACAGTAATTACAGTGTTTGGGAAGAAGACATTCGAATTCATCTCTGAGCATGTTTTCTGGCTTTTGAAACGAATCATCATAAAAAAAAACATTAGCAAGCGTGTCTTTTATTATTTTTTTTCCCCCTGGACTTTTAATTTTATTATTTGCTTATTTTTCGAGTGGCAACAATGGTGGTTCGTGAGAACTCAGGCGGTATCCTTGGTATTATACCCTGGAATTGTTTTCGTCTGCTCCTTCTTTCAACTCCCCCTTTTATTTTTGATTTATTTATCTCACGCAAGATAATAGTAATGATCTTACCTCAGACATGACTAGTTGCCCGTGAAAATTGTTATTATCCTGTTTGTCGGTCGATTATACTCATACCTCGGAGTCCATTCTTATTTCTGGATTTTTTTTTTCTCCCTCTCTGGTTAAAGCCACGGGAGCACAAATTGCTTCGAAAAAAAATTTTCTACACTTGAAAGAAAACTTTAAAATAACAGCATGACGCTCAATTACATCAAAGTCTGCATATTCCCAAAATTGCTTATAATTTTTGTACCTAAACTCATGGAAATTTAGTACTGAATAGTATTTTTTTTTTCTTTATAATGGCCGGGTCAAGGCCTACTTGTAGGTTGACCGACCGCAACCAGAGCTGGAGATGTTTGTCATTTCATTCTGGGGGCGCCTAGTTGGCAGGCCAACCTCGCACTCCCCGTGAGTGATCTCCTCATTTTGAACCCATTCCAGATGAGAGACCTAACACCTGGATTGGCAACCCCCCCCCCTAAAGGTTATCATTTGAGCATGGACGACATTAGTGACACGAGCAGATTTTACGCGCACCGGCTCCCATAAAGGTGCTATCACACGAGAGCTCTACACACTGCAAATGCAATGCACTCCACTTTCGCATTGCAATTTTGCCCTTCAGTCGGACAAAAACATCGTGTGATAGCGTTTTTCTTGAAGCCTGACTTTTTTCAGCACTGTTTGAAAAAGTAAGGCATGCAATGCGAAATCAGCCAATCAGAGCCCAAGAAATATCCACGCCTTAATTCAAGATGGCTGCCTTCACGTCGGCAATGTGGACGACAGAAATAGAAGCCAATTTTATTAATGAAATCAGTTACCGCAATTATGGAAAGACAAAGTCTTTGTTGCTCCAAATCGTTCATTCTTTTACTTGAGAATGCAGACACGCATATATAAAATCCTTACGTGCGGAAATCACGAATCTAATTTTGCTTCGTCGCAAAAATAGCCAGCCAGTAGTAGTCGGTATTTGTCACAGAAAGAGCGATAACGTCGCCAAGTTTGCAACTCTGCGCCTTTCGTCTAGGTGGTATTTTCGTACTTCAAAATAACCCCTATATATTGCTTTTGACGGGCAAAATGCAGCGCGAAAGTGCAGTACATGCATTTTGCAGTGCATAGAGCTGTCGTCTGATAGCAACTTTAGCGTACACTTCTCCACAGCAGCCCAGCCGAGAGAGGTTTTCACCTTCCCGAGCACTGGCCAAGCCGGTGCTGCTCCACTTTCTGTCTCCTTATGGGATCGGAGCTTAGCGACTAGGCCACTGCGGAACAGGACTGAATAGTAGGCTAATAAAAAAAAATGATTTGAGTTGCGTAACATTTTTGCGCTCTTCCTCTTGTGCGGCCAGAGTGACTTGGTTGACCAGTTCCGGGTAGCAACTCTGACCACTTTATACGGGTCCCACAGGGGGTCTAGTCCCCCCCAAGGAAATTTATAATTTTGTTAACAAAAAAAATAATAATAATGACTTTTTGTGAAAAATTCAGCCTTTTTCACCGTTTGGTCCCCCCACCGAAATTGTTGGACCCTCCCCGAATTTTTTTCCTGGGTACGGCCCTGCGGCACTTGCAGCGATAAGAGAGAACAGGTTAGTATAAATAAAACACTATCGTATTTCTTTCGGCATCAAAAGTGTAATTCATCAGAATAATTTTGTGAATCCGTCTAAAAAAATGATATAAGTACAAATACAGCAAAGAAGAACAAGCTATGATAAGGCACTAGTAATACGTAATTAATTTTATATTGTTTGAAATACAAGGTATGTCATTAAAACGTACGCACTCTCAGATAGAGATGAGACGGGCTCAGCCCGAGCCCGAAAGCCCGAGCCCGAACCCGGGCCCGACTCGGGCTCGGGCTCTGTAATTAACAATTGCGTGCGGGCTCGGGCTCGTGAAAAATTTCTCCTTTGTTGAACATACTCCTTGAAACAGATTTTAAAAAGTGATTCATGGGATAAATAGACGTACTTATTTCAAAAAATAGCGGCACGGGGGACTAGAAGGTGTGTGAAGCTCCAAAAATTATTGTATCCTATTAATGAAGTAGTTAATTTTATTTGTCTTTAGCTGAAATTTCGGGCTCGGGCTCCAACTTTAATAATATTGCTCGGGCTCGGGCGGGCTCGGATTAAAAGTCTTCGGGCTCGGGCTTCAAAAAATGAGCCCGAACTCATCTCTAGTGCAAGAGTGTAAAATCAACGTTTGAGCTTTCTAGAGAGGAAACGGGGTATGGTACTAAAAATTTGAGTACGTGTGCAGAAATTCTTTTCAAAACTTCAGTGCAAAGTGCAAATCATTCGGGACTCATGCTCAGAAATATGTATTGTGTATTAAGCCGATGCTAGTCGAGGGCTATCTGCTTAAGGAGAGGGTATCTTGGGCTGAGAACTTCTTAACCCTTTGAGGCGCAACCCTTTCCCAATGCTGAAAAAAGGGCAGCCGTTGCCATCGCTCGACTTAACTACCAGCAAGATGGCGGACGATCGAAACGTTCATCGCGTGCCACAGATCGAGAGACCCCTTTTTTGACGCAGCTGGCTGTCTTTTTTTCAGCATTGGGCAATCTATCCGGCTGTCCTCGCATGCTTCCATTTTTCAGCATATGTTAGTGCTGTTAAAAAGAATCGTGACTTTTTTTTTTTTTTTTACGGGAAATGACGTTCTAAAAAAGTAAAGCATTCTCGCGGAGCTATGTCACCCGCAACTATTTTTATAGAAATCAAATCTCTTCTTCGTGACTGGCAACAGTCAAAACGTTAGAGTTTGGTGTTCCCAGAGCGGGAACACTGCGCGTTAAAGGGTTAAGGGGTTCTAGCGCGTATTCGTGTTACATATGGAGAAAACTACTCAGGACTACAGATTGTTAGATCGATGGCCGCACGATAGGCCAGAAACCGGGACCTTCACACCTCAGCCATCTACCATGCTCAGTGTCTTTTATCCACTCGTTCATGGTGGGGTGTACTTAGAAATATGCTGATGTTGAATGCTATCATTTTGAGCATTCATTTTATCAATCCTTTTTAACATCCAGTTTGAACAGTTTATTTTTCAAACAGGACTGTAGCCATCTTTTACGCTTGCAGAAATCTTGTAATTTGGAAAATAAAATTTCTGTGACAGATCAAAATGCGTACACATTCTTTTTTTGGCGCAACCTGTATATAAGTTTCTCTAGTCTGTACTTAAAACACGATGCCTGATAAGGGACAGGGCAAAATCAGAAAAGTGCTAAAACACGGATAGTGAAATCCTAATCCTATAATTGGATCATACCAAAAAGGAGAAAAAAAAATTGTAAAACATTCCAGAATTTTCCAACCGCCCATTTTTCCTCGAAATTTTTATCCTCCTCTAATGGGTCGACCCGGAATGAAAAATGGGAGTCAATTTTTACGTCAGGATGAAAGAGGAGAAATATAACTTTCCAGAGAGAAAATGTATGTCTAGACATTATTGTAGTATAAATGGATAACCACTCTATTACGCAGGGACTAAATCTCACCGTTTATCTTTAGCGTGGGCTTGTCTTTCTTTTTATTTATTTCTTTTTTTCCTTGTCCCATTTGCAAGGAAATTGCACCGAGCGTGTGAAATGCAAGTCCGCTGTTTATATATATATATGTAAGTTTTATAACGTGTTTCGGTGTCTAGAGTTATTGCTGGTATTTTTAGCGGGGAAAAATTTACGGTAGAGAAGAGATACCAGCACGAGAGCTAATAAAATTTCCAGAGTATTTTTTTTTTTTTTTTATGGAAGCTTTCGTGTAATGGGTTTATTCATATTTATTGATTTGCGATGTAAAACTTTTATGATAAGCGACTGTATTCATAAAACGTGATTATCTTGGTTTTGGATTTTTTTTTTTTTTTTAGAGCGTAAAAATGTGCCCCGTAATCTTTGTAGATTTTACGTAGGTTAGGAATAAATTAAGCTGGGTTACTACGTAAGCAAAATGTGTTTCGCAGAGATTTGGCTCTACTTACAGAATCTTATTAATTATACGAACAGAATTTACAGTTAATATAAATTTACTGTATGTGTTAGTACTCTAGAAAAGATTCTTCTCTTATTATTTAGTTGTGATATATCTTAAGTCCTTCAGTAACGCAACATGTTTTTTTTTTTTTTTTTTTTTTTTTTTAGAGCGTAAAAATGTGCCCCGTAATCTTTGTAGATTTTACGTAGGTTAGGAATAAATTAAGCTGGGTTACTACGTAAGCAAAATGTGTTTCGCAGAGATTTGGCTCTACTTACAGAATCTTATTAATTATACGAACTGAATTTACAGTTAATATAAATTTACTGTATATGTTAGTACTGTAGAAAAGATTCTTCTCTTAATATTTAGTTGTGATGTATCTTAAGTCCTTCAGTAACGCAACATGTTTTTTTTTTTTTTTTTGTTTTTTTTTTTTGCAGAGATTTGATTCTTTAGAGAATATTGTTCGTTATATATTATACTGTTCATCATACGAGCAGTATGTACGGTTAATATAAATTTATTGTATGCATTATTACTAAAAAAATTTTTGATATTTCCGTAATCTAAATACGTAAATCCTTCAGTAAAGCAACCTTTTTTTCACTATTTTGCTCTTCTTAAAGGAATATTGTAGATTTTTACGAATAGTAGTTAATATAAATTTATTGTATGTGTTATTAATCTGGAAATTTACACGTACACACATATACATGTACACCTATTTAAGTATTATATACCTAATATATCGTGCAAATACTACCATTTTTTTTTTAATTTTTGACATTATTTAACTTTCGAAATTTGGCATCTGGTACTTTTCCCCCCATCTTTTGGCAACAGTATGAACATTCTTCACTCTGTCTTGAAGCCACGCCTGCATGCCTCATGTTTTCGGTCATCTCCCCTCCATTTTTGTTTTTCGATAACAGGATATCCCCGTAGTTACATATTTGGCTTTCTTTGTGCTAAGTAACTACATTGAAATCCTGTTATTTTGTTTTTATTTTGGTAGTAAGTATTCGGTTTGTGGGGCCTGATGAGTATAGCCGATGCTTACTACCCATTATTTTATTCCTTACAGTTTATTTCATTTTTCAGTTTTACCTCTGTTTGGATTTTCTGTTTATTGGATATATCTTATGCCTCTTTTTGGATACCATTTTATGTTTATTGAATATATTGGATTACCATAACTGCTGTTGAATGATTCCTTGATTCGTAAGTTTAGCCATTTCACTATGTATATACGTAAGTCCTTCAATAAAGCAACATGCTTTTCCCAGAGATTTGGCTCTTGTTTAGGGACTAATGTTCACTATACGGATAGTACTAATTTAGTTAAACATGAGCTGACAGTGTGTGTTATGAGAATGGAAAATATAATTTCATAATTCTGTAGTAATAAATACGTAAGTCCTTCAATAAATGTAAGTTTTCTTATGCTATAAAAACTGTTTTGAATATCATTAAGTAATATGATTGATGACAGGTCATTTTTGGAGTAACGCCATGAATATTTGGAACAATCTTAACGGAATTAAACAGAAATAAAGAATGGAATGTATACGTAAGACATCAATCATGTTTTGAAAAAGCTTTGATGCCCAGTGCAAATTCCATCTTGAAGTAGTTTGTTGAATTATATCTAGTGAATATGAATTGTTTTGTACTGTTATTAATCTACTAAGCCTTGAGACTAACACGTATTTTGTTTCTATAATGAAGGTTTAGTCTAATGGAAGCATGCAAGTTAGTATTTGAAGAACCAAGGAGGGCGATTTTTGTGTGGCCTAAAGAGTTAAATCAGCAGAAGGGTTTTTTTTCTGAGTGGGTGGTGTTAATTTTGGAAATTGGCAAGAACTGGGATATGTTTTTGTCCTCTATCTAATAGTTCTGTGCCAAAGTTTGAAGATTTTCTTTTGAGCCACCGAGGATGAAATTTAGACAGACTTCAATAAATTAAACATTTGCATGAAGAATCCAAGATGAGAAATTATCAAGTATGAGGCACCTGTTAAAAAAAAAAAAATGATTATAGCTTAAAGAACAAAAAAATATGGGGGGATCCTATGACCCACCGACCTCCAAGTCTGTAATAACAGATCTGGGGTCACCTTGGAAATCTTTCGATGAGAGAGAGTATTTGAAGAACCAAGGAGGGCGATTTTTGTGTGGCCGAAAGAGTTAAAGCAGCAGAAGGGGGTTTTTTTCTGAGTGGATGGTGTTAATTTTGGAAATTGGCAAGAACTGGGATATGTTATTGTTCTCTCTCTAATGGTTTTGTGTCAAAATTTGAAGATTTTATTTTGAGACACCACAGGAGGAAATTCAGACAGACTTCAATAAATTAAACATTTGCATGAAGAATCCAAGATGAGGAATTACTAAGTATGCGGCACCTTTTAGAAAAAAAAAATTGATTATAGCTTAAAGAAAAAAAAAATTGGAGGGGGGGGATCCTCTGGCCCAGCGACCCTGAAATGTGTAATAGAGGATCTGGGGTCACCTTGAAAATCTTTCGATGAGATCTAATTTGCTAACGTATCATGACACCTCTGCTTGATTACCTCCATGCTTCGAACGCAATTATGCCGATACATCATCCGGATGACAGGAGTTGGACATATCATTACATCTGAAGATGGAAGCTACGACTTCCTTTTTGGATCGGAATGGTTACGTAACCATAATGGTTAGTTACGTTGCGCGGAAGGTCAGGCAGAACACGTTCAGGGATTCCCCCTCCCCCTTCTTAGGTTTTGTGGTGCAAATTTTGAGAAACTCTGAAATTAAGACCCTGGTGGGCGGGCATACGGTGATGATTCACAAGAGGATTTTTTTTTTTTTTTTTTTTTTTTTTGTCTATCGTCAAGGATATCCTCATAGTAACCCAAAAAGACCAGGTGGATAATGATGCACGGCAAGGTCAAAAAAGTCACAAATACGGCAAAAAAAAAAGTCAGAAATTCGCGCATAATTACCGATTCGGAGAAGTGCTTGAAGTCGAGTTGGGAGTTGTCCGAATTTGCGAGACTTTTTTTTTTTTTTTCTTTCTCTCTTTCTCTCACGTTTTCCGTCGCTCGGAGTAGGCTTCGAAAAGGAATGCTTTCTGCTGTGCGAATGCAAGCTTGATGTCAGTTATTAAAATGCGATAAAGGAAAACCGAAGACAACGAACAGGATACGATTCTCTTGTCTTTGTAATTAGGGTGCTGAGACAGCGTGCGCCCAAACAGTCGATTCCTGCGATGTGGGGGGTGGGCTTCTCGTGAAATTATCGCTCGTTTATTCCTGCGCTTGCATTTATGATGCCAAATGATTCGACAATGAATTGAAATTGTAAAGGTTGAAAATAGAAATTTCGTAAATAGAAATTATAGTAAATGGTCAGTATTCAAGCTTATTTTTTCTAAAATGTATCAATTAATTAACCCTTTGAGGCGCAGCCTTTCCCAATGCTGAAAAAAGGGCAGTCGTTGCCATCGCTCGACTTAACTACAAACAAGATGGCGGACGATCTAAACGTTCATCGCGTGCCGCAGACCTACGGACCCTTTTTCGACGACAGCTGGCTGTGCCGCACAGCCAGCTGTCGTCAAAAAAAGAATCTCTGGATCTGTGGTACGCGATGAACGTTTTGATCGTCCGCCCACTTGCTGGTAGTTAAGTCGAGCGATGGCAACGGCCGCCCTTTTTACAGCTTTCGGCAATCTATCCAGCTGTTCTCGCATTCTTCCATTTTTCAGCAGATGTCAGTGCTGTTAAAAAGAATCGTGACCATTTTTTTACGGGAAACGAAGTGATAAAAAGTAAAGGATTCTCGTGGAGCTATGTCACACGCAACTAGTTTTACAGAAATCAAATCTATTCTTCGTGACTGGCAACAGTCAAAACGTCAGAGCTCGGTATTCCCAGAGCGGGCACACTGCGCGTTAAAGGGTTAACTATGCAGAGTGTCTCGAAACTCGCGGGCAAAAATTTAAGGGGTGGTGGAGGAAACCAAAACGGTTTAGAATCACATAGGTATGAGATCGGAAACGTTGTTTTCACTTACCTATTAATAATCACTTTAATAATCAATCTTGTAATCATTGTATAATCAATCTTATAATCCATTTACTATCCCTACTTTAGTAATGAATCCTCTTACTCTAATCAATTTTAAGCAAGTGCTTTTTGTGAAGGATCCATTAATTTTTCATGAGCCATAGTCGGAAAGTTCACTATTATTCCAAAATGATTATTAATAGGCAGTGGCGGATCCAGAAATTTTTTTTTTGGGAGGGGCTAAATTTTGAAATAAAACTTATTTCACCCAAACAAAATATAGAATAAAGCAAAATTTTAGTCTAAACCAATGTAAAAACTTTTGGGAGGGGCGAAGTGATTAAAAAAGGTCACTTTACATATTCAAAGTGCATAATGAAGCAGAATGTTATCCTTTAGCAAACTCTTTGGGGGGGCTGAAGCCCCCCAGCCCCTCCCCTGTATCCGCTACTGTTAATAGGTACATGAGGACGACGTTTCTACCCCACATTGCAATGTAATTCTGAACCATCTCGGCTCACGGTACCATCTCTTTAAATTTTTACCCATGAGCTTCGAAACACCTTGTATATAAAAATACTCTTGAAACTCAAATCAGGTGTTCAGTTAAAACTGTTCATTGAATAGTTGCACCCTAAAACGACGCTAAATTAGCTGCAGCTTTTATCTGAAGGAACGTTACTCTGATGATTTGATTCTATTGATAAGTAAGTAACCCTGAGCAACGTTCTTCCGTAGGTTTGATTGCAGCTAGCTTAACACCATTTTTACTTTCCGAACATGTACCATGTAAGGAAAATATTGTAATCATGAAAAAATTCGAATTCGAGATTTTGGTGTATTGACACGTTTTGAGGGCTTCTGAATCCATTTATGCTATTTTTACGAGATGTATGTGTGTGTGTGTGTGTGTGTGTGTGTGTGTGTGTGTGTGTGTGTGTGTGTGTGTGTGTGTGTGTGTGTGTGTGTGTGTGTGTGTGTGTGTGAACACGATAGCTCCTAAACGAGGCATTCGATTGAGCTCAAATTGGGTATATATGTTATAAACCACCGTCGCAAGACCGGTATTGATTTTGGTGTGTATAGGACTTATAGTTTTTCTACAGGGCTACGAAAAAAGATTTCTTTTACATTATGGCCTATGGGAGGAAATTCTTGAAAGTGCGCTAGCATTTAAACGGTAGATCCGATTGAGCTCAAATTGGGTATATATATTATAAACCACCGTCGCAAGACCGGTATTGATTTTGGTGTGTATAGGACTTATGGTTTTTCTACAGGGCTACGACAAAGATTTCTTTTACATTATGGCCTATGGGAGGAAATTCTTGAAAGTGCGCTAGCTTTTAAACGGTAGATCCGATTGAGCTCAAATTGGGTATACATGTTATAAACCACTATCGTAAGACCGGTATTGATTTTGGTGTGTATAGGACTTATAGTTTTTCTACAGGGCTACGACAAAGATTTCTTTTACATTATGGCCTATGGGGGGGAATTATTGAAAGTGCGCTAGCGTTTAAACGGCGCATTCAATTGAGCTTCAGTTTGGTATATATGTTTGAATTATTCATCGATTAAAATTTATTAAAATGCTTGGTAATGATCTTAATTGTAAGTGTTCGGAAAGTCGAGTGGAGTCACTCCAGATTTTTTAGTGAAACGTTCAACTGCTTCTTTTGAATGTGTAATTGCTCAGCGAATATTGTAGGGATAATACTAATTTCATCACGGGCACATAAGAGCTGTAAAGAAAGTTGCTCTATTAATCACTCATCGAAAATGTAGGCGTTACTATTATTTAAAACTAGCTATACGAAATAATTCCCAGCTAGTGAAATAAATGTATGCGGCACGCTAATGATGTGGTGTACAAAATTTGAAGAGTTTTTCCTAAACTGTGTCAGAGATATGAAAATAAATATACGCTGATTTAAATTATTTTTTAATGGTTTTCGAATTGAAAAAAATCAGATGAATGATCATATTTCCATACACAAATTCTACGACATCTATAAATAGGAGACAGCATAGTCCGAACAGTTAAGTTGTTATCGAACGTGTTGAGTTCGATACACTACTCTGCGAATTGTGCTATTGGAAGCTATATTTTGCTTATTTTTAGAAACTTGTTTTTGAGGGGTGTATGTAAATTCTTCATTGCTGACTCCTGAGGGACTGTTTATGATTTCTCTCGTAAGTTTCCACTGAATTTTTTTTGCCTTTTTACTTTCCGAACATGTACCATGTAAGGAAAGTATTGTAATCATGAAAAAATTCGACTTAGATTTTGGTGTTTTTACACGTTTTGGGGGCTTCTGAATCCATTTATGCTATTTTTACGAGATGTATGTGTGTATGTATGTGTGTGTGTGTGTATGTGTGTTTGTATGTATGTGAGTGAACACGATAGCTCCTGAACGGGGCATTCGATTGAGCTCAAATTGGATATATATGTCATAAACCACCGTCGCAAGACCGGTATTGATTTTGGTGTGTATAGGACTTATAGTTTTTCTACAGGGCTACGACAAAGATTTCTTTTACATTATGGCCTATGGGGGGGAATTTCTTGAAAGTGCGCTAGCGTTTAAACAGTAGATTCGATTGAGCTCAAATTGGGTATACATGTTATAAACCACCGTTGCAAGACCGGTATTGATTTTGGTGTGTATAATACTTATAGTTTTTCTACAGGGCTGCGACAAAGATTTCTTTTACATTATGGCCTATGGGGGGAATTTCTTGAAAGTGCGCTAGCGTTTAAACGATACATTCGATTGAGCTCAAATTCGGTATACATGTTATAAACCACCATCCTAAGACCGGTATTGATTTTGGTGTGTATAGGACTTATAGGTCTCCTAAAGGGCTACGACAAAACTTTCTTTTATGTTATGGCATAATGGCATATGGGGAGAAATTCTTCAAAGTGCGCAAGCGTTTAAACGGTGCGTTCGATTGAGTTTCAATTTGGTATATATGTTTGAATTATTCATCGATTAAAATTTATTTAAGTGCTTGGTAATGATCTTAATCGTAAGTGTTCGGAAAGTCGAGTGGAGTCACTTCAGATTTTTTTATTTTGCGCGAGCAATCTTTGAAAGCTTCTGTACTGAGCAGACTGTTATAAGCTCGTTACTGGCCGTTAGTACCTGTGAATTTTGTACAGCAAGTTGTTCGACGAAGTTCTAGAAGCAATAAAATTTGTGTTCTGTCCTAACAAGTGGATTTTTTACTAGAACTTTTTACATACACTGGACTTTAGAACGCCGAACGTAGGAATTAAGCAGCATTTTCTGCGACAATATATACGAGTTCGATATTCGAGGAATAAAATTCAGGTCAGTATTTTTCGGACACACACACACACACACACACACACACACACACACACACACACACACATATATATATATATATATATATATATATATAATATAGAATAGCTTACTCACGGAATGTGGAATCCCAAGATAATCCATTGATAAAGTTAAAAAAAAAAAAGGTGTTTCTCTTGGTTTGTGGCGAACGTGCGAAAAAGGAAAAAAAAAAGATGAATTAGGAGGCGCAGATGTCGGTATGATGAGCGCTGCAGAAATATGGTATAGGCTGTTCATCAATGCAGACGTTCTTCCATTTCGGCATTAACGGCGTAGACCGTACAGGACGTTCTGTGAAGTACTTCAGAAGGTAACCTGAGTCATCAGCCGGTGTTGAAATCTCCCAGAGCAGGGCTGGACGAAGTTGGCCGGTGGAGAGCGGACTCAAGGAGTAGGCCATCGGCTGGTGTCGGTGAAGAGGCGTGCTGCATCTCCTGCGAACGATGGGCGATGAACCCGTCTCCCGGACTTTTGAGCGTTAATTTTTTTTATTTTTTTTTACGATTTAAAATTTTTAATTGGCACACAGGCAATCATCCTGTCGGCTATTTGAGACGTCGGATATTTCAAGTAAAGTTTCAGAGTTAAGGCAGGTAATATGGTTTATTGAACATTACAATTAAGTTACAATTTAGAATGAGAAGAGGGGAGGGGAGACGGGTACAAGAATCAGCGTGGACTCATGAAGCAGTTCCAGTGGCAGAAGTCCCCCGATTTTCGATGTGCGGGAGTATTTACGCTTACCACACCACGTGGTCTGCGAAGACACAACTCCTCCTCTCTCTTATCTCTGATCGAACCACACACATTTCCCAAGATGACCCGCATCCGGGGCTACAAGGGCGTGGGGACACGTGTACATCTAAAGAACTCAGAATCGACGGCCTGATGTCTGGCAAATAACAAAATAAGTAAAACATAGCTCCAGAGCGCGCGTGCCAAGTATGACAGGAAAGTAAAATTTACAGTGAAAGTACCCGCTTGAACAATACCCAAACTAGTAAAACCCAAATTACCTTTTTATACATTACATATATATATATACTGTGAAATTATATTACCAAATATTGACGATTTTTTCAGTTTTTATGCACAGAACAGTATTTTTTATTTATATATCTTTTTCCCTTCCATTTTCTGGATTTCTTGAAAAATTAATATGGCTTTGGCACCATTTTTTGTCTGTATTTTTTTCTCTATCTTTTTTTGATCCTTGGCTCTAGCTGTTTTTCTTTATGTCACTTAATTTTCTACGTAGGCATCGATTTCTAGTATTGGCTACATCAGTGAGCTTCGACCTCCATGTTGGTTTTTTTCTTATAGCTATGGTCGTAACCCCAGGTTACGCAAAACGACTCCTTTTATCAGGTAACCTGCAGAAACCTAGCTATTTTTTGCTTTTCTTTTAAATTGAAATGTGAGTATGGTGGTACTTGATAATGGAGTACTCCATTTCATCTCTACACCATTCTTTGAGTTTATGAAGTCAGGCTTAATCCCACATGTTCTCACCAGGCCTGTTTTCCCACTTCACTTTAGCTTCGGTAGCTCTGTATTTTACAATATTTATGGCCACTGGATTTCCAATTTTTATTCTTGGTGCCAGTTTTTTGTTATTATGTGCTATCCTTTGCTCGATGAATTACTTGGGATTCCATACTACGTAAGTATAGCTATATTATTTATATATATATATATATATATATATATATATTCCCAGTCGATTTATATTTACAGGAGTTAGCAAACGGACATACGAACAAACTATAAAAAGTAAAATAAAATAATGATTTTGAAATTTTAGCTCTGATTTTTGCACTTCAACAGGAAAATGAGGGGTTCGTGAAAAGAGAGATCCCGTCCAAATCACTACGTCGATAACAACCCGTCACGACCTAAATTAAGCACGGTAAGAAAGGAGCGTGGGAATCGCACACCTCCCCCCCCCCATACCCCCACTGCCCATAAGCGGAAGACAAAATCCGTTTGTCCAACTACATACACAACACTCCATTCTTTCCCCTAAAAAAAGAGAAATAATAAAATAAGATTAACTTCGCGTCGTTTTTGTTAACTCCCATCAAAAAATGAAAAAATACGCCATGAAGAGCTGCAACAGGAAAAACAATCCAATCAATTTCGAACGCGCGAAAATCGTGCGCGACGGGAGAAGACACGCTATAAATTTCAGCGCGTTTGGACGTTCTTTCTTCCCCCTCCCCCCCTTTTTTTTATAAAATACCTGTAATCATCATAGAAGCGTGTTCTTGATATCGGTGTGTATTGTGCTTCAGGATTGTTTGTGGGATAATAGTTTCTCTCACACTGTGCGAGGCAAGAAAAAAAATAGAACATGCGATTTCAATTTACCCGCCGGGATGTTACGGAAGGGCCTGGGGCTTATTGGAAGATATCAGTGACGAATAGTTCTCGCTCACGGATAGTCAAATACTTCGAATAAGTAGCTGCGACTCTGCATTTGGTGCTGGCACGATGTACATGTTAGGTCAATGTCGACGCTGGGACCTATCAACCAATCAAAACACACGGCTTTCTCCCCTTTTTCATAAACGAAGGCATTGTCATCAAAATTTCCGAGGGATCGGGAGACATCCATCAAGGAAGGGGGTGTGCTTTTTGACAGGGAAGGGTCAGAGTCAGCCTTGCTAGGGAAGGGATCCTTTTGTGGGAGTGAAGTATAACACTCCGTAATGCACACCACAGCAAAAACACGTCCATCTTCCACTCTCTGCCATCGGAATGCAAGTTTTCGCTTTCATCTGACGTGTCGGGGGGGAAAAAAACAGCATTATTTACGGTAGTGAATACGACATTGGAACGATTACGAGAGGCTCGTGCTAGCACACATCGGGCATTTCTCGGGTGACGTCATGAGAAAAGAAGGCTTGATTTATCCACTACCGGAAGCCGATCTGATATTATCGTGGTAGAGCCCCTGAGCGGAGTAGTAGTTGTAGTAGTGATTTGTGCATGTAAACTGTAGCCCTGGTATGAATGTGACATCGATGTTTTATTAAATATCGATGTTTTATCCATCGATATATTGAATCCGATGTTAGTTTGATTTCGATGTTTTTTTTCACATACTCGATTGTATACTTTATGCTTTATCAACGTGAACGGAATATACTTAACCACTTTTTTGTAAAGTTTACAAATATTGATTTCGCATCCTAATTTACAAACATCAATGCCGCATCCCTAATTTACAAAAAGTGGTAAAGTATATTCCGTACATGTTTATAAAGCATAAAGTAAACAGTCCACTATGTGAAAAAATATCAATGTCAAATAAACATCGGTTTCCAACAGCGATGGATAAAACATCGATACATAAAAAAACATCGATGTTTCGAAAACATCAATGTCGTATCCCTAAGCTCTGGGCCCTCTATGAATATTTTGCAAATTAATTGTACTTAAAACAACTATTTAGAAATTGCAAATTTTTAATTGCTTGCATGTACTTTCAACCTAAAATTAATGTAATGTTAAGAAACAATATGCAATTTTAAATGTTATCTAACCTCTATACCTTCCAACATTCTTCTCTCCCCCCCCCCAAAAAAAATTAATTAATAAAATAATAAAAATAATCTAAAGAAGAATTTGTGAATATCAAGAAAGAAAATGTAGATGTGTATTTCAAGAATAAAAGTTGTAATATTTTCTAATTAATTTTAAAACTGTTACTTTCATGTAAAAAAAAAAAAAAAAAAAAAAAAAAAAATATATATATATATATTTTGTGCTAATTCCTTTCTATCAGTCCCTGGATGCTGTTGAAACTGAAATACGAAATAATTTTTTTAAATTCTGTAATATTTTCCATTTACAGAGAAAGAAAAATAAAGTAAACAAATCCAAATCTTTATTTTACATAAAGCTGCAAGTTTTACGGAGCACTTTGCAATTTCTAACTCAAAGCAAAATTCCTTCTGGGGCTTTTTTCAAAAACGGTTTATTTCAAAAACTTAAAAACTTTCACCCTGAAAGCATTTTAAAGCTCAACCCCCAAAAAAAAAATTTTCACGAAAAATCCAAAAGTATATATCTGAATGTACTCTGACAGAAGATATAATCTGAAAAAAGAAAGAAAACATGACATAAAGTGCTAGGATACCCAACGCTCTCTCAAAACTCTGTTTCTGGTTCATAAAAATACGGAAGAAAAAAATAATATCTGTATAAGAAGTCGAAAGAGAAGAAGAAAAAAAAACTTGACCAAAAAAAATAAATATATATATATAGGAAAGAGAGGATGCGTAACAACTGAAAAGCTGTCAGGGAAAAAATGTTTGCTTGTTTCTTTTAGGTTAGAAATCGATGAAAAATCATCGAGAGATCTTGTATGTGGTGACATATGGAATTCGGGAATATCCGATAAACGCAGTTATCTTACTCGAAAAACAGAAAAAAAAACAAGCAGTGAAGGTGGTTTTTTTTTTTTTTTTTTTAGGTATTGGCATGGCATATGCTACATTTCGGATGCATTTGAGATCCAAGGCTTTAAGATTTGATAGAGACGAAAATTATTTTGCATAGTATTATATGTATGTATATAAAATCGTTGTGCCTAAATGAGTACAATTTTTCATGGGTTTGTCACATTTAGGGCATATTCAGTATTTTTAGGCATTGGCATATGCTACATTTCGGATGCATTTGAGATCCAAGGCTTTAAAATTTGATAGAGACGAAAATTGTTTTGCATAGTATAATATATATATATATATATGAGACGTCAGATATTTCAAGTAAAGTTTCAGAGTTAAGGCAGGTAATATGGTTTATTGAACATTACAATTAAGTTACAATTTAGAATGAGAAGAGGGGAGGGGAGACGGGTACAAGAATCAGCGTGGACTCATGAAGCAGTTCCAGTGGCAGAAATCCCTCGAATTTCGATGTGCGGGAGTATTTACGCTTACCACACCACCTGGTTTTCGAAGACATAACTTCGCCTCTCTCTTCTAAGTATTCGATCGGACGTTGCAGAAATCTTCAGGCGTAAGAGCATTGGTTCGCTTGATGAGTGCAGGTACGCAAACATGTTGGCATCCTGCGCTGTATAGTCAAGCCAGCAGAGCTTAAGGGTACCGTGGCTTGAATTCCTCTCTTGTCTGATGCTGTGGTACGTGTAGCTCATGGGAGCTGGGCACGTAAATCTGTTCGTGCTCGATTCTAAGAGTTGTTAAACGATACTCTGGGGGTGCGATTTCAGGTGCTAGTCTCTCTCTAGAATGGTTCAAAATTAGGAGACATCTTAGGGGTAACGTTGGTCTGCCTTATAGCGCCCAAACCGTGGCCTCGTTGTAATCAAGCTGAAGTAAGCCGCTGACCGGCCATTAGAAGAAAAAAACTTGTGCAAAGCCTATCTGCTTCATGATACTTTCAGAGGAAAAAAAAAATTAAGGCAGATAGGCTTATTGCACATAAGTATTTTTTTTCTTTCTAATGGCCGGGTCAGCGGCTTACTTGAGGCTTGACCACAACGAGAGCCACGGATGTTGGTCATTTCATGATGTGGCGCCTATAAGGCAGACCAACGTTACCCCCTAAGAGTGGTCTCCTAATTTTGTCTCCTTTAAATTAAGTCTCCTTTAAATTTACGTTGCAGACTGCTGCTCCGCATAAAAAAGTACTCCCCTCCCCCGAAAAAAAATTCTATGTTAAAGATTTTTTTTTTTTTTTTTTTTTGGACGATATATTTCATCATCGTTATGGATTAACTCTCTGAATGGCAACCATTTTCACATCAATGTTGAATAACAACCGGATATACTGTCCAATGCTGAAAAAGTACAGCTGTTGCCATCGCTTGTTTTAACTACCACCAACAAACCAACAATCATCAATCAAATCGCCAATCATGTGTCGCAGATCTAAAGAACGTTTTCGACGTATAGCTGTCTAAAAATAACCTCGAATGTGTCAAAAATAGTCTCCATAGATCTCAAAAAATATTAATCTTTGAATTCGCTTCGTATTTCAGAATCAATATCAAATATTGACACGAGAGTCCTTTTTATATAATTTTATTTGAATGATGTAAATATTAATTAAATGCATAAATTTTTCAGAATTGAAGCATTTTATCTAAACCAATCTTTGATATTTTTAAATAACGGGCTTTTTGCACATCTTTATTTGAAAACTTTTAATAAAATTTAAAATAGTTAGAGACTATGCATATTTTTATGAAATACGTAAGTCAATCTCTATGTATATTTCTCTGACATTGATTTCTCATGCCCTTTTTTTTTAATTGATTATTTTTCTCATGAAGTTTGTTATTAAATCTATACATTATAAAGTACCTTTTCTCCTAGCATATCAGCCTTTCAAACGGAGCATAAAATATACATCTTCCACTTGAAAGGGAATAAAAAAAAATATCTGAAATGCATTAACTTTAAACTCTCTTTAAAATTTGACTCCATATCAGAAGGGTCATGAAAAAAAAAAAAGCGAATAAAAAACAAATCAGCTTAAAAAATAATAAAATACCTCTCAAAAAAAGTCGTTCAAAGAAGGAAAAAACTGCTGCTAGGGGAATGTTTGCTTTTGCCTCCCCATTTTTTCGATCAATAAAAAATTGCTCGAAAACTTACATCTAGTGGCACATATATATTTTTTTTTTCTTCGCGAAAACTTTTTTTAAATGCAGTTATTTTTTTTTCTTTCTGATCTTGCAGGGAAAGAAACCGTTGCAGATGCTTTGCAGCCCTGCCTTGTAACAAAGATGACTAAAAAGAAACGTGAAGGGAGAAAAAAAAAGATTGCCTTTAATTTTCTTGGAGTAAAATAAGTCAATAAAGTGGAAAAAAAAGGGGAAAAAATAAATGCCTTTTCAACAAACAAGCTTTTCTTATTTTGATTGAAAATCTTGCATTAACGTAATCAATTTTTGCCCCTTCTATTTATCTGTGCTTTGTTATGTTTATTTTATTAATACGTTGATTTTTGTTTTAGGATATAGTTTTTGTAACTCTTTGAAATCAGTTAACAATGTTAACAAGTAGAATAATGGTAGCTTGTTTCCAGTTAATGAACTATTTTCGTTCCCGTGTCGTTCCGATTTATAAAATTCCACTTAACAATTGTCCGCGCACAAGAAGTGGAGGTAAAATGCATCCCCCTGACTGTATTTAACGCGCAGTGTTCCCGCTCTGGGAACACCAAACTCTGACGTTTTGACTGTTGCCAGTTACGAAGAATAGATTTGATTTCTATAAAAATAGTTGCGGGTGACATAGCTCCATGAGAATCCATTACTTTTTAGCACGTCCTTTTCCGTTAAAAAATTGTCATGATTATTTTTAACAGCACTGACATCTGCTGAAAAAATGGAAGAATGCGAGAACAGCTGGATGGATTGCCCAATTGCGGCACATCCAGCTGTCGTCAAAAAAGGGTCTCTAGGTCTGTGGCACGCGATGAACGTTTCGACCGTCCGCCATCTTGCTGGTAGTTAAGTCGAGCGATGGCAACGACTACCCTTTTTTCAGGATTGGGAAAGGGTTGCGCCTCAAAGGGTTAAACCCACTATTGAACCCATATTCAACCTGATAGTGGAGGTGTACAAAAGGGTTAGGAAAAAGAATATACTAATACATAGAGACTGTGCAACGGGCTCGCGAATTTCTTTGAAATTTTCGAAGTGGTTCTCAATTACAAAAAGTTTGGGAGCCACTGGTACAGTTCGTAGCATGTACATAAAAATATTTAGACGACGGTCAGACCGACACACAAACAGAGGTCGGAATGTTGAAAAGTAAGTTAAACGAAATATGGAGAAATTTTAAGATTCATCATAAATAGGAGAATCTACAACTTTTTTTGGTGATTTTTCACAATTTTTAACTATGAAAGGCTGCAGAGACTCCATTAGAAAAATTTCTTTTCATTCTTTATATGTGCATGTAAAAACGAAAAAGAAAAAAAGAAAAGAAACTTGAGATTAAAAAATATCTACATCGTTATTTTAGCTAGTGTAACTCTAAATTCGACCATGAGACTGTCCTTTAAAATATTACGAAACCTTTTTCTGTATAAAAAAGAAATACTTTTCAACAAATTTATGCACTATATATACAAAGATAACATTTTACAGTCTGTTTAACCTTCCGAGATTTTAATATTTGTTGAGCTCTGTAACTTATTTTGTTTTAGAACAACCTTTTCTAAAGAAAGCCTTTATTTAATTTGGATAAAGCTTGCAATTTTAAATTACATTAAAATCGCTTTATCGCATAAAACTAAATTTACATCGCAATGTTATTTTATTTAAAGCATATTTATTCTCGAGACAAATAATAAAATATATCTCAAATAGCTTGCGGCTGTGTGTTAGAGCAAATACTGTAAATCCAAATTGAGTACATTTTTCGTTTTTACTGATACCTTAAGGAATTTGCGAAATCAATTTATCCGATGCTTCCACGAAATAAAATATAGTAACTGCCGTCGAGGTACGCTTTGCTACTTATGTATAAAAGTGAAGAATTCATTTATTATGTATGTGTAAAAGTCAACTTTCCTAATGAATTTTTCTTAAAATTTTATTTATTTTTATGCTTCTTTAAATATGCAGTAAATTTTATAGCATAAATCTTAAAAAGGGCTGAATTAGAAGGGGGAAAAGCCGTTATTCGAGATATCGAGGTTTTCGATGTATGAAGGTTCAAGATATTGAGGTTACACTGTACATATATATATATATATATATATATATATATATATGTGTGATATATATATATATATATATATATATATATATATATATATATATATATATATATATATATATATATATATATATATATAATGTACTGTAAAACTTCCATTAAATGAAATCTTTTAATGAATGTCAATTTATCTCTCACCCCCTTTATTGAAAATTGTCCCAAAAATGCGACATAAAAGTAAGAATAAATTGCTAAGTATTGAATTGTTTATTTTTTTATTGTGCAATGTCTTATCCTACTGAATTCTGTATCCCTCAATAAACATTTATCTACTTAACTGTAACTGTGCTCGCGCACGCTTTCTTTTTACTTCTATACTTTTTTTCCTTCTTGATGTTACATTGTTATGTGATGTGCGTGTATCTGTTTCTTCCGTTCTAATTTAATAAAGTAAATGTTATGTTAACCCTTTAACGCGCAGTGATCCCGCTCTGGGATCACCAAACTCTGACGTTTAGACTGGTGCCAGTCACGAAGAATAGATTGGATTTCTATAAAAATAGTTGCGGGTCACATAGCTCCACGAGAATCTTTTACTTTTTAGCACGTCATTTCCCGTGAAAAAATTGTCACGACTATTTTTAACAGCACTGATATCTGCTGAAAAATGGAAGAATGGGAGAACAGCTGGATAGATTGCCGAATGCTGAAAAAAGGGCAGTCGTTACCATCGCTCGACTTAACTACCAGCAAGATGGCGGACGATCGAAACGTTCATCGCGTGCCACAGATCTAGAGACCCTTTTTTGACGACAGCTGGCTGTGCGGCACAGTTTTTTGCACATTGAATAACTATTCTTTGCAAAAGCACATCGCATGTGACAATGTTATTGAGCAGTTATATGATGAAATGATTTTTTTATTTCCCTGTCAAACAGTGCTTTGTGCTAGAAAATAATGCAAACATACAAATTTTTATTAGTTCCTTTTTTTTTTTTTTTTACTTTTTATGGAAAGTCATTCTCTAAAGATGTCACAACTTCCACATTCAAGGTGAATGTGAAATTGTAAGTTTTTCTAGAGTTTTTATTTTCTATTGTCTAGACAACTATTTTATTTTTACAAAAAAAAAATAAATAATAATAATAGTAATAATTCATGCATGTTTTGTAGTATACATAACAATTTCGTCAAAAAAGGGTCTCTAGATCTGTGGCACGCGATGAACGTTTCGATCGTCCGCCATCTTGCTGGTAGTTAAGTCGAGCGATGGCAACGGCTGCCCTTTTTTCAGCATTGGAAAAGGGTTGCACCTGAAAGGGTTAAAATCCCTCGCTTACTATGTTTGTGCCATAACTCTGCTAACATTTCTAAAAGGTTATGGACACCAGATGGAGTCATTTATTTATTTGCTGATTTTTAACGTTCGTTTCAAGGGTGCATCATTCATCCTCAAAATGGCGACTGGAACTTGGCGAATTGAAACGCTGAATATCATAAAATTAAGGATGCATCCAGATTAACTTGAAAAATGTGTAAACGCATCGGGCACTGGGCTAGCGAATGTGAAAGTGGGAAAAAAGAATAATTTTAAACATAAGCCTAACAGCCTGGAATTCATATCCACTCAGGATAACTCTCCGATAGGGTTACCAGGCGAAATACAGCAACCCTACTCGCCTAAAGCTCTCCCAACAATATCAAATAACAAAAAGCAAAATTTTTGGTGGGTTAAGATAGATGCTAAAAATTATATAAGTTACTACAGTTATCATCGACCCACGTTTGCAATTGCAAGGAAAGATCAGGAAACCCTCCTACTTCCAGTCGATGAAATACATTTAAAGGAAGAATAAAAGAAAAAGGAGTGTGAGATAAAATGATATATTCAATTAATATCGTTTTAATATGGCAATAATGAAACTAAAAAATAAGGAGGGTTCAAGCGGATCTCCCCCTGACGAGGCTCGAAGACCTGAGGAGTTTATACCGGGTTATCCAAAAGTCAAGACAAACTTTAAAAATTCATTAAAAAAGAGCAAATAATGATAGAAAATTGCGGTTTGCACAAATAGTTTTAGGGTATGATGGGATTTTTTTTTATGACAAGAAAGTTTGTAGTTCCAAATGTTACCGGTAGGTGGCGTTGACATGCACAACGGGAACCAAATTTCCAATTTAAAAAAATCCGAAATCTCTGTAATGATTTCTATGCAAATTGCAATTTTTTATCATGATTTGTTCTTTTTTAATGAAATTTTGAACTTTTGACTGGCTTTTGATACATCCTGGGTGCACCAAAATTTAAAAATTCATTAAAAAACAACAAACCATGATACAAAATTGCAGTTTGCGTAGAAAGCATTACAGAGATTTCGGATTTTTTTTTAATTGGAAATTTGTTTCCCACTGTGCATGTCCGCGCCACCTACCGGTAAGATTTAGAACTACAAACTTTCTTGTCATTAAAAAAAATCCCATCATACCCTAAACCTATTTGTGCAAACCGCAATTTTCTATCATTATTTGCTCTTTTTTAATGAATTTTTAAAGTTTGTACTGACTTTTGGATCACCCGGTATATGCACAGATGTCCCAAAAAACTGACTTAGGTCTTTTATTCTTTTAAATATTGAGCATAGTTATACACTATAAATTACAAAGTTGCGTAAAAAAAGTTTCGGAGTTTTATGGTATCGATTAAAATTTTTTGGAGATTGAATTGTAATAAAACAAAATTTAGATTTTTATGCAGCCCCTTTAAATTTTTGTACGATCCCTGAAATGTGATCAATGGACATGATTTTTTTCCCTTCGGAAGACATTGAAAAGTGGTTAAGTCAGCATACGTTCGCATCTCGGACACTTTTTACGATAAAATGTTACAAATGTATCTGTCATTTTCACTTATTGGAAATTTTTTCGGACCTGTAGTCCTTTAGTGTGATGCCTTCTTTGGACTTTCTATATTTCGGAACTATCATGAGATATAAATCCATTAGGTATCGGTGGGTATTTGAAAAGTTTTAGCAGCAGGCTGCTAAAAAAAAAAAAAACCTTCTTTTATTATATACATTAATTTTCCATTACAAGTCCATTAGTGCATCTTCGAACCAGTAGCGGATTCAGGGAAGGGGCTAGGGGGCTAAACATAACATATTTCACATATTACAACATATTTATCCTTAACTAATACAATTACCGTAGGATTATAGAAATTTAAACACAATGTAAACGATGTTTACATGATTGATTGACATTATTATCCTTCCAAAATTTCCCATTTTACTATTTTAAAGAATCAACCTTTATTCGGCAATGAACAGAATCGTGCTGAATTTATAAAGTGTTGGCGAAATTGGCGCGAATTTAAAAAAAAAAAAAATGAAAGATGAAGAAATACATCACGCAATAAAAGAAGTATAGCAACCCTAAAAAGCCGAGCATAGCATGGAAATAAAAATGCTGAAACTGTTGTGAAGGATTTAACAAATGGCCTTCTATATATTAAAACGACCTCTGCCATGACTAGGGGAAGGTAGAGGGAGAGGGGGGTGCTTTTATGTATATTTTTCGGGGCACCTCTCTCCCCCTGAGTGAAACACTACATGCATTTAAAAGAATGCAAAATGCCGCCGTTACCATAGCAACCGTTTGAGAAACAGGCGGAGCAACCAATAAAATGTTGACAAACCAGTTATTTTAAAATTCGCTGGTTTCTTTCTTTTTTTTTTTCTTTTATGCGTTAACGCCACTTGGGTTCGAATATATCTACCCAAAATGTTTTTATGCAACAGGAATTCTTTATTTTCATTTCTGCGAAAAATGGTGTAAAAGTAGGAATTCCGCCCCGTTTTATTTTTCTTCTTTATTCTGCATGTCATGGAATGATATTTCTCTTCCACCATTTCTTTTTTCTATGTTCCTTGAACTTTTTTTTTTACTCTCGTATCTCATATTGCGTGGCAACAGCCAAGCTCTTTTTTCTAATAAATGCAAATCAACTGCAATGGATACAGTCACGATGATTGAAAACATTCCTTGTGTAAGATTTTCGGTTCTATTCCCCCCCCTACCTTTTGGAGGGGTTGGGGGGGGGGGTTGAGAGAAAAACAATTCATCACAACACCGAGCGACTCCTTCATCTTCAAATCCCCCCCCCTCCTCTCGTTGCTAGGTAACGTTTTGTGGGAAGTCTTCATCGCATAATTTCCTTTTAAGTCTTCAACTCAAAACTTCGAAGCAAAAGTATATGTAAATATGCAAACTTCTGGATCTGTATTCCAGGCGCCGCCGCTGAAGGTGCGAAAAAGAGATATTGTCAAAGCCGCCACTAACGATATTTTCAAACATTAACCTCTGCCCAAAAGTCGGAAATACGTATCACTCAGATCGAATGTCATTTGCATTGAAAAGTAATATCCTCATGTTGCTTAACCCTTTGTGGCGCAACCCTTTCCCAATGCTGAAAAAAGGGCAGCCGTTGCCATCGCTCGACTTAGCTACCAGCATGAAGGCGGATCGATTGAAACGTTCATCGCGAGCCAAAGATCTAGAGACCCTTTTTTGACGAGCCAGCTGTCGTCAAAAAAGGGTCTCTAGACCTGTGGCACGCGATGAACGTTTCGATCGTCCGCCATCTTGCTGGTAGTTAAGTCGAGCGATGGCAACGGCTGCCCTTTTATCAGCATTGGGCAATCTATCCAGCTGTTCTCGCTTTCTTCCGTTTTTCAGCAGATGTCAGTGCCGTTAAATATAATCGTGACCATTTTTTTACTGGAAATGACGTGCTAAAAAGGGAAGGATTCTCGATGTCACTGGAGCTATGTCACCCGCAACTATTTTCATAGAAATCAAATCTATTCTTCGTGACTGGCAACAGTCAAAACGTCAGAGTTTGGTGTTCCCAGAGCGGGAACACTGCGTGTTAAAGGGTTAAGCGCACCAAAAATATTCACGATTTAATAAACGTACAAGGAAGTCATGGGATGTTCACATCCAATTTTCTTTTTCTCGTGCTGTAAGTCACAATAATCTCATGCTTCTCTTTCTCTTTCTGTAGGAGATGATTCCCAAACTCCCATCAAAGCTCCTTCGTCTCCTTACCCTCTCAAGTCTCCCCACTTCCTGCCCCTCCAGAATGGACCTGTCCAACAGCCGGAACCTTCAGCTGCCGTCGCTGCAGTGACCGTCACAGCCAGCACTGCCAATCCCGCCACTGTACCCATCTCCAGCAGCCACCTCGGGTCCACAGCGAATTCAGCGCCACTGCCTTCTTCCACATCGCCTGCAGGTCAGAACCTGAATTTGTGTTGTAGTTCCACTTTTTTCAAAATAAACACAAAAAAGTTTCATTGCCTCGATTTTTTTCGCTGTTTCCATGCTGTGACGTAGCGCCACAGTGGTAGCGTGATTCTCTGAGGTTTACTTAAAATAATAAGTTTTATTTACAAAAGTATTTACAGTATTTATGTACAGGCACATGATGAACATTACGAGAGTACCAAGCCCGGAGCAGTTCATACGGAGAACTTGCCTCCTCTCTCGCTAAAAGTCATCTCTCTCCTCCCTTCCAAAAACCTCTCACTCCCCATTCATCGGGGGTCAGCTCTCTTGACCCCAGGGGGAGAAGACGATGTGGGTCGATGACCGCACTACGCTACAATGCCATTAGGAGCACCGGAAAAATTCTGTGCAGTGAAGGAGCAGGTTCAAAAAATAGGGTTGGCATCCACCGTATACCTTAGATCTAGCACCCTCTGGTTATTATTTGTGTACTTTACTGCAAATTTATTGGAAGTAAAAAATTCGCATTAACCCTTTGAGGCACAACCCTTTCCCAATGCTGAAAAAAGGGCAGCCGTTGCCATCGCTCGACTTAACTACCAGCAAGATGGCGGCACAGCCAGCTGTCGTCAAAAAAGGGTCTCTAGATCTGTGGCACGCGATGAACGTTTCGATCGTCCGCCATCTTGCTGGTAGTTAAGTCGAGCGATGGCAGCGGAAGCCCTTTTTTCAGCAGATGTTAGTGCTGTTAAAAATAATTGTGACAATTTTTTTTACGGGAAATGACGTGCTAAAAAGTAAAGGATTCTCGTGGAGCTAGGTCACCCGCAACTATTTTTATAGAAATCAAATCTATTCTTCGTGACTGACAACAGTCAAAACGTCAGAGTTTGGTGTTCCCAGAGCGGAAACACTGCGTGTTAAAGGGTTAAAGCACAGGTCTTCCAAGCACTACTTGAGTTCTTTTGCTGTAAAGTCAAGCTTTTTAAAATGACGATTTTAAAACTGTCATCAGGCTGGCAAAAACACATAAAAAGCGACTGCAATTATGTTTTCCATAAGTGTGATTAATGCATTATTATTTTCACATCACAAACGGACGGAAGTTTTTCGTGCTGTGAAAATAATAATACATTACCGTGTTTAATCGCGTAATATGGGGGTTTTTACCAATATTTCATGCTGAAAGTCTAGGTGCGACTATTAAGCGAGGAAATCTGCTACATAATATTGTACCCTTCAAAGCTAAAACATTGCTGGTATTATAATAAAATTACTAACTTGCCATATGTTTCCAGATTATCTGCCGTTATTTTTTTCGTCAGTTGCACACAAAAAAAAGAGTCATTTTTCTATTTATAGTAATATGAAGGTCAAACACGCGACTGCGACTTTTATGCGATAAAATATTTTGACGATTTTTTCTGCTTCAAAACGGGGTGCGATTATTATGCAAACGCGACTACTACCCGAGTAAACACGGTAAAGAGTAACAGACCATATACATAGAGTGATTCGACGTTTTAGAAGTACAAAACTTTAAATTCTCAGCAAAGCTCTAGACACAAATACTCTTCTAAGTGCATGGCATCAATTTATTCTGTTAGCTCAATCATTTGAAATTATGATGCATAAGCTTTTTTTTCTTCGATATTTATTTGTGGGGGGTATTCTTCCGGAAAAGTGGAACACAAAACGAGAATATTTCGATTGTGTATCCAAAACTAAAAGTAAATTTTACAGCTCAATGTAAATGCATCCGTGTTCTCTACTACAGTAATCCCAATATAAACACAAATTTACCAATGTAATGATGTCTGTTTACAGGGTACGTGTAAAAAAGAAACAGCCGTTCAGGGGCGTAGCCAGAAAATTTTCATGCGGGGGGGTTACGACTACTACAACTCATATATATGTATAGGTGCGTGTGATAATGTAGTGAAGTATATACATTTTGTATGGCAAAAAATTCCTCATGGGGGGGGGTTATGACCCCCCTAACCCCCCCCCCTTGGCTACGCCCCTGAGCCGTTCCCTACTTAAGATTTCTCAATAGCCGCTGTTATAATTGTGCATCCTGTTTTACATTTTTGAAAAAATAATCATGAGTGAAACTAATTAACTTGAGCACTATTTTTTTTTTTCGTCTTTCTTATTTCTGAAAATATAAGTTATTAGTTCAAACTCTTGGATAAAATTCACCAAAAATCTTTCTTGCTACTCTGAGAACTTTTCCCAAGAGTTAAATATAAAAAATTACCCCCCCACTCTAATGTTCAACAGTTCCAAAAAAAATATTTGTATCTGAAAGATGTTTTTGTTTTCTGTATTACAGGAGGTGTACCTTTCCCATCTTCCCTGCTAAGCCAAGAGGAGTTCCCAGTTTCCCCCGCGGTCGTTTCCACCCCTTCCAAGACTGTCAGTCCCGTCTTGGGATCTTCCAAGAGCTACGAGAACACAGTCGTCAAGTCGTCCCACCGCGGCTCCGACAACGATGTGGTCCACTCCCTTCCGTATCCCATCTGCTCTTCCTATTCAGACTACACCGTGAGCTACGCCTCTAGTCAGTACTCGAACAAGCAGCACCCTTACCACAGCCAGGACAGCAGGTCAGAGACAGCGAGTCAAAGAGCAGCAGCTCACCACCAAAAGAGCGTCGCCAACAGCTACTACCACCATCCCCACCAGCAGCAGCCGCCTGCGTACGAAAAGTACCAGAGTTCCAAAGAGACCGTTTCGAAGAACAGTTCTTCCAAAGTCGTTGTGCCGTGCGAGGGCTACAAAAACGAGAGCTTCATAGGAAACAGTTACGAAAGCAAATCGGGAAACTCCGATTTGAATAGTTACTGTGTCGGGCAAGCGTACACGAACGAGAAACCGTACGATCCGCAGCAGTACTTGTACAAAAAGTCGTCGACTGCGAACAGCGTCTACGGTTACAAAACAAACGAGCTTCTAAACACTCAAACTTCTAGTGAGAATCTTGTTAAAAGTGCTTCTGATAAGCCTAAGATAGTAAACGAGACTTATCCTATTGTGACTAAAGCCAAAGTTCCAAATCGGACTACATACTACCAATCTATTGTTAATAAAACTCATTCGCGGCATAAATCTAGTCGAAGAGTGCTACCTGCCAGTGCTTACGAAAACGCAAAACCAGTGATAAACGACTTTTCATCATCATCAAAGTCTGATTTACTAAATGCACAGGGACATAAACCTGTGCAGTACAGTTCTCCGCATTATTCATCTGAAACTAAGAGGTCTGATTATTACCAACCTGTAGTAACAACAGCTTCCCATGTGCCAGATAGCTACAACTACACCAATCATAAATCAGATTCTCATGTAAGTACCAGCACAAGCCAGAGTAGCTGGAATAATTCCTACACAAATTCTAGAAGTTACAATAAAGTAAATCCAGAGCAGTGTGTTAGCGGATACAGAGAAAAACAAGCTTCTAATGCTGTGTACAATCCTACCACTAAAGCGTATAGTTATTACCCCTCGAGCAAAAGTTACACGGATGCACGCAACAAATTGGGTGTAGACGCTGCTCTGTACCCAAACAGTGAGTACTACCAAAAAGGGAATGGGACTTATTCCCGGTCTGCGAGCAGCCATAACTCCGTAAACGATGTTTATAAAAATTCGAATCATGTTACCGAAAATTCAAGCTATACAAGTAAAAATACTAGCTATCAACATTCCAGGACATTAAGTGATAAAAACAGAGATTACTATTCGAATCCAGAAGTTAACTACAAGGCCTATCATTCTGAATCTCTATCGAAACAGAGCACCGAAAATACCCATGGGTACAGAATTCACGGTGAAGTTAACTCCTACTCAAACTATAATTCAAATTCCCTAAAGCCAAAAGAAATACCTTCCAAGCCCATCGATATTCCAAAACCTGTCCTGCAAGACCAAATCGCACCAAACGCGGTAGAAACGAATTCGGTTGTTCATCCAGTCGTTTGTGAGTCGTACTACTCTTCCTCATTGCCAAAGGATAAAAGTAATTGTTACACACTCTCGGACCCCTCGCATTTCGTTCATCGGAAAACACCCCCGCCCGCACCGAAACCCCAAACCTCCTTTGAACCTCTGAAACTGCAAACGAAAGACACAGACAGCTTGCGGATACCTTCTACGACCACTGCCAATTCTTCCTATTCCCAAAGGCCGCCTGTGTCTTCGCCCCCGCCTGCATCGTACGACAGCTCTTCTCGCAGTGTCGTTAAGACACTCTGGAGTCCCACTGCTACGACGCCGACGGTCACCAACGCTCCCAGCCGAGAAATCATCACCGCTTCCAGTCGAGACAGTCACAGTTCCCACAGCAACAGTAGCATATCCAGTCTTAGCCAGCTAAGCCAATCACTAGGGTCTGGAGCTGCAGGTAAGAAAAGTCTTGCTGCATGCAGTCGTTGTAACTGACAACGCATTAAAACTAATTGCATGACATGAAAATAAATACTTTCTCCTTTAGCCATTTATAGGAATCTTTTAATTGGGCCCCGAATTCCATCTTCATATAAATAAGCTACCTTTGCTAGATCAGGAAAATTCTCTGTATAAATGATCCCGAAAAACACTTCACGCCATTCAGCTGAAACAATTCGATCAACCCCATGCAGTCTTGATTTAGAATCCAGTGACTACCTATTATCAGGGTGTCTACCGCTCCGGAAAATCCGGAAAGTCTGGAAAAAGCCGGGAAATTGGAAAATGGGTCCGGAAAGTCTGGAAAAAACCGGGAAATTGGGTAATGGGTCCGGAAAATTCACCAAAAGAATCAATTTTTTTCCTTGTTCTTTTTTTTACCCTTCCTCTTTAATTGTCAGACTGGAACCGAAAGCAACTGCAACGCATTTTTCGGACCGCGAAAGCATCAAGCGATGTGTTTGTATAAGGCGGGAAAAATGGGGGCTCATTAATCATGATGGGAGTGTAAAAGACAAATTATCTTACTTGGTAACTTATGGGTTAGGACCGTCTTTCCAAGAACTGTTAGTTAATTCTATCATAAATTGCAACTACTTCTGTTTCTTTTAACTGATGAAAGCTTAATCCTGTATTTCAAGAAGTTGTACAAAATATACAAATATAAATACAAGGGAGAGGGCAATTCCCTAAAGTAAAATGCATTGGTCAGGAATTTTTTTCCCGGGACCTCCCAAAAGTCAGGAAATTGACTTTCAGAAATTTGGTAGACACCCTGATTATTCTTCCATTTGAAAATTGTGTCGTATCGATCAGTGCTGAGGCGACTAGCAACTTCAAACAAGTTTGCAGCAATAGTTATCTCACAACAAGAGACTAAAAAATACATTGTAGTTCAGAATTTCGAATGGCGTTGACTTTTTTCTTTTTAAATTATATCCTACTTCTACGGAAGGATTGCCTTATACCTATATACGCTTATTTATCCAAAAATAGTTCAGCATTTGTATTTTAAACGACTCAAGGCAGTGGAAAAATAAAGCACAATTCCTGAATGTCATCAACAATCGGACTAGAACTCAAGCAACTTTTGGGTGCTTGTAAATCTTGTTGATCCCATTTCTATCAGAACTGGGAGACGAAAGGTGCCTGGTTCCAAACCAGGTTGCGTCCGTCTACCTAACCGTTCGAATTTTTTCCATGGTTTCCTCCGAAACTTAACGTAAATACGGGTTAGGACCCCTTAGAAAGAGACCACGGAGGGCACCCCACCCATAGGCGTAGATCCCAAGTGTAGATTATTATATATTATGCAATATGCATGTGTATTAGCCATAATCCCACAACAACCCTTTTCTATCAGAAATATATAATTTTCTGGTAAACGAATTAAACTTGATGCTCTTCAGCAGATCGGCGATTATTTCGATGACTCAAATGTTGATAACAAGTTATTTAAAAAGTATATTTTGTTACAAAGGTTTAATAAAACTGAAATTCATGGTGGTAATACATTCTGTTTTATACATTCTGTGCAGCCACATCTCAACTCTCCTCGAAAGAATACCAACGAGAAGGGAGAAGCAGCAGCAACAGTCTCAGCAGGTGCAGTTCACGAGATGAAACTCCCGCATGCACTGCGGCAACTGTAACGACAAGCGCTTCGCCAACGACCACCACTGCTGTCACAACCACTTCGGGAACCTATGGAGTTTCGGGGAGCCTCACGAGTTTAATATTTTCGAAACCGTCGTGGACGAGGTAATTGAAACAGCAGTAATAACTTGGATAAAATTGTGATGATTCAATTTTTAATGCAGCTGGTTCGAAATAGTCTGGTCTTTATCTGTCGTAATACAAGAATGTAGTAGTTGGTCACGTTATTTTTTTTTAATCATCATATGTCATTATTTTTTTTTTACATTTGAAATGACCGCTACACACTCAAAACAGTTTGAATGCATCTAAATAAAGCAATTATCTCAATTTTGTTCAATAACGGAGTCCAGATATACTTACAAGTAAAAGGCGTGACCTTATCGAATCTCCGATTTCAATTAATTTTTGTAGAAATGTAGCTCTTAACCCTTTTACGCGCAACCCTTTCCCGATGCTGAAAAAAGGGAAGCCGTTGCCCTCGCTCGACTTAACTATTGGACTATTAACTATAAGACAGCTGGCTGTGTCGCACAGCCAGCTGCGTCAAAAAAGGGTCTTTAGATCTGTGGCACGCGATAAACGTTTCGATCGTCCGCCATTTTGCTGGTAGTTAAGTCGAGCGAGGGCAACGGCTGCCCTTTTTTCAGCATTGGGAAAGGGTTGCGCCTCAAAGGGTTAAAGAGTAACGAGCACAATTATATGTTAAGGTAGTTCTAAATACAAAATCTCAGCATTCCACTGTTAAAAGTTTTACAGTTACGTAATTATTTTCGCCGCCAACGTTGGCGACATTACTTCTTTAAAACTGGAACTGCCACCATAAAATAACACATTGCAATGTGGTCTAAGCAATATGGCTGCTCGGTTACAGTTTCGGCTCCACTATCCGATAGCTAAGGCTCAAATGTTTTGAACGTAATTTTTTGAGAGTGCCTGTAGGTTGGTTCCTACAATTTGCGTCAGTGATTGCTTGTATTATGAGCTACATTTTCAAAAATTTAATTTAAACCGGTGATTCCAAGTTCGAGCCCAGTCCTTGTTAGTTATTTTATGCTTATACTGCAGATATGTGCTTCATAATTTTGTGCTCAGGACGTTCTTCATGATGATATCACATCTGAATGGAATCGTAACTAAAAAAAAAAAAAAAAAAAAAAAAAAATCCACCAACTATTATGCACGTGGATAAATTCGTGTGTAAAATTGATGGGTATCATGAAAAATGATACTTATAATAATGTATGATAAATGATTGCTGCGGTGAAATTAATCTTACGTAGGAATTAGTGTAACACGCGCGTTAGGATATACTACCAGCTTGTAAAGAATTTGGTGACTAAGACCGCAAATCTAACAAATCAAAACGTTTGTTCTTATGACAGTCTGCGCGAGTGAAACGATTCGCAAAAAAGGTTTTTCCTCAAAGAATAGATCCAGAGATACAACTGTTCCAGTTTATTACCCTATGTGGAAGGAAGCAGCTCAAAAAAATAAAACTTTAAGTATAACATTATCACCAACAGTGTGGCCAGATGTTCTTTGGCAAAAGTCACACATTTCAGTTGAAAAAGTAGCTTAATTTTGCTAAATGTCAGTAACATTTTTCATTAATGTAATGTATTTTATTATATCCAAATGCAATGAAAAAAAGGTAAATACACAGACTTAGTAACACTTGCTGACAAACAAAAAAATGGTGAAAAGACGTTAAATTTAGCAACAAATTGGCCTCACCATGGCACAGTGTGGTTATGTCACTGGAAATGGTAGACGGGCGAAGTGTGAAGGACCGATCAGATCGAATCTGATCGGTCCTTCACACTTCGCCCGATACACAAATCCGATATACGTGTTCACAATAGCAATAACAAGCAACAAATTGGCAACATTGCACCTATCTTAAAAACAAAATCGTTGAGGCTGAAAGTGATTCACTTGCACAGCACTGTCGTGTGTGTGATATGTCTTTTACTAAAATGCTGCATTATGTCTTATATTTTCAGTCCAAGCGTGAGCACCGTCTTGACCAATCCAAGTTCTCACTTCACACCGCCATCGACCGGAAGGGTCAGTTCCCCCGTGCCCAGCGTCTTGCCACTGGCCCCTTCACTGCCCAGTGCGCACCACAGCTCGCCATTCAGCCACCACACGCCACCGGCGGCCCTCCATCCGGCCGGCCCCCACGTGATGTTCGGACCCCCTCTGCCTACAGCCGGATCATTGTCTTCGCCTAGTCTGCCTCTCGCCACTGCAACGGGGCCAGCCCCCTACGGAGGTGAATCGCTTTTAGTTCCTCCCAGTGAGTATTCTAAGAAATACTTGCTTTAACACAAGACACAAATACTGGTGTCACCACCTGATGGGGAACGGAGAACACTACACAGGACGCCTGCAGTTGAAACACCCTATTTCGAAGTTATCTACTGCTGAAATTAGTCATTAAAAACTTTTGTAAACCACTTCATAAAGACGGGGAAGTTCGTTACAGTGCAGAAAAAAAAAATAGTTTCAAATATCACCACCAGATGTAGACAGTTTTGAATCCCCTGTACTTTTGGACGTCCTATCTTCTCTCCCTCCATAGTTAAGTAGAGTTAGGATGGATATCATGCCTCCAGATACCTTGTAACCGTACGTCATTAACTCCTCTATTTGAAATACGAGGACGTGCGTGGTTAATCAAACATATGTATAGAATGTTCTTTTCAAGACGTCACTAATATGTACTGTGACTTCGTTTTATGAGTTTTACATCGAAGAGCAGATTCCATCACTGAATTTAATTTAGACTTAAGAGGTTTAATAAAAATGAAATAAAAAGAAATTCATTCTGATGCATCATAGATTACAAAGAACGTGTCCTGCACAATCTCATTTGGGCTTACCGTTAACAAATAACAGCTAGGAGAGAAGTGAGACAAATATAAGGCTGTTTCGAGTCGCAAAACAGCTGGAAAACGTTGTCTAGTCTCTCAAAATCCCTATGTAACTAATGAGAATTGCAAATGTCTGTCTTATTTCGCATCTATCCCTAAAAACGGCAGAGATACCATTTCAGGAACTGCCGTTGCTTCCTACTTTGGATCTTAAGACAGCTCGCTTTAGCGCAGCGTCCCGCTTGCCTAGCAGTGAAACGTGCAAAGACCGTGCTGGAAAGCATACTAAATAGTATGATAAAGAAAAATATACTTAACTAAATATCTAAACACTTTCTTTGGATTCAGTAAATATAAAGGGTGGGGAGTGGGCCACTTTCCCGAAATCCCCCGAGTGGTGACATCAGTTCAAAAGAAGTAACTTACATTTCTGGTTATTTAATTTAAATAATTTTTTTTCGTGCTGTTAATATCACACTTGTAAAAATTTTACGGTATGCTATTGCTTTCTAAACAATTGTTAAGAGATCTTTTCTAAAACTCGTGCATCACAAGCCACTCCGTTAGAGTTGTAAACTCTTGATATTTTCGCATCACTTTATTAAAATAACTGTAAACTAGGTTCAAAAAACTTAATTGAACTTCCGAATTTATGATTTTACGAATTTCTAAAGTCGCACTAACGTTTCAGACTTTATAGATACAGTGAAACCTCACTGAGCGGCCACCCCACCGAACCGGAATATTTGGCCGCTCTGAAGGGATTTAGTCGCCTGACCATGGCGCAGTGGTTATATCACTGAAAATGGTAGACGGCCGAAGTGTGAAGGTCCCGGGTTCGGGTCCCATCGCGCGGTCGTCGATCTAACGGTCTGGAGTTTTGGTAGGTTTTCTCCAGATGTAGCGTGAATACGCGTTAGAACCCCTTAGAAAGTCCTCCTACCAAGGCATCCCTCATCTTAGGCAGATACCCCTCGTGCAGGTTTGCCTTAGCCATACACAATCACTGAAGGGTTTTATTTACTATTGTAAGATAATTACTATAATGCGTAATATAAACAAGCCTGACACATATTCCTAATTTAAAACTTATCTAAAGGAAAAATAGTACTTTATTTAATGCTTTCTTGCATTTTTTGAAAAAAGGATACTATTTGTGTCTGTTTTAAGTTTTTACTTTTCTCTGAAACAACCATTTTGTCAAGTTCATTTTTCACTTCAAAAAACATATCTCTAACCGATTCGTTTGCAACCACTTCGGAATTTCCGATAATTTCATCGGCTTTCCCTAAAGTCGCTCGTGTTGAAAGTTCAACTTGCTCGCCCTTACAAACTTCGTAGAAATTCCTCGTCAGGGACGGAATTAGAGCCTGAAAGGTACAAAAATTCCTTTTTAAAAACGTTTATATATACACAAACATACTGTTTAATTAATTTAAATCAAGCTCAAATTAATTATACATTTGATTAAAAGGATTTAAAATACGCTTACCTTCGACAGACTCCTGACCTTGAGTTTTTCAGCTCAGTGCATGGAATGAGTAGAATTTCCCGGCAAATGAGATGGGCGATCCCACTCGGTGGCCGTTTAGAGGAGGGTCGGATGGCCGCTGATAGAGGTTATTTTAACATTAGGTCTATGAGCAGAAAAATCCGCGCCATGAAAAATTGGTCGTTTAGAGGGGTGGCCTCTCAGAAAGGTTTGACTGTATATGAGCTAATTCGGGCGGTTTATTTCTTTTCCATCAGAATCTTTAAAGTATGGTATAATGTATATACAGTGAAACCTCTCCGAGCGGCTACCCCTGTATAGCGGTCACCCCTCTAAACGGCCAATTTTTCATGGCACGGATTTTTCTGCTCATAGACCTAATGTTAAAATAACCTCTATCAGCGGCCACCGGACCCCCTCTAAACGGCCACCGAATGGGATCGCCGATCTCATTTTTCGGGAAATTCTACTCACTCCAAGCTTTAATTTTGAGCGAAAAAACTCAAGGTCAGGTTTCAGGAGGAATATAAGACCGAGGAATAACTGGAATGGATTCTGTTATCTCTTTTGTATTCTCCCCACACCCATAAGATGGGGAATCCCTTGGACAATCAGGCGTTGAAAGTGTCCTACAAATGAATTTTTTACAAATAAATTTTTGTACCTATCAGACGCTTATTCCGTCCCTGACGAGGAATTTCCCGATGTTTGTAATGGCGAACAAGCTAAACTTTCAACACAAGCGACTTTATTATCTAAAAAATCTATGACATTATCGAAAATTTCAAACTAATCGATTAGAGATCTGCATTTTAAGGTGAAAAACGAACTAGAAAATATAGTTGTTTTAGAGAAAAGTAAAACTTAAAACAGACACTATTTGTATCCTTTTTTTTTTAAATTTAAGAAAGCATTCAATAAAGTATTATTTTCTCTTTGGATAAGTTTTAAATTTCATTTTAAATAAGGAATAGGTGTCGGACTTCTTTATATTATGCATTATAGCAATTATCTTATAATGGTAAATAAAACCCTTGAGATCGGCTACCCCCTCTGAGCGGCCAAATATTCTCGGTACGGTGGGGTGGCCGTTCAGAGAGGTTTCACTGTATATCATTGCTTAGACAATCATGTCTAGTATTTTTCGGGGCGGGGGGGGGGGGTAGGAGAGTAAATTAAAAAAAAAAAAAAAGAAAGTCAACATTGTGAGTATTTTTACATGTTCCACTTCAGGTGCGACAGCTGTCTTACTTTCTTTTTTTGTTTTTCACTTTTCCAGATCAGGACCTCTTGCGGAGAGAGCTCGACACCCGTTTCCTGGCATCGCAAGATCGCTCGATCAACGTGCCCCCTCCCCCGTACCTGAGGACTGAGATGCACCAGCATCAGCACCAGCACACGCACATGCATCAGCACAGTCCGTTCCTTCCGCCCCCGCTGGGGTCATCTCTGTTGCCGCCCAGCGCCGCACACTTGGTGAGAGGGCCCATTCGAATTCCTCAAAATGGCGTCAATCGGGGTAACTTCGAAGGAGGGGGGGGGGGGAACCATCTCAAAATCTCCGTTATGTTTAGTTTCAGAACTGAAATAATTACACTAAACGATCACTGAATATACCAATTTACAGTTACACTCCGGGGAAAAACAAGAAATAAAAATAAAAATAGAAAATCTGAAATTCTTCCAGATTTTGTTTACGCACTCAGCTGGAAGAATTTCAGTTTTTTTTTCTTTTAAAGCTATTAAATCAACTCTGCCAGAGGAAAATGGTAACTGTAAGTGCTCATATAGACACCACCTGTTCGCATAATTTTGTTGCTAAAAATTGTATCCATTGTTGTTTGGCCCCTCAGGGGCGTAGCCAGGTTGGGGGGATATCGGGATATATCCCCCCCCCCGAAATTTTTGGATTAGTGATATAAAATCCGTGTATTTATACACAAATAAGTTCATAATCCCCCCCCCCCAGAAATTTTTGGATTAGTGTTAAAAATCCGTCTATTTATACACAAATAAGTTCATATCCCCTCCCGAAAAATTTTCCAGACGCATATCCCCCCCCCGAAAAATTTTCCTGGCTACGCGCCTGTGGCCCCTAGTGGTGAAATGTTTTGGATGAGTGCGTTTTGGAAAATCTAAAGTATCCATTTCAGTTACGAAATTGGATGCTTGATTGAAATTTAATTCTATGAAATATAATTCTACTAAAACAGGCTTACAATCATCCTCCTTCAGCAACGTTTCGAATAGAGCTTCTAATTTATCTTCAAGAAATTCGAGGACTAGCGTATGTAACTGCAAATCTCACTTTATCTTGAATATACGCGATGACCATTTGAACACCATTGATTATGTTCGTGTAGGCATGGGTGAAGTGTTTAATATTCTTTTTATAAAGTTTTCCTCTATAGAAATCATAACTCCAGATGGCTTTCTGTTTTGGAAACCACTGTCTATCCGTTCGACCCAAGTGAATCCTGGTATTTGAAAATCATCTGAAGGGATAGTCCATGTTTCCGTTAGCATTATCCAATCACTCTGCAGAAAACATGGATCAAACGGAAAAGTGACCACGGCGCGCCGCGAAGACAAAAATCCCGTGCTTGAAAGAAATAGCACCCGAGTGCTAAAAATAAATAAGTCGGAGATCTTACAATATTTTGAGTTCTATATGTTACGGAGATAAGAGGTTTATTCCTTTATTTTTGGTTTAATGTGTTGGACTTCCTAGTTAGAGGATTAGATGCATATAAAAGTAACTTTATAAAAAATAGCCTGCAAATATTTGACTTAGAAACATATTCATTTTTGCTTGCTACAAAACATAACAAACTTCACAATTGACTTTTTAGAAAAACAACATTTTCTTTTTAAAAAATTATTGTGGCTCTAAAAAGCTCAATTGAGAAGTTTGTTATGTTTTGTAGCAAATAAAAATAGATATGTTTCTAAGCCAAATATTTGCAGGCTGTTATTTATAAAAATTACTTTTCTCAACTTCTCTAACTGGAATCCAACAAATGCTTTCTATCATTCTACAAAGGTGATCAGTTTAAAACTTGGCAACTGTTCTAACACCGAATATAATTGTTTGAATATTATATAAGTGTGGGAGACAATTTCCATCACTGTGGGACTGCACCGTTAACTCTTTGAGGCGCAACCCTTTCCCAATGCTGAAAAAAGGGCAGCCGTTGCCATCGCTCGACTTAACTACCAGAAAGATGGCGGACGATCGAAATGTTCATCGCGTGCCACAGATCCAGAGACCCTTTTCTGACGCAGCTCGGCACAGCCAGCTGTCGTCAAAAAAAGGGTCTCTAGATATGTGGCACGCGATGAACGTTTCGATCGTCCGCCATCTTGCTGGTAGTTAAGTCGAGCGATAGCAACGGCTGCCCTTTTTTCAGCATTGTGCAATCGATCCAGATGTTTTCGCATTCTTCCATTTTCCAACAGATGCCAGTGCTGTTAAAAATAATCGTGACCATTTTTTTACGGGAAATGACGTGCTCAATGGTAAAGGATTCTCGCAGAGCTACGTCATCCGCAACTCTTTTATGGAAATCAAATCTATTCTTTGTGACTGGCAACAGTCAAAACGTTATAGTTCGGTGATCCCAGAGCGGGAACACTGTGCGTTAAAGGGTTAAACGATTTCGTTCAACTTTTCCCCATACAATAGATCTAAGTAAGCTGCATCCTTTCTTTGGAGGAACTTTTCACTATTATTCAGTTCCTTTCATCAGTTTAAGCAGCAAATCATCGCTCAACATTTCTCCATACAAAGGCTGCAGCTAATTCAGCACCATTTTATGGTGAAATGTTAGCTACTTAAATTAACAATGTGTTACAATTTTATTTGTGAGGTGAAACAGAAATGGAGACGCACAATGTTACTTACTTAATCCTGTAATCATTTTATTTTTTAAAAAAACATTATTTAATTCAATTTTTTTTTTTTAACATTTTTGAAAATTTTTGCCACCATTTTGAATTCAAACATGAACAAAACAGGTCGAACCAAGTTTTTTTGACACACTTCACAACATTGTTGGTGTTACTGGCGAGATTTCTTCAGTTATAGTTTGAATTCATCGATGTTTGCAAGACTTATCTAAAAAACACTATCTTTAAGATAACACCACACACAAAAAAAAAAATCTTTCACCTCACAAATAAAGTTGCAACAATCCAATTGTCTCACACACTTAGACAAGGCTCAAAGAATTATATTTCCGTGATAGAATAGTTGCCACATCCGTAATATTTTACGAGTAATAAGAAAAACCAACAGGTACTCTTTTAAATGGATCGCCATGCATTTCAATTTTAACTTTTTGAAAGACCGTCTGCATATTCATTTTTGACTTGAGATTGAAATATCCAATACAAATCATTATTTTTTATTGGCTTAATCCTTTTCGTGAACAATTGCTCCATATACGAAATCTGTCTACTGGACGCTTAAAATAAGGGATGAGGAAGTTTTCAAGTAGGGACTGTACTAATATTTAGCTCTGTGACTAAGAAAACTGTGACTAAGAAGAGTCGGATAATGCACGGAATTGTAGATTCTAACATAGGGTTGCTTAAAATTCCCTTTCAACTATAATCGCTGATTATCTTCAAAAGGGTTGCTTTAAATCAGGTATGGACGACCTTTGAAAAGTTGTAGGCCAAATTTTAAGATGTTATCGAAAGATTTTAGTGAAGTCGCGGGCCGTATAATTAGGATTTATATGGGATTTTGAATGGTTTATCTTGGTTTTATACTGTATTTAGATATGTTCCACCGGCCGGACCAAAAACAGGTCCGCGAGACGGAGGTTGCCCATATGTGCTTTAAATGATAAAAATTTATTTTCAAAGGTTTGGAAATATATATTCATTCTGGTGAAAAGAATAAAAGGTAAACATGTTCACATTCATGTGTTGTTAAAATAAAATTTAATAACATAATTAATATAAAAAAATTTAATCCACTCGAAGAAAGTCATTATCGTTGTCGCTTAGGTTTTATAAATTAGATTTTGAAATTAAGTACTGTAATGAAGTACGTTAACTATTTTAGGCGTTACTGCTTGAAATTTAAAATTTCTCTTGAACATTATAGGTTTCATTTTCAGTGCTTGGTAATTAATAAGCTATATCAATGACGCTTTCCGTTGAAAATTAATGAAGATTTTGTATTTTGGGGAGATTTGATCTACCGATTTCAAATATTGAATGAAACTTTTGGACCTCCATTGCGCTTTCAGTACTTGGGTTTTGTATTATTAATAGGTAGATGACCTCCTCCTGGGACAAAAATACCAAATTAATGTTATGCTATCTTCTTTTGCCTGTATGTCAGTTGGAGTTCAAAGTTACCCTGAATGACTTCAAAATTATTGAGTCAAACTTAACGCTTCTTTTTATTCATAATGGTTAATAATAATAGTAATAATAATAATAATAATAATAATAACTTATTATTTTTACAGTACGACAGTATTTTAGTAAAGTTGCGGGCCGTATAATTAGGATTTATATGGGATTTTGAATGGTTTAGCTTGGTTTTATACGGTATTTCGATATGTTCCACGGGCCAGACCAAAAACCGGTCCGCGAGACGGAGGTTGCCCATATGTGCTTTAAATGATAAAAATTTATTTTCAAAGGTTTGGAAATATATTGATTCTGATGAAAAGAATAAAAGGTAAACATGTTCACATTCATGTGTTGTTAAAATGAAATTTAATAACATAATTAATATAAAAAAATTTAATCCACTCAAAGAAAGTCATTATCGTTGTCGCTTAGGTTTTATAAATTAGATTTTGAAATTAAGTACTGTAATGAAGTACGTTAACTATTTTAGGCGTTACTGCTTGAAATTTAAAATTTCTCTTGAACATTATAGGTTTAATTTTCAGTGCTTGGTAAGTAATAAGCTATATCAATGACGCTTTCCGTTGAAAATTAATAAAGATTTTGTATTTTGGGGAGATTTGATCTACCGATTTCAAATATTGAATGAAACTTTTGGACCTCCATTGCGCTTTCAGTACTTGGGTTTTGTATTAATAGGTAGATGACCTCCTTCTGTGACAAAAATACCAAATTAATATTATGCTATCTTCTTTTGCCTGTATGTCAGTTGGAGTTCAAAGTTACCCTGAATGAATGCAAAATTATTGAACCAAACTCAACGGTTCTTTTTATTCATAATGGTTAATAATAATAATAATAACTTATTATTTTTACAGTACGACAAATTTCCCAAAGTGGATTCCAGTTTTTATGGAAGAAATGCAGTAAGTATACTAAATAATTACTTGTTAAGATTATTATTAGCTTCGCTAGATTAACTTCGCTTAAACGCATAACTTTGAATGCTTCGCTGTAGCCCAGCACCTTTCATGCTGGGCCCTAGTGCACAGGAGAGGAGGAGTTTATCCCCCATATCTCCCTTCCCCCGATTGAATGCATCACCCCCTGAAATAAATTTGGGATTGAAAGCAACTCCTTTCAACCCTTCTCTTATAAATTGCACTTTTCCCCTATTACAAAGCACTCAATGGTCGAAGGAGTTGTTTGGGTTAGCAATTAAGCTCCCGCATTTTTTTTTCTGAAAGTTTATTTTTTTTAAGAACTAATTAATCAATAGTGTATTCACCTTTGTTGTTTACAACTTCTTTGTTGTTTACAAATTATTTAAAAGTTCAACAAGAAGACCCCCTTTAACACGAGTTCACACAAGACGGATTCATAGAATATGACGTAAAAATTGCGATCGTTTTCGTATAACACGTTAAAAGAAACTCGTGCAGCACGGTAAAATGAGACAGATGTTCTGATTTTATGACGCTTTATCTCCTGTAATAATTATAACTTTTGAATGGCAACACACAACGTCATTGTGTTTGTAAGAAGTGCCAATAAGTTTTGCAGCGATTCTACCGCACAGTTCGCACTCCAGGTGGAGTATAGCTCAGGCTCGTACAAGACGGATTCATATAACACGGAATGTATCTACTTTGTGAGTAAGTTTACTGTACTGTTCTGGGAAGTCTACTGTAAATAAATAAAAAGCGGCTTGAACTTAGTTGCCAACCCAGTAGATCTGCTCACTTACTTGGTACAAAGTTTTGTGCTCTGGGACGTTAAATCTTTTGCATAATGTTTTATTCGCTTTAACATGTGTTTAGTTTCGTTAACATAATTAAAAAATTGTCCCTGTTTTGTATCTTTTACAGCTGGGTTTACCGGGTTATCCTTCCCTATCGCCACTTTTGGCTCCCGGTTCAGCAACCGCTACTCCTACGCCATTTGCTCCACCTGGACACCTCGCAGCTTTTCAGCCAAAGGTAAAGTACCATTATTAGAGCAGTGTACTGCAATAATACTAGTAATAGAGCAATGTACCAACAATGATTTTATGTATAATAATGGACTGTAGATGATGATAAAATAATGTCTCATATTTTTTAGTCCTTAAATTTAGAATTTAGGATATTTAAGCAAAATGTCAGAGTAGGGAGATTTTGTTGATGACAAATCTTCAAGATTAAGAATCTTTTTTTTGTGTGTGTGTTTGTGTGTGTGTGTGAGAGAGAGAGAGAGACAGAAACCAGTAAAAAATACAATATTTTCTAGTTGCCTGGAAAACTTATTTTTCTGCACCGGTGGTCTATCGACATTGCAAACAACCGTGCAGTCATTAATTAAAATGATGATTGGCTTGTGTGCAACCACATTGACGATAACACATCATTGATAATACATTATTGATTAATGACCACATTCGCGTCACAACCGTTTATCATATTATTTTTTAAATATTTGAAACGGGTTTCGTCAGAGTAGGGGGATTTTTATTGTTAACAACTCTTAAAATTGATAATTAATTTCTCAGGCGAAACCTGTAAAGAAAAAGGTAGCTCCCTAGTTGCCTGTAAAACGTGTTTCACTGCATTGGTTGTCTATCAACAATGCAAACAACCGTGCATTCATTAATTATAATGGTTGACGTAAGTGCTTTCATATTGACTAGTTCGTTTCACAACAGTTGTTTCTTGTTATTTAAAAATATTTGAAACGAATTACATCAGAGAGTAGGGAGATTTTGTTATTAACAACTCTGAAATTCATAACTAATTTCTCAGGCGAAACCTGTAAAAAAAGGCATTTCCCTAGTTGCCTGTAAAACATGTTTTACGGCATTGGTTGTCTATCGACAATGCAAACAACCGTAGAGCCATTAATTATAATGGTTGACGTAAGTGCTTCCATAGTGACTAGTTCGTTTCACAACAGTTGTTTCTTATTATTTAAAAATATTTGAAACGAATTTCATCAGAGTAGGAAGATTTTGTTATTAACAACTCTTAAAATTGATAACTAATTTCTCATCCGAAACCTGTAAATAAACGGCAATATTTCCCTAGTTGCCTGTAAAACGTGCTTTGCTGCATCGGTTGTCTATCGACAATGCAAACAACCGTGGAGTCATTAATTATAATGATTGGCTTAAGTGCATCCATATTGAGTAGTTCGTTTCACAATAGTTCACAATAGTTGTTTCTTATTATTTAAAAAAGATTTGAATAGAAATTCATCAGAGCAGGGAGATTTTGTTGTTGACCACTCTTCAAAATTGATAACCGATTTCTTAGGCGAAACCACACAGTAAAAAACAACAATTTTTCCATGGTTGCCAGTAAAACTTGCTTTTCTGCTTCGGCTGTCTATCGACATTGCAAGCAAACTTGCAGTCATTAATTACAATGGTTGGCGTATTATTACAATGGTTGGTCACATTGACGAATTCGTTTCACAACAGTTGTTTCTTAAAGATTTTAAACGAACTTTGTCTCACATTTCATATTATCAAAAGAAAACGTTTCTAAATGAAGAAAACTTCTATCTTAGCTTAGAAGGTCAATGAAAAATCTTTTTCACGTACAGTCTTTGAGACACTTTTTTAAATTTCTTTTAATAAATTTTGAGTGATTTTAATTCTATTAAGGTGTAATTCTGTTAATAAATAAATATTTATTTACAGTGTTATCCCATAAAGAGAGCGTTTATTTTTAAAAAAATATTAAACAAAAGCTTTTTTAATTTTTTGTTTAATAAGTATATTCATGTATAAACTTATTAAGCGTATTTATTTATTTTATCAGATTTCTCCTCTGGTGAAAGCTAAAACTGTGGTAAGTAAAATATATAAATTTAATAACTTTGTCACATTTACTTGAATAGAATTAACTATGGAATGGATTACTTCTTAAATAACCCAGTAATGCAATTAATAAGAATCACACAAAATATCAAATTTTATTTATATTTTCACTCTTTGATCTAAACTAAAATATTTATAGGGACAAATTTGAAATATGTTTTAGAACATTCTGAGCCAATCTATTGCAATAGATTAATATGTTAGGCTATTTTACCGACTTTTATATGAGCTGGGCTTGTTTTTATTTTAATTTGAAGTACAAACATGGAAATTATGTGTGGAGCAACGTATCCTATAAATGGCTGCAAACGTTTACACTGCAAATCTTTGAACACATTTTAGAACACTTTTTGGAACACTTATTTTGTCCCCTTTTTGAGAACACTTTTAAAAGCACATTTCAGAGCACTTTTTGGAACTCATTTCAGAACACTTTTTGGAACACACTTCGGAACACTTATTTGTCCCCTTTTTGAGAACACATTGTAGAATACTTTTTGGAACCCGTTTCAGAGCACTTTTTGGAGCACTTATTTTGTCCCCTTTTTGAGAACACTTTTTGGAACACATTTGAGAACACTGTTTGGAACCCATTTCAGAATACTTTTTAGGACACTTATTTTGTCATCCTTTTTAGCACACTTTAAGGAATGCTTTTAGGATTAGATTTGAGAACACTTTCTAAAAAGTAAGAGCAGGTGCGGCGGAAGTGACGTCATCAAGGGGCGCGGCCGCAATTGGCGTAAGGGGTGGAGTTAAGTTGTTTCTATCCTGGATGGTTGAGTTGTATTTTTTCTGGATTTGGAGTCAGCTATGTTTCGATTGGGACATTTTAGTTATTTCATTTAATTATTAATTAATTAATTTTAATGCTGCCATTTGTTATTGAATTTTTAGTGCTGCAATCTGGTGTTATGTTTAGGAACTACTTTTTAGTTTTGGAATTGGACTTAGAATTTTTTAGAGTTTGGAACTGATTTTAATGAATTTTAGTTCGTTCCTATAATTTTGTGCTGTCATTTGTTATTGAATTTTAGAATTAATTTGTGGACTTGGATTTTATTTTTTCTCACTTACCGGCAGCGGGATTCGAACACCGAACCTCCCGATGCCAATTCTATACCGTTCAGGCTACTCGCTCATAGCAATATCGTTGTAACAAAGAAAGCAATGATTTCACCAGTGTTCCCAATCTGTACTCAAATGTGCTCCTAATATGTGTTCCCAATCTATTCTTAAGGTGTTCCCAATCTGTTCTCAAATGTGTTCCTAAGTTTAAATTAACAAATATCCTAAGCATAACACTTTCAGAACATTTTCAGAACACTTTCGGAACACTTCCTTTATAAAGAATCACATTCGGAACGCATTTCAGAACACTTTTAGGTAACTGGAACACTTTTTTCCAATAAATGTGTTCCCAATGTGTGCTGGGAATTTGCAGTGTACTCTTTGGATAACATTTTAAAAGACAGTTTCCCTTCACTTCAAACTCACTTCACGAAGGGCGTGTCTCGATTCTTTCTTGAGCTATGGAAGTGTCTTTGGACCATTCACATACTTTTCCGTTCAAAAGACGTAAATACAGTGGCATAGGAAAGGGAGAGGCTTAAGGGCTCAAGCCCTCCCCTCAGTCCCCCCAAAAGTTACTGAATTTGCTACGTCCTTGAAAAAAGAAGTCCATTGGTGTCCAAACACACAGTCTTGGTGGCCAATTCCCATCTCCAAGTAATACGACATTGCGGAATTTTCAGATTTTGTGCGCTTTGCTCGATCATGTAATTACGCATGATCAAACTTCAATACTTCCTAATGCTAGTTGTGAAGAAATTATACATTCTTTATTCACCACAAAAGAAAAAAAAATAGGAATGAGCCTCACTTTAAAATGTCAGGTCATTTTGAGACTTTTATTAAAGTTATTTAACCCTTTAACGGGCGGTGTCCTCGCCGTGAGGACATCAAACTCTGACGTTTTGACTGTTGCCAGTCACGAAGAATAGATTGGATTTCTATAAAAATAGTTGCGGGTGACATAGCTCCACGAAAATCGTTTACTTTCTAGCACGTCATTTCCCGTCAAAAAATGGTCACGATTCTTTTTAACAGCACTGACATCTGCTGAAAAATGGAAGAATGCGAGAACAGCTGGATAGATTGCCCAATGCTGAAAAAAAGGGCAGCCGTTGCCATCGCTCCACTTAACTACCAGCAAGATGGCGGACGATCGAAACGTTCATCGCGTGCACAGATCTAGAGACCCTTTTTTGACGACAGATGGCTGTGCGCGGGCACAGCCAGCTGCGTCAAAAAAGGGTCTCTAGATCTTTGGCACGCGATGAACGTTTCGATCGTCCGCCATCTTGCTGGTAGTTAAGTGGAGCGATGGCAACGGCTGCCCTTTTTTCATCATTGGGAAAGGGTTGCGCCTCAAAGGGTTAATTAAAAGAAAAAAACTAGATTCGTCTCTAAGACTTTTGAACCGCTTTAAAAATAAACCACGTTATTAAACTTTCGATAAAATTAATACAGCCCTTTACAAAGCGCTTTCATTAGCAGTTCTATTCCTCATGCAACTTTCACAAAAAAATTCTGGATCTCAAAAATTACTTGTAAGTGCGATCGTGTAGTAGGGAAATACTGTAAAATATCATAGACCTTTCCTAAATATTTCGAAACTCTTGTCAGTCAATCCTGATTTGTAGAAATGCATTGCACAGTTTGTGAAGAGACATGATGCATCATTTTAGGTATTTATAATATTGTTGAGTTCGTTAAAGATCTCGTGTTTTCAAAAGTCTAGAGTTGCATATATGAGGGAAATGTAGACACACCCTACCTATTCTCATATCTCACAGTCATTTGATTGTCTGTTGCAGAAATCGGGCCGATGGTGTGCCATGCACGTGAGGATATCCTGGGAGATCTACCACCATCAGCAGAAACAGCAAGCAGAATCTCAGAAAGGTGGAAGCGGCTCGGCCAAGGCTGTTTCCGACTTATTGAGGCCACCCAATCATCTCTTTGGTTCCTTGCCGAGACCTCACGAGCTGGGCTTCTCCTCTCCTCTGCTCAATTCAGCAAGTATGAAAACGAGTTTGCTTTACCATCCATAAATCTACTCATGGCTCCCCAAATGTTGACTGTCTGCCTCCCTGAATTTTGATAGGTTAGACGTAAAATTATATGTTGATTCATCTTCAGTTCAGCTTTCGCTGCAGTAGTACTTCATATCTGTGATATAAAACGCACGCGTGTCGTACACGTTTTTAGCATTCAACTTTAAATTTGCATTAGCCCTTTAAAGCGCAGTGTTCCCGCTCTGGGAACACCAAACTCTGACGTTTTGACTGTTTGCAAGTCACGAAGAATAGATTTGATTTCTATAAAAATAGTTGCGGGTGACATAGCTCCACGGGAATCCTTTACTTTTTAGCACGTCATTTCCCGTACAAAAAATGGTCACGATTATTTTTAACAGCACTGACATCTGCTGAAAAATGCAAGAACGCGAGAACAGCTGGATAGATGGCCCAATGCTGAAAAAAGGGAGCACAGCCAGCTGCGTCAAAAAAAGGGTCTCTAGATCTGTGGCACGCGATGAACGTTTCGATCGTCCGCCATCTTGCTGGTAGTTAAATTGAGCGATGGCAACGGCTGCCCTTTTTTCAGCATTGGGAAAGGGTTGCGCCTCAAAGGGTTAAGAGATTACCTCTTGATTATATTTGTTTTCATCCAAATTTATTGTTCTTCTTAAGGGTTAAATTTGCCTGAAGTCAGTTTCGCGAGCAGAATTTTTTCCGACCAGATGGGTCACTTTTTTTAGATAATTTTCCCTTTTTGTGCATTAAATCCGATTGACTACACTAGTTTCTTAGGCCTATAGGAGAAATGCCCTCCTTGGGGGACTTTCTAAGGGATTCTAGCCCTCATTCACACGAAGTTTCAGAGAAAATCACGGAAAACTACGAACGACTAGGTCGATAGGCATGACCGGGTTTTGAACCCGGCGCCTCCCGCATTCCTGTTTCCAGAGCATAACCTCTCAGCTACTGGTGGGGCTTTTAACTTTTCTTCCCATTTTTCATATTGAACCCAGATTTAACCAGTCAGTTCCCACAATGAAAAGACCAGACTGTGTCTTTTCATTGTGGACTCTGTGTGTTCTCGACTTGCAGAAACACCTGCAAGTCGGTGTTTCCTCCCAGTGTGGGCATGCAGTACTTAGAAACCGTGTTAAGAAGCGAAAGTCAGTATAGGTGGGGTAACCGTTACAGTTGCGTCTTTTCCGTGACGGTAACGAATAAGCCAAACCTGGGTTCAATGATGGGTTGAATTCTACGGCAACCCATTGTATATACACAGATGCCTGAACTTTTTTTTGGGGGGAAACGGTTTCATGATTCTTGTCTTTTCCAAGAAATCAGAGTGTTAAGTTCAAAGGGGGTTTAAATCCAGAGGGTGTTTACACATTTTTAGAACTATTTCGGGGCCGTTTAATTAATGTTTAGAATGTAAAGACTATTTTTTTTTATGTTCGGTCTGATAGCCTTTTTTCTGGACTATAAGTCTGCATCGTGATTTCCATGATAGAGGAGCTTTTCGTAAAATTTCCAGGGATATTGCTTTCCATTCCTCTTCCACTACTTTCCAGAGTCCATCTATCGTGGTGGGTTTGCGTTTAGAAAGAGCTCTTTTTAACAGACCGAAGGCACAATAGTCCATAGGTTAAACATCAGGGGACTTCGCAGGAATATGTTGAAAAGGTATATATGCAATACCTGTATCAGTCTTCATTTTTTCAAGGAATGCAATGGTAGTTTTCGAAGTTTGCGTTGAGCCACATGTCTCGGCAAAAGCTGGTGAACATTATGTTTTTCAGCTTTTTTAAGTTGTAAATCTTGGTTTAATATTTTATTTATTGTTGCTACAGACAGTATCTAAAGACTTTGCAATTGATCTCTGTGTTGGCGGATTTTCTCTTGTTACCAGCGATTTCACTCTAGAAACATTTGAAACAGTACGTACTTTTTCGGATATTCGTTTGGAGTCTTCTTTCCATGTAGAAATAATGATTGACGGTTTTTACCTTGCCGATTAATAATGTTGCTTATTTTAGACTTAGAAATTTTAATAACATGCATTTCACAACGTTTTTGAATTATAGAATAAGAGTATTTCTCTTCGGAAAGCGCAAAAACATATCCTTCAATCTACAGCTTGTTTATGACATTTTGAAAGAAGAATGAATTTTAAAGTAGCAGACGATATTTCTCATTTCAAATAATAAGCTGCTGCCAAAAATTTTTATTCTGAAACATTTACCTTTTTTTTAATTGTTTATCGAAATCGTTCTAAACATGTGTAAACACCCTCTGTATTTTATTTCAAGTCTCCCAACAGTTAGTTCATGTATTTTTACAATTTGTTTGTTATGTATTAGACTTTAGGTATTCAAATGACGTGAAATTTCATAATTTTCGATTAGTTACATTTATGGATAACTTTGTCCTTCCATATTTTTCAGATCCTCTTCATGGTAGATCCCCTTATGACGTCACCCCTCAGCATCCGAGTTTCCTGGGTCCAGCTCCTGCTCATTTAGGTAAGAAAAACAAAATTGTATTTATCCTACGTTACACAAAAACGATAATACTCCATCGTTTTCTATCAGACAAACAATTTAAATTGTGCTTACGTATTAACCTTTCAAACTGACTCAAAAGTTTTGGTAATCCTTTTAAAAAGTTGTCGAGACTTGCATAACAGTTTTCCTTTAGTGGAACTAAGGGTGAAATATCGGTGAATATAACGTGTACACACCAGGTAAAATATCGGTGTGGCGGTATTGCACTGTGACCCACCCGATGGTCATGCGTTCAGTTCTAGACCACAAACGTGTCCATGTGAGTTAAATAAAGCTCTAAATTCTGATAAGAAACTCCAGGAAGATCAAAGGGAACCGGTGACGTCAGCATTTCTATCCTGACACATATGCATACATTTATATGGGGGTTGGAATTATTAACGTAAATGGTTGGAGGTTTAATACGTCGGTGTGTACTAAGTAAAGTTATTGGACATAAATAAGTTGGCACACGTGATGATGACGTTTCTATATTGAAATTCCTTTCACATGCGGAACCTTTGCGGAGAGGACTGTAATTTATAAAATTTTCTCTCTGAGAAAATTTACAAAAGAAAATAAAAATCTCGGCTGTTCGAGCCTCGTCAGGGGGGACCCCCTTGAACCCTCCTAATTATTTAGTTTCATTATTGCCATATTAAAACGATATTTATTGACTTTGTCATTTTATCTCTCATCTTTCGAGTACTTCGCCTGGTAACCCTATGTTGAAATTTTTAGGAGTGTAACCTATTTATAGAAAAATACATGGGATGCCTATTCTACAGCTTACGAAATAGTGTAACAATAGATTAAAGCTGTTGTGAACTAATAGTATTTAAATATATTTAAAAAATACATGTGACGCATATTCTACAGCTTACGAAATATTGTAACAATAGATTAAAGCTGTTGTGAACCAATAGTATTTAAATACATGTAAAATTATGTCGCATTTTTGGGACACATTTTTCAATAAAGGGTGTTGAGAGATAAAATGACGTAGTCATTAAAAGAAAATCCTCAGAAATTGGTTATTTTTTCAAAATAACGCCATAGATGGCAGCACCAAATTTTCTACTTTTTAACTTATGCATTTTAAATGTTGTGATTTAATAGTGTTATCTATATAATTTGAAAAAATAATAATACTTAAATAGTAAAGGACTGAGACTTCGGCTTTCTATTATCTCGGTAGCTTTATGCAAACCAGTTTTGTAGTTCTAAGGGAGGGGGTAATATGGGGGGAGGAGGCGGGAGCTGAAATCATTACTCATTTTTTAAAAAATATTAATTTAAATGTGCGTTTTAATTGTTAAGCGTAAATTACTATTCCTAAAACCAATAAACGAACTAATTAAATTATAATATTTTATTTATTTAAATTTCATTTAATCAGAATTACTTTTTAGTACAATTAGTTGTTAATTGTAAAAATAAACCTATTTTAAATCGCAAATTCTTCAGAAAAAAGAATTTCTTCACTTGCCAACGACAAGAATCTCGGATTTTTCTTTCGGATTTGTACATTTTCCCTGGTTTTTTTTTTTTTTTTTTTTTGTTTTTTGTTTGTTTTTTCTTTTTTTCCCCCTTTTTTCGACATTTTGGGATATGTGTCTAAGTATGTCTGTACAATATTTTGTATTTACAAAGGAATTAAAAGCGTGTTCCACAGTCTAACTAGGTGATAAAAAAGGTTCCTTTCGTTTTCTCTCCGGCGCAGAATAATAATTAAAAAAAAACTGTTAATACCTTAAAAGAATTCTAAAATGGGAAAAGGGGGGGGGGGTTATGAGGTCGAAGGAAGAAAATAGGGGGACGAAAGCCTCAAGTTGACACTGGCAAAATTGAACGAATACATCGCATAAATTTTGGAACATATCACCAAGCATAGATATGTTTGTTTAGGTCTAACAAGTAAATTTTTGCCGCCCTGTTATCATTTCGATATGAGTTTCCTATTGGTGTTCCAGTGCTATATTCAAAATGTATGTTTTATTGTTTGCTTGCAGGAATGACACCTTTTGCCCGTCCAAGTTATCCAGGATTGGGAGTCCCTGGCAATAGTTTCGGCGGACTTGGCAGCTTAGGTAACTCATTACCATAGCCTTTCTTTTTCTTTTTTTTTTCTTCTTAGTATTTCAGTCGCCAAGCAACCGAGATATATCGCCAAGATGGTGGTGGAGGTGGTGAAATCGCTTGAAAACGGGGAAATGCAGTGTCCCTTTTAACTCGCAGTATTCTCATTGATTAGAATGTACAGTAGAGTCTCGATAGTTCGAGTTTCCCATGAATCTGAGTGAGAAAAAAAAATAATTTAGCTCCCAAATAATCACCAGCACATACAAAATACTTCAAAGAATGTTCATCGCACCTCAAAATTCAAATATACTTGGCGCCCCTGAAAGTGACTTCAGAAATTCCCCTCTCAAAGAAAATTTATTCTTCCTATAGACAGCCTCACAGATATTTCTGTGCTGTGCTGACGTGCTGCTAAGCGATAGTGCCACGTTGCAGTACAGAAATCAACGGGTTAATACAGAAAAAAAATTTGTTCATTATTTTCCGATATTATTAACCTGCTCTAATCATTAGTGATGTGGCAATATGTAAGTATGCAGTCGGGCCTCAATTTAACGAACCTCTGTTTTGCGAATTTTTCCTGGGAACTAAGAACATTTTGCAAATTAGTTCGTAAAAAAAACCTTCAAATAGCGAAATTCATTCTCTGTTTAACAAAGTTTTTCTCGAGGTTTAACTTTTTTTCCGCTGATTCCCGAAATATTTCGGAACATTTCAAACTTATTTTGTTCTTTTACTACATTTCATTTTTAACAGTGACACTGACCTACCTCACTGGGAGTAGTAAAATCGCTGTTTAAAAAAACAAACAAAATTAACAGACTTTTTCTGAAGTTAAATTTTAGGGATCACGTGTGCTTAAATTTTAATTAGGCTCAACGCTACCACATGATGGTAATATATTCTTAATATACTTATTATAATGAATACGATAATGGCATCAAAATTCATTAATTTTATCGTACTTAAAACAAAAGTACTGTGTAATTTCGGACGTTTTGCTTTTCCTTGAAGATTTCTTTTTGACAAGTAAAAAAAAAAAAAAAAAATTGTTATTACTTATTTTTTTATAGTGTGAATAACTACTTTTTTCAGTAATATTTAGTGTTTATAAATTTAAAATCAGTTGCATGCAGTTCAGAGCATTTAAAAGGTAAATCTCTATTTAACGAATTTTCCGTATAACTTTTTTGCGGGATTCAGTGACTTCGTTAAATAGAGATCCCACTGTATTTAAATATGCAGTCAAATTATAGAAACCGTTTTATTTCCATTCATTTGCTTAGTAAATTTTATGATTTTGATCATTCGAGTTTTTGATTGTCCGAGAAAAGCCCGGTATCGTCCACCTCGAATTATTGAGACTCTATTTTCAATATGTTATAGCACTATAGTATGCATTTAACATCTAAAATGTACTTCAGTTATTTTCAATTCCTGCAATTAGTTAGTTCACACTCTCCCTATATATATTTATGTATCTTGTTCAAGTTTTCAATCGTTAATAAAATACTTTTTATTCATCCACTCAAGTTCAAATACATTTTTTTATAAACTTATGGTGGATGACACTTGATGTTAATACAGTTTTTCAAGTATTAATTTATTAGTTAAATTTACTTAATTAATTTTAGATCGTGTTACGTGGGATTAAAAATGAATAAAAACAATAAACCCACCAAACAAACTGGAATAACGGTATCGACTCTTCACAAAAACCTGCATTAATTAATTAATTAATTTTTAATCAATTAATTAAATTTAATAAAAAGTAACTAAAATAAAATTTTTCTTTGTTGACCTAAGTAGGAATTGACTTTTTAAAAAAATTTAATATTCCTTGTTTCAAATATTAATTCATTAATCAAATTTAATAATTAATTTTGGATCCTGTTACGTGGGATTAAAAATGAATGGAAGCAATAAACCAAACAAACAAACTGGAATAACGGTTTGACTGGAATAAACAAACTGGAAGCAGGGTTATCGACCCTTGCTTCAAAAAACTTAAATTAACCCTTTAACGCGCAGTGTTCCCGCTCTGGGAACACCAAACTCTGACGTTTTGACTGTTGCCAGTCACGAAGAATAGATTTTCTGTGCCGGCACAGCCAGCTGCCGTCAAAAGAGGGTCTCTAGATCTGTGGCAGGCGATGAACGTTTCGATCGTCCGCCATCTTGCTGGTAGTTAAGTCGAGCGATGACAACGGCTGCCCTTTTTTCAGCATTGGGAAAAGGTTGTGCCTCAAAGGGTTAATTAATTAGTTAATTAATTGGTTAATTAATTAATTAAATTTAATAAAAAGTAACTAAAAAGAATTTTTTCTTTGTTGACCTAAGTAGGAATTGATTTTAATTTAATTTATTTTTTTTTTTTGTATTACTTGTTCTAACTTTTTTTCCCCTTCCCTTTCCAAAGGCTTAGCCAGTACCGGCATGCTGGCCGGCCGAGAACTGGCACCGGGCTACCTGGGGATCGGCCAAGACCCGTGGAGCCGGATGCACAGGACGCCCCCCAACTTCCCCTCCCCCTCCTCCATGAACCCCTCTTCCTGGGGCGGCCTGAAGGCGGAGGCGGAGAGGGACCGGATCCAGAGGAGAGAGGAGCAAGAGAGGGAGAGGGAAAGAGAGAGGGAGAAAGAGAAGATGAAGAAGGCGGAGGCGGAGAAGAGGGAAAGCGAAAAATCTAAAGAGCTCAAGTAAGTCCCGTGTGTCCTTTAGTCTGTCTCTCTGTCTCTCTTCCTTGCTTTCAGTTTACGATCTGGGTAGGAAATGCAAGTCAAACATTGGCGCAACAGCCCCTCTGCGGGACCAAGGCCTGCGCTGCCCGACCGCGCCTTCGCGACCATAGGCTCTGGGGTGCGGATGCATATGCCTCGGCCAGGTGGTCAGCCTGACGCGAAGCCCCCCAGTGTTTGACCCCAGGCAAGCTTGGTCCTCATTTTATCGGCCCACTCAAGGGATGAAAGGCTGAGTCGATCTTGCCCAGCCCGGGATTGGGTAGAAAATACACTCTAAAAATAAAAATAAAAATCTAAAATTTTTCCAGATTTTATATACGCAGTCGGCTGGAAGAATTTCAGATTTTTTTTTTTTTTTTTTTTTTTAATCTATTCAATCAATTCTGCCCTATAGGGGAAAATGATAGCTGTAAGTGCTCCTATAGACTCCTGTTCTCAAAATTTTGTTGCTGAAAATGGCATCCATTGTTGTTTGGCCCCTTGCGGTGAAATGTTTTGGATGAGTGCGTATTGGAAAATGTAAAGTATCCATTTCAGTCATGAAATCGGAACCTTGATCTGAATTGTGTTAAAATCTCCTACTAAAACAGGCTTACAATCATCCTCCTTCAGTAACGTTTCGAATAGAGCGTCTAATTTATCTTCATGAGAAATTCGAGAACTAGCGTATGTAACTGCAAATTTCATTTTATCTTGAATATAAGCAATGACCATTTGAACACCATTGATCTGGCTCGTGTCGTGTAAGCATGGGTAAAGTGTTTCATATTCTTTTTATAAAGTTATTTTTATAAAAATCATAACTCCAGATGGCTTTCTGTTTTGGAAACCACTGTCTATCCGTTCGGCCAAAGTGAATCCTGGTATTTGAAAATCATCTGAAGGGATAGTCCATGTTTCCGTTAGCAATATCCAATCACTTCTGTCAGGAAAACATGTAAATCACGACGGAACCAGTTGAAACCACGGCGAGCCAGTCGTAGCACAAAATCCCGTGCTTGAAAAGAAATAGCGACCACGTGAGTGCGTAAAAAACTGAAATAAATAGAATGAAATAAAATAAAATAAAAAATTCTTCAATTCACATAAATTTTACTGTCAGCAGTGCTGCCGGAATATCTCCGTTATTGGACGAATATCTGTTTCTTTTTTCTCCTCTGCAAATGAAGAAACTTCTTCAGATTCAACGAATTTTCTTTCCCCCTCTTCAGATTTCGGGGAGAAATATTCTCGGAAAAATTACGTTTCCATAGAATACGGAAATTATTCGTTGAAAAATGAGGTATAAATTAGTACGGTAAAATGTGTATAAAAATCAGCTTTCTTATTTTTAATGTTCCTTAACAGAAACATTGCGAAATTAATATAATCGTGTTTTTGTTCTAGATTCTTAACATTGTGTATCTTGGGTCTGAATTGAACATATAATTAATTTTTACTTTTTGCTTTAATTTTTGTGTAAAGGGTTATACCCATTTTACCCCGTGTAACTAAACATGCTATACATTTTTTGTGAATAAGAAAATTTATTTTATTTTAAGTTTTCTGTTAGAGTAACCGTTTTTCTACAAAATTTAAAGAATGGATTTCTAAATTCTTCTTGTACATTTTTATAGAATGAAGTTTTTCGATCACTAAAAACACTGTATTCTATCTTCTGGGGGGGGGGGGGAATGGCTGCTAAGCCATGTAAATGTGTTGCCAGATTTTTTTTTTACCAAGTTAAAATGTCGACCATATTTTTTCATTTTAGAAAAATGTTATCTAGTAAAAGGAAAGCAACAAAAACGTAACTATACCCATTTTACCCAGTCTACCCACTTTCCCCCGGGTGACCCGGGGGAGTTTTTCTGAGAGTGTATAATAGACGCAAAGATATTTAAGATTCAACCGATGTCATTATAGCGACGTTTCAATCTACCGTCAGCCAGGGACTTTGAAAGCACAATATTTTATTTATTAGCAGCGGAGTGCTATTAATTTCTCCCAGGTTTTTGTGCAGACACTTTTTCCTACAATTAGTGCATCGAGTCACTTTTCAAATGTGTGTGTTTTTTTTTGTTTTTTTAATGAATTGTGTGGGTTTTTTTTATAAATATATTTCGAGTATAGCTAGAAAACACCTAGCGAATATTGTAAAATAGTTTTAGTAGGCTATTTTAAAATAGATTTTAATTAAAATAGATTAAAATAATTTTTAATAGATTTTAAGAAGTGTTTTATAAAACAGCGAAGACAAATACGGTACACTTATAGATTATGATACACTTTAAAAATGGTTTTTATAAAAGTGAAGTATAGTTTGACTATGCCAGGCGAAAATTGTCAAACAGCGTTTTCAATATAGATTTCTATTCCGAAGAAGTGTTTTATGAAACAAGGAAGGAAAACACAATACACTCATGGATTAGGATGCCCATTCCAAACAGTATTTATAAAATGTCTACGGGATATAGTTGGAATATGCCTGGAGAAGATTGTAAAACAGTTTCAGTAGGTGATTTTAAGATAGATTTCGATTCCAAAGATGTGTTTTACGGTACAAACAAGAGTGTATTTCTATTTTAACTCCCCCGCTCTCGCCAACCTAAAAAATCCCGCACTTTTCCGAGCTTTGCAGTCATAGGTCTCTAGGACTTATGCACAAGTTTCAACGCTCCCAAAAGAACTAGATAAAAACTACAGTGAACAAATTAGCGATAAACGCACCAGTTAAGGAATTTGAAGACCCTTAATTATTAAAACTACATTAATTGGCAATCCAAAATAAATAAAAATGTAACGGAATGCTTTACTTACATGTTGTTCCAAATCGCCATTTTAATTCTAAATTACGATTGCCACATAAAAACAAAAAATCGTCGTGGTAGCTCCATATGTTTAATGATCGCCACCTTGGCGAGAGTCGGGGCGTTAAAGTAGGAGTCAAACAAGAAAGAGAAACACGGCACACTCATGGATTATGATGGACATTCGAAACAATATTTAAAACGGTGAAGTATAGTTGTAATATACTTGGCAACGATTATAAAATAGTTTTAGTAGGCGATTTTAAGATTTTCGATTCCAAAGATTGGTTTATGAAACAAGGAAGCAAAATACGGCACAGTCATGAATAATGATACACTTTCCAACTTAATGGAATAAGGAAGAAAAATCGGGATAAACTATGATACGCTTTTAATATATAGCACTTTGGGGCGTATTTAAAATCTGAAAGTGTTTCAGATTTTCTTCCTTTATTTATTTATTTATTTTGGAGACAGAAATGTTAGTGAATGCATGAGATAATGGACTAAAATGCCCCAGGTTGACGGTATTTTACTTGCTTTTCCACCTGCAGCATTTATCTCAAAGTTCAGTTAATGTGGAATTTCAGTGTTGCAAGCTTTAGTGGTTCTTTTACGTTAGCGGTAACCACTCTTCGTCGAGTTAAAATATTTTTGACAAGTGCTGACGGATTTACAAATTTCCGTCTGTAAGCTGAACCAAAGCGTCGTCTCTTTTACCGCCTTCGAACATTTGTTGCCGTAAGCTATAGCCTAGATCTAGATGGCTTATTTAGAAATCCGCCACTAGACGCTAAGCTAAAATTTTGGTTCTTCCGTGCACATCAGAATTCGAAAAGATTTTGCCGACGCATAACAGGAAGAAATTCGTTGTATTTTGCACTATGTGCAGAATCTTTCTTTATTCCAATTTGCTGGATATAAGCTTTGTCGGTCTTACACCTAAAAATATTAATTTGTAAATAATTCGTTTTTTTTTTCCCTTTTTAGAGAGAAAAAGGAACAGGAAAAACAAAGAGAAAGGTAAGTTGAATTTTTGTATGTGACGTTTGATGAAATCAATAATATGTACATAAATTGTAATGATACTTAAAGGGGGGAAAAGTGTTTATTATTATTTTGCTTTTATAATTTTGTGAAATATATTGACTGTAAAGTTAAACATATTATGAACAGTTTTTATTGTTTATATTTCCTCTGAGAAAAGAAACAGGGAGCAGACTGATAATGAATTGCAGCTAAGATAACAAAATTTTTTCCTCGTACTTAAACAGTCGCCAAACTTGTACGCCAAATGTAACTTCGCGAACTGATTTTATAGTTCGACAAATCGAAAATGCTGGCCATTACTGTTATGTTAAAGGATTTCGGGCCAAAAAAAAAAAAAAAAAAAAAAAAATTGTATATGTCAGCATTTTTTTAATATCAGCAATCTTTTTTACTGTTTACATTTCAGTGCATTATAATGCTTCAGACAGTAAAACAAGCTCTAAAGGCAATGAAAAGTCGTTTATGAAATATATTCGTATTATATTTAATAACCAAATTTCAGGTTGATTACCAGAAGTAAAATTACAATAGTTCATAGGGTAAAAATCAAATATCTGTAAGCGTATAATAACGCTGCCAAATATTCTGTTTATAAATGAAGGGTCCACGGGAAGAACGATGAGAGTCCACTTTTCGACAATGTTGAGGTTTCTACTTCATTCTGTTGTTCATGAGTGGCACTATTAATATCCGAACGCATAAGGTAAAAGAACGATGAGAATACACTGAAAGAATAGCCCAAAGATGCAGCTTACTGGAGAAGAACGATGAGAGTCCCGTGCGCTTTTCGATTTTTTAAAAATCAGCTGTATTGAACTCTCATCGTTCTTCCCGTGGACCCTTCAAATGTTATATAAACGTATGAATAAAATTGCTATTATGATTTGGTAGTGACAGTAAATGGTTTCATTTCACTGCATTTTAACTGTTTATACCTAAAAAGGAAACTTTACAGGCAAGTGCGTGAACACTTGAGGGTTTTGAAAAACATATACTGATACATGTCCGTCGGCCGATATGTATGCGCTGTTCATTTTCAACGTTTATGTTGAGTAAATGATTTTTTTTTCTTACGTAGGGACCGAGAGAACAGAATGAGCCACCTCTCCCACAACAGCAGCAGCGGCTCGGAGGGCGGCGTGCGGAACGGCGAGTCCAGTGACAGGGGACGGGACAGGAGTCGGGACAGCGGCGGCGGAAGGAGGGACTCCTCCCGGTCCCCCATGCGGCCGACGCACAACAAGAACGACGGGGCCTTCGACTCGAACCACTCGGGCCACCACCACCACCACACGGCCAAGCAGCCGGACGTGAAGGTGAAGGAGGAGCAGGACAGCAGCGGCAGCGGCAAGGAGAGGAGCAGCCCGGAGAGGACGGGCGGCAAGGAGCCCCCGCCGCCGGAGCCGCCCGACTACCTGTCCAGGACGATGCTGCCGGCTGGACTGGGCCTGGGCTCCGCCGAGCAGCAGGCCAGGCTCCTCCCGCCGCCGCCGCACCACTTCTGGAATCCCCTGCCCGTGGTGTCGGAGCGGTACCGGTCCGGTCTGGAGCAGCAGCTCCAGCAGCACGCCCGCGACCAGCTGGACCGGGAGCAGCTGATGCAGAAGTACGCCTCCCTCTCGTCTGTGATGCTGCCGGAGCGGTACCGGGAGGCCGAGCAGCTGGCCCGGCACTCCGAGGCGGTGGAGCGGCAGCTGCTGCAGGCGGCGGACCGGCAGGCGGCGTACGAGCAGCAGCAGCAGCGCGCCAAGCTGCCCCCGCCCCCGCTCAGGCCGAACGACCCCCCTTACGTGCCCGGGGGGCTCTTCTCGTCCATCTCCGGCCCCTTCCTGAACACTCTGTGCTACCCCCCGAGGACTACGGCCGCGGGGAAGCCCGGCTCGCCCGCGGGGGGAGTGGGGAACGGGATCCCGCCCCCTCTCATACCCTGCGTCAGCCAGGGGGGCAGCCCCGTCACGGGCAGCACCACCCCGTCGCCCCTGCACCTGAAGCTGGGCGCCCCGTCTAACGCCGAGGGCGGCCCGCGCGAACACTACGGCAAGGATAGGCGCGAACACACAGAAATAGAATCTCAGTCGAGATAACCTCTTCGGAATTTTTTTTTTATGTGTGGTTTCAGTCATCATCGGCTTGTGTTCAACAGTATTAAACAAGACGCGAAATGGAGAACCTCATTCCGTGTGTACGAAACTGCTCCAAAGTATGGGTCTCGAACTGTGTATATATATATATATATATACATACTGCATAAAAACAAATTTCAAGTCTTAGATGCCAAAATTTCCTACGTGTGTTGTTGAAGTTTGATATATAATTTAAACTGTTGAGAGAAATTCGTGTCATGAATATAGTGCATTGTTGGTGAAACTTGGGGGGGAAAGTGAGGTGTTTCATTTTGTGTTGCTCCGAGCGTTTGTTGAAAAAGAAAACAACCAAACCGCTATATCTTGTTATTTTCCCATGACATGCTTCGAAGCATTTTAAAATATAATTGAAGTTTAAATAATTAAAAAAACAAACCTGCTGTGCAGAAACCATAGGCAATACTTCACACACAGCCCCATTTCTTTCATCCATCGCATAGGAAATGTATGTTTTATTACGCTTTTACATAGCAGTGGAAGGTTTAATTGCTTGCACATATCAGTTGATGCAAAAGAATTGTGATGAAGCATTGTGTTTGCGATTTGCCTTCTAACAAGAAAAAAAAAACAAAAAAGACTCCTGTTTCTTGCTTCAAAGAAGTGCATCCTACTTTGGCACTGTGTATAATGAGCACAAGTTTGTTGTAATTGTGAGATATTCAGTGTACAAATTGCATATTTCAATGCGTGTCTTTTAAAAACCATTAGAAATGCAAGCGTTACTCCTACAGAAATGTTGAGATTGGAAAAAAGAAGACTGTGAAATAGAATGAGACATTTTATGGCTTCACTTTGGAAATGGTGTTAAAAGACTGGGTTTAAAAAAGAATCATTTCTCAGTCACATTAAAAAAATGTTAAAAAAGAAGTGTCTTTTTTTTTCTTGTTTATCCTCATACAATTCACTACAAAATGACACTTTGATCTAGCACACCAAAATACATACTGTGCACTGCAAAAAAAGTCTGTTAAACTGACAGAAAAAAAAACTGTCAGCCAGGTCGCCAGTTTATTTCCGTATATTTTACAGAAGTTTTCCGTATACAGAAAATTTCTGTAAAATAAACTGTGCATCTGTAAAATTTACCAAAGACTTCTGTAAGAAACACGGAAATAAACTGGCGTCCTGGCTGACAGTTTTTTTCTGTAAATTTGACAGACTTTTTTTGAAGTGTGGCACTTTCAGATACGAGTTTTTGGATATACGAGTTATCATCGTGTTTGTATTGTGACTTGAGGTATGAATCGGGATGGGAGCTACTTATAATTAAAAATCTGCAATTGAATCGTTAAAAAAAGTGACGTAAACGAAAATAAATACTGCATGTCAAATGGCTAGCGAAGAAATGTTTGGATTTTCATTTTTACAATATGTATATTGAGTGAAAGGACAAGTAAATGAACACTTAAAACAAAATTCCTTTTTTTTTTAATCATAACTTTTTAAACGTAGTTTGTTGTATTTATATGTGTAAATATATTTCTGCCGTTGTTTTATATACCGTATATCTCGGCATATAACACGCACTTTCAACTTCAAAATGTTACTTCATTTTTTTCGTGTGCGTGTTATACACCGAATATAAAATGGCAAAAATAAAAATAATTATAAATAAGCATTACAAATGTGCATTTCATTACCAAAGATAATTCTTATCAACCATTTAATTGAGTTTATCGATATATTTGACAATATAAACAAAACAAAAACTTAACACAATATATAATTTCTAACAAACTTCTTTGTCAGATTAATCTTCTTTGTCAGTGGCATGAAAAGTCCACTTTATTCATCCTCATTCATATTTTCGAGAATGCCATCGTCATCTTCACTGTCACTTTCTTCAAACCATAAAAAGTCATCCTCTGTTCTCTATAGTGCATTTGAAATACATTTTTTGAATAATCCATTCATTTTGGTAGGGAAATTATATGCGTGTTATACAGCAGTGCAACTGTTTAATAGTAAGACTTACCTAAATTTACAAGTGCGTGCTATACATCCGGATATACGGTAATTTATGTTTAAAAAATGGGGGTAATATAAATTATTGTATTTGGGTTGCTCAGGTAGAAAGTGATTCAATAACCTAGTACATGAACAGTTATTGATAGGGTATTGTTTTACTGAAATTACGTACTATTCCCAATAAATAAACATCGACAATACACATCAACAAATGATCATTTTCTCAAGAAAAGGGCATGTAATCAGACAACCAATGAAGTGTGAAATAGCTTCCTATTGCATAGAATGAAATTACTGTTGTCGATCTATTGACTGAAAATCTCTTTAAAATTTTTACGAAATGTTTACTCTCTGGCTGTGTTCTCTCACTGGTCAGTTTACCCTATATTATTTAAACTTTATCTGTAAAATATGTGTTTATAAGAAATACGTTGCTATATAAAAAACAAAGCGGTTTATTTATGCCTGATGAAAATTAATCAAAGTTCAGTGAGGAAAATGGATTCGAGATACGAGAATTTCGAATAACAAGGTTGCTGAAAGAACAAATTAAGCTCGTATCTCAAGGTACCACTGCATTTGCATTTCTGTAGGCACCCAGATACATGTTTGGAAACCTTGGTCATTTGCAGTATCAGAGACCCAATGCTCTGGGCAAGTTATCTTGAAGAATATCACATGATATGGATCATTAGTTTATGCAGAATTGTTCAAACATTTTGATTCATCATTTTGTTTTTCCTCCCATACTGAAAGGAAAAAAAATTATATCCTTCAATACCTTTAAAAAATAAATATGTTTGTTAAATGAATTATAAACACAAAAGAGTTAACAGACATTTTGTTGCCTATTAGACACAGCCTATTAAACTGGTTAATTTTAACCAAATAAAAAATTTAAACAAATACTACTAGTTAACAACATTTCGTAAAAATATTCAAATAACCTTAATGATTTCGTTCATTTAACAAAACATTTGTTGGCGCTATTTTAACCGGGTAATTTTTCTGATTCAACAAAAAGTTTTCTGTGCAATTAGTAAAAAACAAGTATGTATTAAGCAAACGTGAACTAATTAAATACGCAGAAAAAGAAAACACTAGCACGTGTACTAAATGAGGATATTAAATAAAAGTTGGAAATTATGAGATGAAAATGAACAATTTTGTTTTTCGAAAAATACTAAGAAACAACAAATAAATAAATTATACAAAACTCTTCATATCTTTACTATCAGTTATGTATGACTGCGATGTGTTTTGTGATAATTAAAACATTTAAGAGAAAAGTTTATGTGTTCTTAACTCTCTAAGGACGGTTTAGACCAGTGGTCCTCAACCTTTTTATCGTCGCGGACACGTAAGTTGAGGACCACTGGTCACGTTGATAATTTCAACGCGACTCGCTGAGGGGGGAGGGGGCCAGCGTTGATTATTTATATTTCAGATTATTTTGATTTAATAATTTTAATGTAATTTTATTTAAACATACCTTCAAAAAAATACAGTTGCCCAAAAAATGAATAAAGTAAGGAAACCAACAATTGACGCTTTAAGAGGAATAACAAGCATTAGTAATTGCTAATTACTGAAACTATCTAGAAAATAATTTTTCGTTCTCAAAACTTAAATGAACTTTGAAAATTCATGTTAGGTATAATTTATTACAGAATATTTTAAATTCCCATTTTTTCTATATTTTATACGTTGCCGTGGTGGTGACACCAGTAATTGACACCTAAGAATAAAATTTTGGCTACGGTGATTGACCCTTCCTGCTCCAGTAATTGACGCCTAGGAAATGAGTAGAAAGACATTCTGTTTTAATTTTTAATGCAATGTCGTAAAAATGACTCCAGAAAATGAAGTGAAATTCGGTGGCATGATAGACGATCACTGAACTTAAACTAAAGTGTCGAATTTTTAAAAGATTTTGATCACATTTTGAGATTTTACGGAAGTTTTTTCAAACTGCGTTAATTTTTGTTCGCGCATCACGTAATAATGACTAAGGTGAATGAATTGAAATTTGGTGACATAATAGTTGATCACTACTTAAACTATAACGTCGTATTTTTAAAAACAATAAAAATAATAATAATCAGATTTTGAAATTTTGCAAAAATTCTTTCGAATGGCGTAAATGTATGTTCGCACATCACGTAATATCTGCTGAAGTGACTGAAATGAAATTTGGTGACATGGTAAATGGTCAATTAACTTAAACTATAGGCGTCAATTTTTAAAAAAGTTTTGATTAGATTTTAAGATTTTGCGAAAATCAGACAGAGTAAATATTTGTTTGCTTATCATGTAATAACGACTAAAGTGAATGAAATGAAATTTAGTGACATGATAGAGGGTCACTCAACTTAAACTATAGGCAGCGAAATTTTTTTTTAAATTATTAGATTTTGAGATTATTTTGGAAGTCTTCTTAAAATGCGCATTTTTTTTTTCACACATCACGTAAGAATGACTAAAGCGAACAAAGTGAAATTAGGTGACATAATAGGTGAACATGCAACTTAAACTATAGCCGTCCAATTTTTTGAAAATTTGGATTCGTTTTTGATATTTTGAAAAAAATATTTAAAATGTGCAAATATTTGTTTGTGTATCACGTATCAAACTTTGAAGAGAGTGAAATAAAATTTAGCATAATCATAGGTGGTCACTTAAACTATAGGTGTCAAAGTATTACAATTAAATACAGGGTGTCCAGCCTTAATGTAACCCAATAGCTAATTCCCGAACCGTTCGGTTTAGATATGCACTTCCATTTTGAAAAATGTTTTTAAAAAGGTAAAGAATGTTTTTGCGTGCTTTTCAAACCAAAAAAAACCCATTTAGAAAAAAATTACAAAAATTATACTTTTATACGGTCCCCAGGTCCTATCACTTATATTTAGGAAAAGATGCAGTACACAAAAACAAAGTAAACACAAAAAGTTTCATTTTATTACGATAAAAACTGTCCGAGTTATGGAACTTCTCGGCCATTTTCAAGATGGTCCCTTACTAGCTTCTTGAAAACGGCCGAAAAAATGGATGATTTTGAAAGTTCCATAACTCGGTCAGTTTTTATCGTAATAAAATGAAACTTGTGTTTACTTTGTTTTTGTGTACTGCATCTTTTCCTAAATATAAGTGATAGGACCTAGGGACCGTATAAAAATTTAATTTTTGTAATTTTTTTCTAAATGGGTTTTTTGGTTCGAAAAGCACGTAAAAACATTCTTTACCTTTTTAAAAACATTTTTCAAATTGGAAGTGCATATCTAAACCGAACGGTTCGGGAATTACCTATTGGGTCACATTAAGGCTGGACACCCTGTATATAGGGAGAGAGATAGATAGATAGATTTTGAAATTTTACGAAAATAGAGGAAATGTTTGTTCCATTCCTGAAAAATTGTAATAGAATAGAATAAAAGATGCCTTAATTCCAAGATTAAGCCAGCTACTGAGAATCAGCCTTTTTTTTTCACTCAATTTAAAATCTCAATTTTTGATACCTAGAACCCTCTGGAAGTAAAAGAAAATTGCATAAAATTGATGACGAATTTCTAAATGGGTACTAAATAGCGCATTTTTGGATAACAGTTCTGATAAAAAGCTTATTATAATAAATTATCGAGCAAGGTGTCAATTACTGGTGCACCTACCCTATAAAGGGATTTAACATTTTAACTCACTAGAGCAGTGGTTCCCAACCTTTTTTAATCGCGACCCCTTTTAGATTTTTCAAAAATTTTCGCGACCCTCCCCCCATCCGCCATGTTTGACCAATAATAAAATTAACAATGAAAAAATATATCTTGAAATTTAGAATTTATGTCTTTTTAACAGGTACTGATTATTAAAAGCATGATTGAAGTTGAATTTGACCGACAAGTTTTGCTATTCTTGTCTGAATATTGGTTAAAGCCAACCGCATGTCAGACATATAATTTACGACTGGCTTTTGTCTTAATCTGCAAAAGAGTTGAAAATCCAACTTCACGCAGGTAAGTGTGGATGCAAATGGCGTTAACATTTGACACGAATGCTCAGAAATTATCGGATATGAGCAATGCACACGCACAGCACACCAAATTGAAATAACGGTTCTTCTTGACGATAACGGTCTTCTTGACGACTTCTTATTGAAATAACGGTAAATCACTTGCGGAGGAGTCATTTTGCAAATTCAAAAATTCACCCTGCACTTCATCAGGAAGATCGGAGAAATCTAGAGATGTGTGAAATGGATTTCGCCCGAGTGCAACCTCTTGTTCATCAAACTCTGGGAAATATCTTTGAATTTCAGATTCAAGGGCTTCAAGGTGGCTACTAATTACCCCCTTTAAATTAATTGCAATTCCTATTTCAGATTCTTCTGTCTGAATGCATAGGTTCTCAAGCATTAGTTAACACTCCTAGATTCACCGACGTTAGTTTTTGTAGCTTTGATACAAAAGCCCTGATGAGAATAAGGATTTTTTCTTTCAAAAGGAAAAGGGAGAAATGATGTCTCATGCCAAAGAAACGTGAAAATAGTTTACTATTAATTTCCTACAAAAGCGGTCTGCGGCGACCCCCGAAAAAAGGCATGGTGACCCACTTGGGGGTCGCGACCCCCCGGTTGGGAACCATTTTAGTATGTCTGTCATTTTAATGTGACTTAGTACTGTAATCAAAGAATACAATATTAATTTGCCAGACGGAAATTCCGTTGCATTTTTAAGAACCACACGAATTTAAGACCCGGGGAGAGTAGGCGAGTCATAACTGTGGCAGCTTATAGCTGCAACACAGAGCGTCATGAGTAAGGTGACCATACGTCCTCGAAATTCGAGGACAGTCCCCAAATATAGATTTTTTTCCATTTTGTCCCCAAAAATACTTTGTCCCCTAATTTAAAGATTTGTACTTTTTTTACCTGAAAGTTTCCGTTTAGTTTATTTCTTTCAGAAAAAACTGAAGAAATAAGAAAAATAAACCAACTAAAAACGCCATTTACTCAGAGAAACAATGAAATTCGATCTCTGAAAACGTTTGTTGTCATTGTGTGTGTAGCGTGTACAGACATTCAATAAAGTATCCGACTATGAGCCAAATTTCCCCTTTCAGTTTTGTTAATGATTAATCACTTTCCATCAAGAACCATGCTTTAAATATGAAATTGACGTACGAAAATTTTCTTGCCCTCGAATACTTTTTTTTGGAGGGTATACATGGTAATATGTTATGTCCTCGAAAATATTTTCTAGTGTCCCCAAGTTTTGTTGAGATTCGAGGGCAATGCTTGATTTGTCCCCAAATTACCGTTTAGAAATATGGTCGCCGTAGACATGAGAGAGATAAAGGGCCCGATTCAAACGAAACGCGATCGGTCGTCTCCAAAACGATCGTTTTCTCTCTGGAAGTTCGATCGCTTTTACAAGCGATCGCAAAAGTGTATTCAAAGTGAAACAAAATAGGCGATCGAACTTACAGGTTTGCTAGATCGAAACTTTATCGCCACAGAGTGAAAACGCAACTTCCGGTGACGTAGAAAGTCGCTGTTAACCAATAAAAAATCGCATCTTTATCTGGAAAAACTTTTAACTTAATGGCGACGACTAACTGTTTATTTATTTATGTTTGAGCTGCAACGGACAACAGGCTGTGTCTTAATTTTTTTCCCCAACAGTATTGTAGGATAATGTTTTAAAATTTTAACTGGTTTAGGTTAATATTTTTTGTATGTTTATAATCATGGAAATAAATTTTTAATTTATGAAGACTTTTAGAAAATTATTAATAATAGTATTGTTCGTCATAATTATCATGTCGAATTGTTCGAATTATCGAATAATAATTGTTCTCTAATTTGCCTACTACATTTTATTTTTCTGTAGCAGAGAAGCTGTTTATAATTATAATGGAGGGGTAGAATTACTATATATTTTATGTTCTGATATATAATTAACAATCAAAGACATCCTTAATATAATGGTATGAATATTTGTTTAGGAGGGTTGCTAGGATGCTTATTTTAGCGAGAAATTATTCGTTATTCATGTATTTTTTCGCGCTGTTTCAAACAAATTTATCGAGCAATATATCGAGTTCAAATTTATCGAGCAATAAACGATTTAAAATAAGAACTATAGATGGCGCCTGCATCGTAGTGTCTGCTAGAGTGGAATTCAAAGGCCGACAGAAAATAAACCCTACAGAAATTCTGTTCTGCGAGAAAATTCAGCTTTCCGCAGGCCTAAATCTTTTGCAGAATTCCCTGTCTGATAATTCCAACGGATTGCTTCGTAATTTTAAATAACGAGTCTTCGTTGTTGTTGTAATCTTCTTATTAACCATCCGCCGATCGATCCGCCATGTTCTTGAAAACGATCGCTTTTGAAAAAGCGATAGCAAAACACCGATCGCAGTGTCACGTGATCCAAAAGCGATAGACAGGTTTCACTTGAATAGGAATCAGTCGAAAATTTCCGCGATCGCAACGGAAAACGATAGAACTCTGTTTCGTTTGAATCGGGCCCAAACAGTCACTGCTGTTGCAGCCCCTAAGAACTGTGCCTGCCGATGAAAGCGCCAAATTTTGGCACCTCCTGCACTTGTGGAACTTCAAGAAACTTACGTCAGATACGCTCCCGAATCTATCGTGGCGGACCTGTTGTGCGTTCGTCTATCTAATTTTGTAGTGCTATAGTGCACCTTAGTATTTTATTGTAAATATTGTAATACATAAAGTTTGTTTGGCCATTTAAGTGTTTTTTAATTTCGTAAACCAGCGACCTGATCTTCATTATTTTTTTCTCGCAATCTTTTCCATGGTCCGCTCGCGGAGTTAAAGTTAATGCGTAGTTCTCCATAGTAAAATGGCCAATGCAATTGTGCAATTGAATCGAAATAAGGGCTCATTGAAAGCCCAGCTAACACGAATAGAAAATACTGTAGCAGACACCACTGTCATTTGGACGAAAATTAAAATAGAAGCAAAGCTGGAATCCCTTGAAAAGTTAGCTGTATCAGTCGACTCGCTTAGAACGGAATACTATTCTACATTACCTGAGAGGGATGACATGACTGAAACTGAAACGGAACTTCTGGACCTAGAACCTCGAATAGAAGAGCTACACAGTAAAAAAATTCAGAAACGTTACATACTTACAGCGGAAAGGTTTCCGAAAGTATAGCGTAACCTACCGATGTTCTACTCGAGCTCACGATTTCGGAAAAATAACCCATATTTCGGGGTAAAGTATTTACGGGTGAAAGGAAATCTTTATTTGGGACTTCGCGCGCATGCGCCAAGTGCCAAGAGACAGAGGGATAACAGTGAACGCATCTTCCCTAATAGCACAGATGGTCACAAAAGAGTCGCTGTGACGTCACACAGGGTCACAAATGTCACATTGTAACTTCTTGTACAGCCCGATTATGACCAACAGGGGCCCCGGGCATTGATGAATTTGGGGGTCCCCATCTATAAAATTTGTTTTCTTTTTCATAATATTTTGACCTATAAAAGAATATTTCAGAACAACATTTGAAACTGGGGGCCCTGGGCAAAGTCCTGATTTGCCCATGCGATAATAAGGGTCTGGTAACTTGTGAGTGATGTAACTTCACTGTGTGGTCACTGTGAAGTTTATTTGTGACCAGTCACCAGGTGACGTCGCCGGATGAATACTTAAATAAAACGGATGAATGAATACTTAAATAAAACAGCACATTATCTCCTGAAAATAATTTATGTGGAAGAAAAAAGATTTAAGATTTTTAATTTATATTTATTAATTATGGTATTTTCTCTAAATTTACAAAATACTTCAAAAAAATTTTAAGTTTCCAAAACAAGCCGTACCGAAAATAACTTTTGCAGCAGTCAGTTTACTTTTAAAGCAAAGTTCGGCCAGAAAACCGCAGCGTAGTGGTACCGTGCTTTCTTCCGAATGCGTAGGTCCAGCGTTCGATTCTGGTCGCTAGTGCTCACCGCTCCTTCCGACAGAGTTTGGTGCTGCCATCTAGTTAGAGATACTCGAAGCGCTTCATCTAGTGCATGTTACTTTTTTCTGAAAAACTCGGAAAGGTTACTCGTTAATTCAGAAACCTTTCCGAAATATACGGAGAGGTTACTCAATATTTTACCAAAATATACAGAAACGTTACCCATCTTTTCCAGAAACCTTACCTAAAATGCAGGAAAATAGGTAAATATGTTTCCGACATATGCAGAAACGTTTCTAAATACTTTACCCGCATGGTTCGGAAACGTTTCCGCAATTTTAAACTACAAGAGCTGCCCCATTTTTTGGGGTAACGTTTCCGAAATTTTTTTACCGTGTAGAGATAAGTTTCAATGAGTTATTAATTAGCAATATTGAAATTGTGAATGAAGCCGAAAATAAAAATAAAAATAGCAGTTGTAAAATTAAATTGCCAAAGATTCCGCTTCCTGAGTTTAGCGGAAGGTATGAAGATTGGAACTCATTTAAAACAGAGTTCAACAATATTGTTTCGGCTCATGCCCAGTTAACGGAGGTTCAAAAATTGAATCGGTGAGTGGAGAAACCACTTCAGTCACAAAAATTCGAAAAATCGTTTTCGATGAAAATAAGCTTAGAAAGGCAAGATGCGTGTTGAGGGCAAGAACGATGTTAGTCTGTTGAGTAGTTTCGTAGATACGGGGCTTCTTTTTCGAACGATGGGCGACAATGATCCATGGTCGACACACGACAATGAATCAATGGTCGAGAATGATCTATTTTAACACTATTATTGGCCACCTGACCTGTCCTAGGGGTGGTTTTCTAAAAAAATATTTATTCCAGCTTCAATGTTAGATTTTCATCTCCATAATTTTCTGCAAGCAAAGCACTTTTTTTCTCCTAAATTCATGTTCTTGACTTTTGTATACCATAAATATGGTTAGACAATAAATGGTGATTTGATTTGATTTGATTTGAATGATTACCTTTTTCCAAGTTTTCAGCTGACTAAAAACCAGTTGAGTGCAGAAACAGCATAAGTCCTAATCCAATTTTAAATTTTCCTGAGCCTAATTGATGTCGAAATTAGATAATATTTGCATGACAGAAACATAAATGCATGTTATGACAGAGGCAAAAAAAAAAAAAGTTTAAATATTTGAAAATTTGGAGGAGTTACGAAGTTTTTTTTTCTCTCCTGAAAAATTTCCTTTTTGTGACTGAGGTGGTATCTGCACTCACCGATTCAATTGCATTACCTGCATGCCGCTCTTAAAGGCGAAGCGAAACTCGTACAAACCCAGGAAGATACATTTAATTCCTTGTTTAAGGCCTTAGAAAACAGGTCCGAAAACAAACGAATTTTAGTTAATATTCACATTAAGGCCAATTTGGAATTTGAAAAAAAATGTACACGAATCGTCGAGGGATTTAAGACGCGTTGTTGATACAATAACTAAAAACATTAGAGCCTTGACTAATTTAGGTTTCGAGCGAAACGAATTTTCCGATATTTTAATCACTACAATCGTTTTGGAAAAAATAGATAAAGAATCGAGAGGTCAATATGAACTTTCCGTTAATACTTCTGATATAAGTATGAATCGGGGGAATTCGAAACCCCTTTCGAGGCCTCTTTCAGAAAGTAAGGAAAAAGAGGTATTCGACCAGGCGCCTGCTCTTGTTAATGAAGAAACAAAAACAACTCTAGCCAGCTGTTTATTGGCGTCTGATAAAAATGTGATTTTGCACTAGCGCGATTGTTTTGATTAATCCTTTCAGGCGCAACCCTTTCCCAATGCTGAAAAAAGGGCAGCCGTTGCCATCGCTCGACCTAACTACCAGCAAGATGGCGGACGATCGAAACGTTCATCGCGTGCCACAGATCTAGAGACCCTTTTTTCACGCAGCTGGCTGGGGCGATAGCACAGCCAGCTGTCGTCAAAAAAGGGTCTTGCTGGTAGTTAAGTCGAGCGATGGCAACGGCTGCCCTTTTTTCAGCATTGGGCAATCGATCCAGCTGTTTTCGCATTCTTCCATTTTCTAGCAAATGCCAGTGCTGTTAAAAATAAGTGACCATTTTTTTTACGGGAAATGACGTGCTAAAAAGTAAAGGATTCTGGTGGAGCTATGTCACCCGCAACTATTTTTATAGATATCCAATCTATTCTTCGTGACTGGCAACAGTCAAGACGTCAGAGTTTGGTGTTCCCAGAGCGGGAACACTGCGCGTTAAAGGGTTAAGTCTTCGACGGGAAAGTTTATCGAATGCAGAGCGCTTTTGGATTCCGGACCACAAATAAATTGTGTTTCCGAGCATCTTTCCAAAAGGTTAGGTTTAAGAAAAACAAAGGTGTTCGCTCCACTTTAAGGGCTAAATGCAACTGATATTACTTTGAATTATAAAATAAACACTTGTATTGCGAACAAGGAACATACATTCTCTAGGGAACTTGATTTTTTTTAATTGTCCCGAAAATCACAGAAATGACTCCATTGAAACCTATACACGTAGAAAATCTGGACATTCCGAAAGGCATTTTGCTAGCCGATGACGGATTTAATAAAACCGGATCATACAGACGCACTTTTGGGTGCGGAATGCTTTTTCCAGTTTCTGAAATCTGGTCAAATTCGAAGCGCATCGCAAGACTTATTGTTCCAGGAGACAGTTTTCGGATTCGTGGTTAGTGGTGTTGTCCATGATTCGACACGTGAATCACAATATTGTGGTTTGCTTGAACAAAAGGGTAAAATTGAAGAATTATTGCAAAAATTCTGGGACGTCGAAAATATTAACTATCCGCATTCTGTTCTTAGCGCTGAAGAGCAGTATTGAGAAAAACATTTTTGTGAGTCCCATTATCGAACGCCTCAGGGACAGTACGTCGTATGCATGCCCATGAAGGACTCTAACTTGTTGGACAAATCTAGAAATTTAGCAGAAAAAAGACTTAATCAAGTTTCGCAACGTTTAGATCGGGATACTAACCTGAAACAGCTATATTCGGAATTGATGCTAGAATACAAAAGTTTGAATCATATGGAATTAGTGCTGTTTGAATTATATGGAATTAGACATCATATGGAAAATTTTGAATCACATGGAATTAGACAGCTGGCTGTGCGGCACAGACAGCTGTCGTCAAAAAAGGGTCTCTAGATCTGTGGCACGCGATGAACGTTTCGATCGTCTGCCATCTTGCTGGTAGTTAAGTCGAGCGATGGCAACGGCTGCTCTATTTTCAGCATTGGGCAATCTATCCAGCTGTTCTCGCATTCTTCCATTTCAGCAGATGTCAGTGATGTTAAAAATAATCGTGACCATTTTTTGACGGGAAATGACGTGCTAAAAAGTAAAGCATTCTCGTGGAGCTATGTCGCCCGCCACTATTTTTATAGAAATCAAATCTATTCTTCGTGACTGGCAACAGTCAAAACGTCAGAGTTTGGTATTCCCAGCAGGGACATACCCAGAAAAAAATTTCGGGGAGGGTCCAAAAATTTCTGAGGGGGTCCAAACGGTGAAAAAGGGAGAATTTTCCACAAAAAGAATTCATCATTATTATTTTGCTAACAAAAATTGAAATTTCGGGAGGGTCCGGACACCCTGGACCACCCCCCCCGGGTACGTCCTTGATTCCCAGAGCGGGAACACTGCGCGTTAAAGGGTTAAAATGACTTCAAATTTTCGCTTTTTTTTTTCCTTTACAGACCAGATGTGCAGAACTAAACGCAACCGCTCCTAGTTGCCGGACATACCGCATCCTTACCTAATTTCAATAAGGAACGAAATATCCAAAAACCAGGCGACCTAAAATACTTTCTCTTGGTAGCTCATATACCATTAGGTCCAATTTATTCCGTTGTTTTGTCTTGGTTGCTATCACTGCAGAAAGCCAGCTTCACACATCTAGGTTGTCGGAAATGGAAATGGAGATTTAAATGAGTGCAATTTTAATCCATAATCTTGAAATATTGAATAAACAATAAAATATAATTTAAAATAGTTATAAGATGTCTTCTGTTACAAAACTCTAAATTAGCAACAAAGTCGAAACCCGTAAGAAATATCAGGTTGTAACGAAAGTTTTCCGCCATATCTGCCTGAAAACTAACTTCTAACTCCTTAGATAACTGTTTTTGATTTTTCGGTACCAAACCTGCACAGTGTCACGTGATGCAACAATAGTACTTAAAGCTGTACTCATAATTCGTTGATATTCTGTAGCTGACTTTTTGCAACACAACTGAAAGTAAAGGATGGTTCTAATCCTCTAGAGTGATAGTTCCATTTGAGACACCTTATACTTAATGATAACTATATTTTTTACAGATTTCACAACACATTGTTATAAAATAAACCTCTTTCTTTCAAATGCAAAAAATCGTTCGACAAAATAGGAGCCAATACGCCAACGAGAACTGTGTGCTGACGATGTTTGCGGTGGCGGGAAACTTTCGTTACAACCTAATACATTACAGTTAATAAAATGGAAATAAAAGTTAATGTTGCTTCGGCGGTCCGGCACCATTTGATCTACGAACCGGTACCGATCCACTGACCGGGGGGTGAGGACCACTGCTTTAAACCATTCCCTAACTTTATATTACCACCAGCAAATGTTTAGGAGCCTATAAAAGCAATGCACTTGCTGACAGTTGTGGCTCAGGGGCTAATTGCTGACATAAAAGGCGGTAAAACTTGAGCTCAAAGACAACTAGCACGTTAGAATTTTATAGAAAAACCTGAAATTGCTGGTGCTATCTGTCGGATAACTATTAGAGTTCCATCACTTGAAATGTTTAAACCGCATATAAAAGGGCGCTACGTGGGAGCATTTGTGGCTGTGAGGTTTGACGCGGTCTTCAGAAGCGGAGTCACTAAGTTCGAATCTGGGTAACGGATAGAATTTATTAGAAAATCTGAAATTCGTGCTGATACCAGTCGAATGTTTATTCAACAAAATTTCTCTCCCCTGAAATGTTCATGGGGCATGCTAAAGACTTGCGATTCAGCACTTCTGACTGAGTTCGTCGCTAGCTTCACAGGAGGAAGCTTTGTGTTTGAACCCCTCGAGAAGGAACCGATTATTAGAGAAAATATAATACTGGTGCTGCTATCTATCGGAGAATTATTTAACTAAAGTGCCATTACTTGAAAAGTTTATAAGGCTTATAAAAGTGTCTGGCGTATCAATGAGGTTTGACGCAGATCTAACGAGTGGATACTTGAGTTCGAATCCATCTGAGTGACCGAACTTTTTTGAATTTAACTAAAACAGAGTCTGGTGACTCTATCTGTATTGGCTTTGATTTCGAACCTAACGGTAAAAGAATCTTTGAGGAAATTTGAAATTGGTGGCCCATCGGTGAATCATTTAACTAAAGTACTAAGAATGTTTATATAGGGGCACACTGAACTTAAACGATGGACGAAGTGTGGAGGTCTCGGGTTCGGGAATATCGCGTGGCTGTCGATCTAACTATCTGACATAGCCATAGCGTACTGAACTGGGGAGACGGAAGGTGCCTGGTTTGAAAACTAGGTCGCGTCCGCCGACCTAACCGCTTGGAGTTTTCCGGGGGTTTCCTCCAAAACTTAGAGTAATTACGGGGTAGGACCCCTTAAAAAGACCCCCACAGAGGGCACCCTACCCATAGGCCTAGATCCCTCGTGCAGATAATTGGCCTTCATCCCACAACTAAATGTTTGAAGTTTTCGTCGATTCCTCCGGATGTAACATGATACGTGTTAGAACACATTAGACAGTCCTCCTACCAAGACACCCCTCCCCATTACACGGCAGACAGGTTATTTGTAGCTTTTGCTTTACCATAACAACACAAACAAAGAAACATATAAAAACGCTTACATACTAGCACTCGTGGCTGTGAGGTTTATCTCTGGCATGAAAAGTGGAAGCTTTGAGTTCAAGCCTGACCGGGAAGAATCGAATTTTTGAGTAAATCAAAAATTAGGGCTGCTATCTGTCGGCGTATTGTATTATCTAATTAAACTGTCATTAATTGAAATATTTATAGGGCAAGTAAAAGAATCGTTTCCATCCACCCCCCCCCCTCCTGTAAATGTAATAAATGTAATAAAAACAAAATGTAATAAAACAATGTAAACAAATGTAATAAAAAAATTACATTTGTTTAGGTTTATTAAATAAGATAACTATTTATGTATCATTATTGTTATTTATTTATTTATTTTTGGATGACGCAAGTTCGCAGGTTTAAAGGGATGGAAAACACAGATTTGGAAATTTACTGCGATAAATTAAAATGAAATGAGAGCCTTTTCCGTAACTATCGCCTAAGAGAAGGAAAACCAAACAAGTTTTTAAATGAATTTTCTATTTTTCTGCTATTTCTTTAGGGGGTGGGGGAGATTTTTACTTAAATATCAAAATCATCTTCAATTCTCCCTCCCCAACTCCAAACTATGATTAGAAACTATGTAGAAACCTGATGAGCAATTATTGACAAATTGAAATGCAGTGAATCATTTTATGGGTTTTGTATTTAAGAAAGCTGGAAAATGTTTTCTATATTAATTCAAATAATTAATTCGACAACTTTGTGCAGTTGAATTCTGCGTCATCTTTTTGTCACAGTTCAAAAGACGTAGCTGAAATTGACCTGACCGAAAGGCTACTCTAATTTTACTCGGACCGAGAACGTGTCAGAATATTAACTTAAATACACAGGAAAGCATATTTACGAATAAACTAACTTATACATGTAGTATTTTTAAACCCTCTCGTCACCGAATTATAAAAGATCAGAGAAAAAAAATCTGTCTAGCATTTAATGCATCTGAAATACTATTATAAATCAAGCAAAATTTTTTTCTAATATCGATTAATATTAGATTTTTATAATATTAATTTCTGCATTTTCGAAGCATGTTGTTATGCTAAAATTAATTTAAAAGGATGCACATAGTAGGTAAAGGTTGAGGAATAAGAAAAAAAAACTATACTTACCTTAAAAAGAAAAACAACGGTAAAAAAGAAGCGTAAATATTTTCTTAATTTTTCTCCGAAATAATGAAGCGAAAACTGTAAAAAATAATCTAAATTGTCTAGTACTGCTATCGAGGAACGATTTATGCATCTAATTAAGAGCCTCATATACTTTCTACATGAATTAATGATATTGATATCACTGGAAGAAAAAAATACTAAATTCAATTGTTTTCTCTCTAAATATTGCTATTTGAAGTAGGAGCCTCATATGAGGTTCAGGGTGACGAGAGGGTTAACTAAAAGTGTTTACCAATCATACAATGTAAAATTAGTAGGAATGAGTTCAAGTATTAATCTAGTCAAACTGTTTAATTGTTTTCACTACACCACTTTTTATCTGGCCATAAAACATAAATTTAGGGGGAAAAACTCGGAATTTAAAATAATCCATCATCTGTTTGATTTCGACGATCGTAAAGCAGTACGCCGTTCTTCATTACGTTTATTCTCTCGCTCATGTTTTCCCGAAATCTAACAACAGTGAAAATGCCATTATCCGCCTTTATTACAACCGTTAACGTTAACGGAACGCCCACTGACCCTTCGGAGCTCCATTGCAAACTTGAGATATCTTCTGGTTCCCCATCTTCGATTCTGCAGACTAAGCTGCCTTCTAAATAAACTGACAAACGTTCTGTTTCATCAGCGAACTTGTACACCACCTTCATTTTCAAAGACTTGAGTTGCGCTTCAGCAGTTATTTCCTTATAACTGCGTTCTTCCTCGTATGAAGTTTTCGAACCAGCTTTGAGTTTCGATATGTCCATATTGGAGCCCCCTTGTATGCCCAACCACGTACTGCATTTCAGTAGGCAATCCTCTTTTACTTTTACTGTCTTTACGTTGCAAACGTTTACCTCCGAAATATCTTGAAAAATAACCCCCTTTCGTCTCGAATTATTGAATTTCTCTAAATTTTCTTCATCCTCAAAAGTTTTGCTCGGTCTCTGAAAGTTGAACACTAGCTGGATTGGAGGTTTAAGTTGATCTCCTGTGAAAGGAACATCAGCATCTTTGCATGTAAGAGGGATAAGAAATTGAGAGATATTTTTATCTTCAACTTGCTTATAGTTACTGTCAAAAAACGCCTTTATGATCTTTAATGCATCTATTCCTTTTAAAGTATACTTTGATTTCTTAAATTTTTCATTTTCTTTGGCAAAGTATTCAATTTCCAGCACTTGCTCGTAAACTTTTGCAATCATTGCACCAGAAAGGGATTGTGGGATTTCGATTTGCGTTCCATTGCATCTATAACTAAGCCCATCTTCTCTGAACTCCTGGCTTATATTTTCACAAACTTTGGAATGGTAACTGCTTACCCTGTCAATATGTTTAGAAAGATTTCCAGTGCGTTTAATACTTCCAACAATGCTGGAAGACAGGGCAGTTTTTGGATCGATGGAGCAATGATCCGCACCGGAAGGAATTGCCAGGAGAAAGTCGCGAGAGCACTCACCATTGGAGCTGGTCATGCTGTTTCCATCCAAACTCGAAGATTCGGAAGTTTCGAGAGTAATTTCTGGAGCATAACAATTGCAAGCGTTTTCTGGCAACAGAGAAGTATCTTCCTCTGGATCAAGAACCTCACTTGGTTCAATAGCAGCAGTAGAGTAACGTGACGGATCTTGAATAAATCTATTAAGGCTGTTTTGGTGGTTATTATCATTTCGTTTTCGAAATTCATCGAAATTCTTACTGCCATTAAAAGTTGCAAATAAGCTTTCGTGTAAATCACTCTCAAAATGTTCGCTATTTTGTGCCGAAATATTTTGGATGCTTTGATAGATATCAACATCTGGATTTCTGTTTTTAAGATAAATACAGCTATCAGACACTGAGTAAATGGCGGTGGCTGTACTGATTTTTTTACAACTTGGAAGTTTACGGTCGTTGTCAACTTCTTCACTTTTTTTCCTTGCTGATGTGCAAATATCAGATAATGAGCACGTTGCAGATGCTGCAGCTCGTGTTTCTTGGTTGTCCACATGCATTTTTGTACTCCCATTTGAAACGCTCTTAATATATAATGGATTGTTTAAACCCGCACTGAATTTATCGAAACACTGCATATTATTTTCACTATCTTTTTTAAAATTTTCGCCATTATTGGTATTCGATTCACAAAGATCACTATTTAAGACTAGTTGAGACTCGTTTGAGCTAAGAGCACATGCCAAGCATCCGAACTGCGGTCTGTCATTTCTGTTGTAAATAGCTTTGCAGGTTCGTAATTCATTAAAATTCTTAGAGGCATTAAATTCATCCATTTCGGCTGCAAATAAATGTTGTGCTGGATTTCGGATGAATCCATAATTATCAACATCTAAAGTTATACTTTCATGATAAATACAGGTATCTGAGAGTGAGCTAATAGCAGCTATTCTGGGTTCCTTAGAACTTACAGCTTTAGGTTCTTTGTCAAATTGTGCATCCATTTCCCTGTCTGATATGCAGGTGTCGGATAGTGAACTAACTGCAAATCTTTCAGTTACACTGAAACTCTGAACGTCTGTGTTTTCCACTGGCAAATCGGTACGCTTGTTTGATATATTTTTAAATATTGATGGATTGCTCGAAGTTGCACCGATTTTACTAAAGCATGGCATTTCATCTCTATCCTTCAAAAAAAGTTCGCTACTTTTATCGATACTAGATACAGAATGATGACTATTTAAAATTAGTTGATATTCTGTAGAGTTTCGAGTACATGCAAAACTTTCGATTGGTGTTCTTTCAATTCTGCCATAAAAGGAGCTTTCCGACAGTGGGCATTTCAGAATTCTCTGGGTTTTTCCTGACGCCAAAATGCATTCTTTGTTGTCTGGACAAATCGTGTCTCTCTGCCAAACGTTGTTGTTATAAACGCGAATGTCAGCGTCTGAAAACGAATTCTTTTTAGTGCCTTGAAGTAATAGCTCGTTGTTTTTAAAGTTATGTTTACTAACGCAATTCTTAAGGCCATTTTCGGCAAAAATATTGTCAAGGCTATATTTTGCATATGTCGTCTCTCTGCCGAGTCCAGAGTTACGCACGCAGGTCCAGTTATGTTTGTAGCATTCTCTCGGGTAGCTTCCCATTAGAATTTTGGAACTGTATTCGGCATGCTTCAGTCTATCCTTGTCGTGGTTCTGTCTTTTCAATGCGTTAAGGAGCCCATCTCTCGCCTCGCAAACATCGTCAAAGCATCTCTGTGCTATTTCTGTGTAGTTGTCGAATTCTTCGGGATCCCATATTTTAAGCATCCTGTCTGCGGCCTCTTTTATTTCGTCTTCCGAAGCACCGGGATTAATGCGAAGTATTTTACAAAAATCTAGATTCATTCTTTGAGACTATTTGCGGAGCTTACGAAATATGATAAGAAAATATGAGGTGTGCTGTGTGCTATGTTACTATTCTCTTGATTTTTAAATGATGGAAACAATAAAAGTAATTGTTGAGAGCTAGTAGCGGGATTCATTGTTGAAATTCACTTTTAAACGGTATCATGTCACCATCGAAACGTTGTTTCATAAGTATGAATGCTCTTCTTGTTTGTCATCTTGGAAACAGTAGGACAATGCTTCTGTAATTGTTATCTCTTTTCGCTTTTTATTGTTGAGCTCAGAAATTCTAGAGGAAGCGACAGATTTATAAAAAATATGCACTATTTATAAATTTAAATTCATCAAAAAAAGGAAACTTTAAATAGCAGGCGTGGAAAATAAGGAACAGCTTAAACATTTGCTATCCTGTTGATTGTTTTCATTCCTTAGAGACTTAGACATGCATGTGTCTAATCCATAATCATTTTCTAAAACATTTGATCTCGCCAACGTCGCCAAATATCCAAGCGGAGCCGAAAATAACAAGAAAGATAAATCATGCCAAATGCCTCAACTATAAAATACTTTTCAACACAACAATACTTTTGTGCCAAATTGCGCGATGTATTGTGTTTAAATCTATTGAACTGTTTACGGCAAAGTGACAAAAGAGGACTATCTACCTAGGGGGGGGGGGATTCTTTGGGCAAGATCTTTATAAGGGTTTTTGACACGTATTCATGATACAGTTGGTGAAAATCGTCCAAAACTTTTGCGAGTGGGAATACCAAAAACGTACTTCAGGTCTTAAACAAGGTTCGTACAGATCCTGGATTTGCTATAATTCCGAACTTCTGAAATATTGTCTTATATTTTAAAAGTGGTCCTGTTATTTTATAAAGTACATGTAGAAGTTCTCTCGAGTATCTCAAATAGTAGGATGTTTTATAAGATTTTTGCAAAAGTTCGGAATTTTAGCAAATTAAGGACCCTAATGGCCTTATCACACTAAAGGGAAAATCCGAGCAACTTCGCGCTGGACCAACTTTTCCGACGGACTTGAAGGCGTGGTTATCTTTAAGGGTTTCAAAAGTAAACAAACTCTCTCCGACGCCAAATAGTCACCGCATCGCTGATTTGGCGTGCAGGTTCTTATTTTACTTATCGTGCGTTGGTATATTTACATCGGATGGGCAGCAATCTCTAATTCCAAAGTCCACTTGAACGCGGCCATAATTTTATTTACACGTGATTCTGACATCGAGCTAAGCTGTCAAGCTTCGAACATAGTCGCCATTGCTCGAAATTGCTTATGACGTAGCAGGAAGAAGAACTCTGATTGGTCGAAATTTCGTCCGACTCGGATTTTTTCCTTCGGAAAGGAAAAAGTTGGAGTTCGCGGTCGTCAAGGTAACGGCGGCGAAAATCGGCCGGAAACTTGATTTGCAAGGAAAGTTGGTCGGATTTTTCTCAGTGTGATAGCCCTATTACGAACCTCCTTATTGTGTTGATGGCTACTTAGCGGTCATGCATTCCTTCTTCGTAAAGATTCGGCGGGAGAGGCTCCCCTTCTGTGCCCGTCGCTTTCCCGATATGAGTATCTGAATGGTTCGCTATGTCAGATAGAGTGGCATTCTATGACCCAAACCGGGAAGCAATATAGCCGTCACAGACGAGTAATCTTTGCCGATGCGTCTTTCAGGCGGAGGGTGCCAGACGGTAGTAAATACTTACGACTTTAAAAGTCGTGAGTATTTACTATCTTGTAAAAGTAACTGTGAATTTAGATTGATACGTTAGAGTAAAAAAATCTGGATTCACTCCACTCGACTTTCCGAACACTTACGATTAAGATCATTACCAGGCATTTAAATAAATTTTAATCAATGAATAATTCAAACATATATACCAAGCTGAAGCTCAATCGAATGCGCCGTTTAAACGCTGACATACTTTCAATAATTTCTCCCCATATGCCATAATGTAAAAGAAATCTTTGTCGTAGCCCTGTAGTAAAACTGTAAGGCCTATACACATCAAAATCAATACGGGTCTTACTATGGTGGTTTATAGCATCTATACCCAATTTGAGCTCAATCGAATCCTCCGTTTAAGAGCTATCGTGTTCACTCACACACACACACGAACACACATACATACATACATCTCGTAAAAATAGCATCAATGAATTCAGAAGACTTCAAAACGTGTCAATACACCAAAATCTCGAAGTCGAATATTTTAGTGATTACAATACTTTCCTTACATGGTACATGTTTGGAAAGTAAAAATGGCTGAAATATGATCTCGGTGTTAAGCGCCCATGCGGGTTAAGCACCCATGCTCAAAAATTTTCGGGAAAAAGAAATCATAACAACATTTAAACTATTTAAAAAATTATTAAGTGAGTCTATGATAGGGAGTAGTTCTATCTTTCGAATTGTTAAATAAAACACTAGTAAAAATTTTGTAAAGCAATTGATTTCCAACTAAATATCTTATAAAGGTGATTAATACTCCTTATCCTTAGTAATGCTATTTTTGCAAGAAAACAAACTGCTAAAGCAGTTACTTATCTATCTAGTATATTTAGAACTGTTAGATTTAAAATATATCTCTCTTCTTTGGTCACGTCTTCCATTTTATATGCTTGGGGAATTAAATTTGTATTTCCCTTCCTTTTGGATGGAAGTCCAGGGTTTTGCTTTGCTAGGCCAACTGCAAAAGAAAATATAAAGTATTTGAAAAATAGTTACGAAAAACAATGGTTTTGTTTCAACAGTATTTCATCAGTTGAATTGGGAGTTTTGGAGAAAGTAGCTGTTTCGCGCGTATTAGTGCGCAGACTTGCTGTACCAAAAATACTAAAATTTTCACCAATGAATGATTATACGACAGATTATCTGAGGAATTTTTAACATTAAATCGAGTTTGTTGAAATTGTTCGCAGTTCGAATTTCAAATCATCAAAATCTGGAGAACTTGGAAAGTTTTTCTGAGTGTTTTGTGTAATTGATTAAGGTGTGTCTTTTAAAATATGGATTAAATTAGTAGGGTGATTATTCTTTGATATTTTTATTAGGATTAGTTTTTTTTTAGTGTATAAAATAATCCTACTTTAAAATCTCTTTTTGAGGAAAGCCTTTTTCTTAAATCCAAAATGTTTTGTTCGCTTTTAATTTTTCCATTCGAAAGTAGATGGCAGCACTAAATAAATTTGCTATTGACTTTTTACAGACTGAATTCAGATCCAGACATACCGTAAATGCCGGCGTATAACGCGCACCTATAATTTTAAACTTCATTTTTTAATTTTTATGTATATCCTCCGTATAACGCGCACCCTTTACTTTGCAATCACAGACTTGCCCTATGGAATCCAGAAAGTCTTTTACTTTGGGATAGGTTCAGATCGCATTTAACGGATATTACAAAGAAATTAATGAAAGAGTGTAACACAGACATGGCAGTTATTCCAGGCGGATTAACGACATTAGTTCAACCTTTAGATGTGTGCATTAATAAACCATTCTAAGGAAATTTAAAAACGATTTTGGAATACGTGGATGTTGGAAGGAGGGAAACATTTTCGAAAGGAGATGAAATGCGTCATGCCAGTCTAGAAATAGTGTGTGAGTGGATAGATAATACAAGCATGGGATGAAATTAAACCTGACATAATTAAAAAGTCATTTAAAAAATGTAGTATGTCGAACAATCTAGATGGAACGCATGATATCTATTTATTTATGGATCAGAGTAACCGCGATAGCGAAGATGAAACTGAATTTGATCATGTATGTGCCTGAAAATATAACGGGATATGAATATGATGAACTTTTTATGCTGTCCGATAATGAAAATTGAAGTTCATAAGGTATGTCATTTCTTTTAAATAAACAACATTCAGGTACAAGTAGAAATCTCATTTTTTATTGCTCATCTTTTCCTTATTTTTAAATTTATCATTTTTATAACCGGCGTATAACGCGCGCCCTTAAATTTCGGCCTCATTTTTTGTATGAAAAGTGCGCGTTATAAGCCGGAATTTACGGTATTTTAAAATAGCCTTTTCCACATTTTATCTTCTAATTCGATACGATTCATTTAAATGGGAACGAGTGGATACATTGTATACAATGTTCCATTGTGTTTCCAATGGGTCATTTCTGACTATACTTCTACATCGGTTCCAAAAATGGAATATACTGATCGGTAGTTTAAATAATAAGTGAACTATTAAGAATTAATGAAAGATTTATTTTTTAAATTTAATTAAAGATATTAATTAAGTTTGAAGGAGGAGGGGGGGTATCAAGATAGCTCTGTAAAAATTTATGAAAATGGCTGTTTTTATGATTTTTTTGTCCAGTTTAACACATAAGTAATGCAACTTTTATTTCAAAAAATAATGAAGTCATCTTTCAACTATATCAGCTAAATTCTTTAATTTAATATTAATAAAATTTAATTTTTCACTAAACTTTTAATTTGATGTTCCCGATTGGGAACATTCGCCTGTAAAAGGTTTAAATTTCTCACTGCAGTTTTACACTATAAAAGAGCCGTCCAGGTGGTGTAGTGGCTATTTTATCACGGCCATTCTATTACGTATAACTACTCTATCACGCCTTGGGTTCGGGTTGGAATCCCGGCTTGGGCATGGAAGTTAACTTGCATGTACCTTCATGGGGGCAACGCAGGTAGCCCACTGGGTGCCGCCATTATAAATTGGCTACGATACCTTCAGGCAGTTGTAATTCCTAATTGGTAAGCGGCCACCGAACGCTAACTATTAATAAATTTTCCCCTTTTAAATCCATCGTTCAAAGTAGTAGGGAAAACTGTGGCATGGGAGAGAATGGGGGTATATTGAAAAATACATTTTTTCACCCTAAAAATTCAGATGTTTCAATATTTTTTTCCATGGGAGTATACTTTAGCAACATAACAAGTACTTCTAATGAAGTTTTAAGATATTTCAGCTATATTAATGTGAGCAAAACTTCTTGTTTTTGCTTTTAACCCTTTAACGCGCAGTGTTCCCGCTCTGGGAACACCCAATTCTGATATTTTGACTGTTGCCAGTCACGAAGAATAGATTTGATTTCTATAAAAATAGTTGCGGGTGACATAGCTCAACGAGAATCCTTTACTTTTAAGCACGTCATTTACCATTAAAAAAATGGTCACGATTATTTTTAACAGCACTGACATCTGCTGAAAAATGGAAGAATGCGAGAACAGCTGGATAGATTGCCCAATGCTGAAAAAAGGGCTGCCGTTGCCATCGCTCGACTTAACTACCAACAAGATGGCGGACGATCGATGCCACATCGCGTGCCACAGATCTAGGAACCCTTTTTTGATGCAGCTGGCTGTGCATCTTGCTGGTATTTAAGTCGAGCGATGGCAACGGCTGCCCTTTTTTCAGCATTGGGAAAGGGTGGCGCCTCAAACGGTTAATATTCTGCGTGTTAACAAGTGATATCGAAAAAATTTCTTCTAGATCTTTTACAATTAGCTAAAGCATTTATATTTTGATACACATTGTAGAGATACTTCAAAAGAACTGTATTATACATTTAAAAAAAAAAAAAGAATATAAAATTGCAATTTCTTTTTTTTTTTTCCTGAGGTGGGGTAAAACGGGGGTTGGTTAGACTTAACAAAATTCTGTATAATACTGACATTTCTATTTCTCCTTTAGTTAAATATTACTGAAACAACGCTTAAAATCAATGAAATTGACATTTTAACTAACTGTTTATTGTAGCTACAAATATTGGGGAACCAGTACCGTAGCTAAAAATTTTTTTTCGGAGGTGACTGAGAACTCAAAAAAATAGAATGCAATATAGCAAAAAAAAAACCGATATAACATTTTTTTTCGGGGAGGGGTGGGGAATGAAACCCCATTACTTTGCCAAAAAGTGTTCGCATATAAAAATGAAAGAAAAAATATATTCATAAATCGAATTTATAATATTTGCAGTTCAAAAAGCATGCATTAGAGAAAATATTAATTTTGGCTTAGGTCGGTAGCTGAAGCTCAAATTTTTCAAGGGGAACTTCCAAATTTATCCATAAATACGTGATATTTTTTCATATGCTATGCGTACATATTTCGCAGGTGGCTACAGCCCCATCAGCCATCTCTTGATTACACCCCTGTGTGGAACCAAGTAACATTTGCCATATACTGACAGAACCTGATATTAAAAAGAAAATTAGCTATTTTTTTAATTAATCAATAAACAAGTACCTAAAAGAACCCATAATTTATTAATTTTTTAAAACATTTTTGAATAATATTTTAAAAATCCATCTATCAAACCCCAACCTCTCCAACCAAGAATTCCCCATATGACACATGTTTATAGTATTTCTGTTTGTAACTAGAAAATTAAATAGATTTTAGAAATCTGCTAGAGTAATTAAATCTTAATGCAGTATTATATAAAGAAGATATACTATCAGAGTTATAATTACTGGTTCAAAGAGACATTACTCTATTTAGATGATTAGCTAATACAGACCTATGCATACATGATGTAAAATCAGTGAAACTAATTAAATTAAAAGTAAATTCACCTCTCTTATTGTATATATTAAAATGCGGAGGGGGCGACACCCCCCGCGAAAGAAGAAAATGTAAAAGATCCTATTTTACTTCCATAAAGTCAATCTTCTAACTAACCGCTCCCCCACGAGAAACTTGCAATAATCCGCCACTGTGTATCTGTTTTATTATAATTATCAGCAGCTATAATAATAAAATCATCTATGGGCCCCATAGTGCTAGCGCTTTGAACTGGGAAACGGAAGGTGCTTGGCTCAAAACTAGATCGCGTCCGCCGATCTAACCGTTCGGAGTTTTCCGTGGTTTTCTCCGAAACTACTATTAAATGTGGGTTCCCCCACAGAGGGCAGTCCCACCCCGGCCTAGATCCCTAGTGTAGGTAATTGACCATAACCCACATTTCCATTACATCATCTATATACCTATATAATAAAATCTCGGCTGTTCGAGCCTCGTCAGGGGAGACCATCCCGAACCCCCCTAATTTTTTTAGTTTCATTATTGCCATATTAAAACGATATTAATTAACTATGTCATTTTATCGCTCATCTTTCGTGTATTTCGCCTGGTAACCCTATGTTGAAATTTTTAGGATTGTAATCTATTTATAGAAAAATACATGGGATGTCTATTCTACAGCTTACGAAATATTGTAACAATAGATTAAAGCTGTTGTGAACTAATAGTATTTTAAATATATGTAGAAAATACATGTGATGCCTATTCTACAGCTTACGAAATAGTGTAACAATAGATTAAAGCTGTTGTGAACTAATAGTATTTAAATATATGGAAAATTGTGTCGCATACTTTTATGTCACTTTTTTTGGGACACATTTTTCGGACAATTTTCAAAAAAGGGGATGAGAGATAAAATGACATAGTCATTAATAAATGAGGAGTTACCATAATGCTTCTCATAATTAAATAGATAAACGTCAACTAAGTAACTAGAAGTAGATCCACCCTGTGGTATACCTAAGACTTGTTTATAAAGTTTATTGTTATGTAGCATAAAGTTATTGTATATTATAAACTTAAATAGATTTTTGAAATAATTAAATGAAAATTGTGATGTTAAATTTAATGTATTTATGTTATTATTAAATATATTAAGTATTGTACTGTAAAGGTCATCTATCTCTATGTTATTAAATCGATCTTTAAAGTCATATTTAGATATATAAGAGGAGATATTTTGTAAATCTTCTATTTTATTTTTTAGATCATAGCTATTACTAATATATCAGGAGTTGCAGTCAGCCTTAGTATGACAATTATGCATAGAAGCTAGTATTTTAAGTAATTCAAATGTCTTACTAGCTATATTATTATACATATATGTATTACATCCAATAGTTAACAGTTTTAAACTTAATAGGAGTTTTGTGAAATTTAGGAATTAGAACTAAGTATGGATAATAAGGATTATCATGTTTCAGGTAAGTAGTTTGTGGTATGCTATTATCTTTTTATTAAATATAGACTGGAAGTATTTGTAAGTGTAAAATTAGAATTGTTGCTAAGAAGTCTGGATAACGAACTAATATAACTTTTTACAGATAATTGCATAGTTATTGAAGGATTTACCGACTAAGGAAATACAAAATTTTGTTGCAAATATTTAATTTGATCAGATAAATAAAATTTTTTAGAGGAAGTAAAAGATTTAACTAACACATTATATTTAAAGAAGACAGTATATTCATTTTCTATTTACTAAAAAAGGCAGTAGGAATGTTGAATTTTAATTATGTATATGATAGTCTATATCAGGGGTTCCCAAACTTTTCCAAGTCGTGGCATCCTTAAGCGGATTAAAATTTTCTCACGACACCCGCGTCATTATATGTATATTATTTAATATACTAGCCACCTCCAGCAACCAGTTGGTTCGCCATCTTAATAAATCTTGTTCGGAGAGAATCCTGTTCCTCACCAAAACTAAGATGCTTAAAAACAGGAGCGGCCCTTATGTAAGTGGCGCCCCCAGCTAATTTAAAAGAAGACTCCCCCTTTTATGCTCTAGTTAGTTTTTGAGTTCGAAATGACGCCCCTTCGAAGCCGGCTCTCAGATGCGATGCTTACAGTGTCGGGCCGCCCCTGGTTACAAAAATTAGATAGTTAAACGATAAAAACCACAAAAAGGTACAAATTATTTTCGTCCTATATTAATTCTGAAGAGCTTCTGGATATATCAAAAAATTGAAGAGAAAAAAAAAAAAGTAAGAAAATCTGAAACACTTTCAGATTTAAAACACGTACTACAGTACTATATATTAAAAGCGTATTATAATCCATGGGTCTTCCATATTTTCGTTCCTTATTTCATGAAGTTGGAAAGTATATCATTATTCATGAGTGTGATTACACAAAATTAAAATTGATATTTCTAACATCCTTTTTCTGGACGTAATACATTAGAAATAGATGGAGAAAAGCTGCGCAGAAAAATGCACAATTCCAACTGAATGAAAATTTCAAAAACTTATTTTCAGGTGTATTTATAACCCAAATAGCAGACGATTAAATTACCATAAATAGCGCCAAGCGTTAGAATCCCCTACTCAAAATTGCACATCAACCATTTTATTTTTCGCCGAATTAAAAAGTTGCATTAGTCTCGGAAAGTTTCCAAATCCTATATTTCTTTTGAGTATAAAACATTTCATTCCTGCTCTGATTTCACATGCACACGATATTTTAATTAAAAAACAACCTTACAAACAATCTAAACAAAAAAAATATCGCTATTCTTTAATTTCTACTTCAAGAGTCTGAATCATTTAATAAACTTGCCAAATATGGCAACCTAAATTGCTAAATTCTCTCTTTTTCCACTGCAGGGTTACAATTGAGAAATAGCGAGAGCAAAATTAGCCTTATGCGATAGGTTTTTTTATCGAGGTTTTTTATATAGGATATTTAATCCTAAAATAATTCGAATTTCGAAAAAATCGCTTCGAGGTATGTCGGGGCCGTCCTGGAGAATTTCCATACAAAATTTGGTAGGTGTAGGATTACCCGTCTAGGAGCTAGGCGAGACACAGACAAACTAACTAACTGACATGTTGCAGTGTGTTTTATTTATATAGATATTTCACAATTGTACGACTCTGTATAGTAGAAGAAATTAGAGAAGTGGTAAGGACATAAACATGATTAATAGAACTGATATTTAAAATTATGAAAGGAGTTTAATTTTAATTAACAGGAAAAGTTACTTTACAAAAGTTCTCGTTTTAGTGTGATGGGTGATCCTGCTGCTCGCTGCATAATTGTTCAAATCGCGGATAACAGCTTGATATCGCCACTCTCATTTCTTTTTCCAAATTAATTTTTGAACGATATTTGCTTTTCATAACAGCAACAGCTGAAAATCCAGTTTCGCATAGATTAAGAAGATGCAAAGGGAATACGAACCCTCATAGCTTCAGCACTTAAAATTGGATACTCATTTTTTTTATAGAAATCAAAAACTCAGTCAAATCCAAACAAGCGAATTTTGCTCTCAGGCTGTTGTCATTTGATAGCTCAATTAAACTTTCTTCAGAAGGGAAATCTTTTGGAGCTTCGATATGGAATGGATCTTGGATCCAAGCAAACTTCTCCGTTTGTTCTTCTGCAAACCGGTCAGTTGTGTTAGGTGCAGCGTGAAAAGGGTCAGCATACTTTGTGAAACCTTATTTCCACTGCAAACCGTGTACTGCTGCAATACAGGAAAACAATCTTTTTATTCGTTATCCAGCATTTTTCTTTTCCACATCTGCAATTTCTTTTTGAAAGCTGAAATCTTCTCTTCGAGCTTCAACATATGCGTATTACAGCCCTGAAGAGAAACATTCAACGCATTTAATTTTTCGAAGATGTCGCAAAAAATATGCCAGTTTCAACAAGAAGTCTGGATCTGCGAAATTGGTGGCATTCGCGTGACCATCTTTTTTTAAGAAATTGTAAATTTCTTCATGAAGTTCAAAAGTTCTACTAAGTACATTTCCACGTGAGAGCCAACACGAGTTGCAGTACTATATAAGAGACGTGTACTCCAGCCCCCAAATCCTCACACAAGATCTTGAAAAACCTGGCTTTAGGTGGTCCGGTTTTTTATGTAGTTTACCACACTTTTATTACACATTCTACGACGAGATCAAGTGATTTCGATGCAAGTGCTTCTCAGTGATTTGCATGGTCATGAAAGCAACCGTACACTTGCCAATCTAAAACTTCTGTATAATGCGTCAAGCATCGAATATCTTACCGTTGCACTTGCAGTTATGCTTTACAAACGCAGTCTTCGATGATGTAGAATCATCACGAACGTACATACAGATGAGTGTGCATCCTTATCTGTCTGGCTCAGCAGTGCAGTCAAATTCTTTCTTCATTTTTCATCAATGATCGTGAGATCCTGAACATGCATGGATCTATGGTTTTTATGTAGTTACACTTTATACACATTCTATGACGAATTAGTGATTCGATGCAGTGCTTCATGAATATGCAATGGTCCATGAGCACCGATACACTTGCCAATCTAATAATTTCTGTTAAATGCGTCAGGATTCGAACATCTTAGCGTTGCACTTGCAGTTATGCTTTTACAAAACAGCAGGTCTTCGATGATTGTAGAATCATCAACGAAACGTACATAACAGATGAGATGTGCAGTGCATCCTTATTCCTGTCTGTGGCCTCATGCAGTTGCAGTCCAAATTCTTTTCCTTTCATTTTTTCTATCAATTGATCGTTGAGATCCTGAACAATGCATTGGATTCTTTTCTTTTTGCGTTAGATGGGCCGTTGAATGAGGAAGGCTTTAACCTATATAACAACACGGTGCGACAATAATATATACACGTGTATCGGAGAAAAAGGTAATATTTACGCCTTCGCAGTACTGTTTCCATCTTAAAGCATGCGAGATCAGAGCCCGATCAAGACAACTGTGGGCCCTGGGCAGAAGAAAAAAATTGGGCCCCTTGCAATAACTTCCCCCTAAAAACAACAACAACAAAAAAAAAAAAAAACAGATTATGATTGGTTTATGTTGAAAGTTTTAAATATCTTACCCCTCCCAAACACAAATTTTGTTTTAAAGTAATCTGAAATAAACGAATATAGTTACATGATGTTACAGAAACAGATAGTTAAACTAACAACCACTTTTCATAAACAGTCATTTTTTGTAAATATTTCTTAAAATAACAAATTAAAAAATTTTGCTATTTTTTAACATTAAAAATACTCTTTACAAACTGTGATTAGTTATTTTCTTACATATTGGTATACTATATCGACTATAGAGCATTTCGAAGAATTAAAAATAAGTTTAATTTATACACAAATGTAAATTTGAATTATTTTTTCATTGTTTATACTTTATAATTAAAAAATCATTTAATTTTTGAAATTTTTTTTATCCTATTTAACTTGTAACATTGTAAAATTATAAAAGTGTAAGATTTTTGGGTCCTAAAATCTATGGGCCCTGGGCAGTTGCCTCGTTTGCCCTGCCGGTAATATGGCACTGTGCGAGATAACTGTAATAAGCGGTTTCATCCAGTAAAAGTAGATCAGTGAACAACGTGCATTTAATGTTTATGCTTTCATTAATTCAAGTTAGATGTTGCAAGTGAGACTGACGTTATTTTGACGTCACGAAATCAAATGCAGTTTAAAAATCACAAGTTTAGAATTAGGTTAACAAGCTTTGACGAAAAAAATTATGCAACGAGCGAAATAATATTACAGGGGGAGGCGTATTTTACACGAATTCAGTCAATCGCTTTAAATATTAATTTAAATTAATAATATGAGACCCAAAACTTACGTCACGTGCAAAATTATTTCGTAACTTTTCCGATTTCGGTTAGCTTGGAATACCTGTTTGAAATCTATAATAATAAAAATGAATGTTTGTAAATCTGTCTGTCTGTATGTGTGCGGTTTCCAGTCTAAACCTACTGCACGCAGAACTCTGAAAATTTGAATATATAAGCCCATGAGTCCGATAATGTGCACCTGAGAATCAGAATTTTAAAATTTTAATTACTTTTTTAATTATTAATTAAAAACAGTTTTCAGGATGCCATGCTCGGCGAGTTTCGCCAGCATGATACTGTGAAACAAAATCGCATGCATTGGAAAACATGAAATGGCACGGAAATTTAGTCAGTTTTGCGCCAATCTATATCAATAAAAATGAATGTCTGAAAATCTGCATGCGTGTGATGTCCAGAAAAAACTACTGGACGCAGAACTCTAAAAATTCGAACATATGAGCCCATTCCTTCGGTAATGTACACCTGAGGCTCAGAATTTTGAAATTTTAATTACTTTTTAAATTATTAATTAAAAACCGATTTTAGATCGTCATGTTTGGCGAACTTTGGCCTCATGAAAAGATTTATGCTTGAAGTGAGTGGTAACCGCAAAAGTAAAAAACCGTTTTTTACGTTGCCATGCTTGGCGAGGTTAGAACTCTGAAAATTTGAATATATAATCCCACGAGTCCGATAATGTGCACCTGAGAATCAGAATTTTAAAATTTTACTCACTTTTTTAATTATTAATTAAAAACTGTTCTAGAACGGAGATTTTCTTACCCTGTGTTACGAATTTTGGGAGCAACCCGCTGTTCTGGGGTTTAAAACAGTTTAAAATTCGTATTCTGCGCGTTAAATTTTGCTTTTTGTTGCATCAATATGGAATGTTCTGGAAATCTCGGGTTCTATGGGTCGTAGGTCTTCGAAAACCTAATTTTTGGGGCAAAACTCGCCAAGTTTGACGATTTTTCTGTCATTTGGCGCGTTTTTCATAATGGGACTTTTTCATGAAATTTTTTATGGTACTTTTTATGGTATTTAATACGTTTAATGACCTAACATTTCCTAATTTTAAGAAATTTAAATCGAAAATTGTGGATTTTACAAGATAATTTGCTTAATTGGATGAAATATTTAATAACTCCAGCAATTTTAATGCAAATGACACGATATTTCTGGGAGAAATATGTGACGGCCACGGCAGTGAGTTGTCTTTAGTGGTGCGTTTGTAAGTACGTACCTGAAACTCTGGAACCATTATCTGCACATTTTGTTATACAATTGCGGCTGAGAATACTAATCTGGAGTTGCAGTTTACATGTCAGATTTTGTAAATCGCATAATTTAAGGGGTTCACGTGCAACGCCATGCGGTACTGCTAGTTAACAATATTTATTGATCTCCTTTTTCGCGAGACCAGGGTTGTTATTCACAGTAAATCGGAATCCGGGAAATTGCGGAATTCTGTCGATATTGCTGCTAAGTAAAAGACAAATGCACTCCAAAACAATGTAAAATACAATGTGAAAATAATTCCTCCTGACATGGCGTTTGCGGAATGTTTTTGTATTCCGGGTTCCAATCTTTGCTGGGAATACTCACTCCTAGATTTCTTAGACTCGGAAAATGAAAATAAATATAACAATGGCGCATTAGAAGGACTCGGATTTTGAATTCTATTCTTGCTATTTGTGGAAACGCATGTGTGGCAACATTTTTACGAAGCAGATTAGACACGCTTGCAGATCATCTGTAGTCGCGTATGTGTTTGATCCCTTGCAAGCAGGGAAGCGACGACTACTGTCGGAAAAATCGAAACCGTTTCGAGAGCTTTAGCTTCGTAGATGATGCCTATCCTCTAACATTAATGCATGATTAAAAATAACTCACTTTTAAATTCCAAATAGAGTTATTTTTTGTGAGGCAAAAAGCTTCAAAAAGAACTATTCTCTCAGGAGTTCAATAGAGAACGCCAGAATATTGTCTCCAGGAAATCAAACGCTGAAAATTTCATGTTTTGTGTTTCTTTGGTTGCACACACACACACACACATGTATATATTTGGCTCTAATCTGACAGAAAAATAAAATGCTTTTATCCATTAATGAGGCTAAACCGTAAAGTTTAGGATAAAAAATGTAGCCGAATGGTGAACGGGCCAATACGTAAATAATTTCGTCAGCAAGCGTTGACCTCTAAACTGTTATAGAAACAAACTTATACAGTTCCACAACGCAAAGTAATTTTTTTTTTCAATTTAGTTAGCGCTATCGTGTGGTCAAGTTACGAGTGAAACCATTTGGTATTGTTACGAATTTTAGGGGCAACCCGCTGCTCTGTGGCTTAAAATGGTTTAAAATTCGTATTCTACGCTTCAAATAGATAAATTTTGCTTTTTGTTGCATCAAAATCGGCCAATTAGAACCGGAGATATGGAGGTTTCGGTTTACCATTTTTTTTTCAATGGAGGTTCTAGAAATCTCGAGAAATATTAGTCCTAGGGCTTCGATCTCTTCACATTTGGGGACTTATTTTTGGCGCCAAATTTGGAGATATTTCGCCAAAAGTCGCCAAGCTTGGCGACTTTTTGGTCATTTGGCGCGATTTTTTCAATGGGGCCTGGAAGTTGTTTTTCCTGCATTAAAAACGCATAATAACCTAACATTTACTCTTCTATGACGTAATCAGAAGTCCCGCTTTATCTGGAATATTCGAGGAATATACTTTTCTAGAAGCTGCTCCCAGCTTCTGCCTCCTCTATAAATTCCACCAGCGCGCTGCCCCGACAGTTCAGTGCGAGTTGAACGTTCAATGTGTGAAGAGCTCTCAGTACGCTTGCTTTGTGAATTGATAGTGCTATAGAAGCTGTGTTTTAGCTTGCTTTATGAAGCTGTTTTTAAAGTGCTGTGTGTAAATTGTTCATTGCTGTGTCTTAAGGGATTGTGTACGATATCCCTTGAATATTTCCACTGAATGTTTTGCCTGTGAAAGTGACTTATTTTGTGTGAGAAATGCAGCATTTGTGAGAGCTTCTGATCTAAGAGAACTGTTAAAAGCACATTACTGTTTAACTGTGCTTGTGAATTTTGTACAACTGATTGTTCCACGAAGTTCTAGAAGCAATAAAGTTATATTCCATCCTGACCAGTGGACTTTTTACCAGCACGTTCTACACCAACTGGACTTTAGAACGACGAACCCCGGAGACAAGAAGAGCAGTTCCGCAACATTTGGTGTCAGAAACGGGATTCTAAAGAAAGACTTTAATTTTCCAGTTTATGGTTTTGACTAGACGAAAAATGGAAGGCTCGTGAATATGATGCAAGAGATGAAATCCGGACAAGCCGATTTAGAGAAAAAAATTGAAGCCGGACAAGATGAGATGAAAACAGGGTTGGAGAAAATAGAGAAAAATCAAGAAAAATTGGAGGAGAAAATAGAGAAAACCCAAGAAAATTTAGAAGAAATTAAGCAGGGCCAAGAAGAAATGGAGAAAAGAGTTGCTCTCCTAGAAGAAGCTCAGACGAAATATGAACAAAGAATTGAAGGGAATGTTAAGGAGTTACAGCAGGATATTTACAGAATGTGTGAAGAATTTGAGGAAAAGATCGATCACAAGTTAGAAGAAAAACTGGACAGGTTGGTAAAGCTGGGAAAGGTACCAGAAAACATCAGGTTGTCGTCACGCCACCCAGCAGTGAAACTAACGGCTTATGACGGAAAGACTCCCTGGGAAGCTTACAAGACCCAATTTTCGATCGTCTCCAGAGCCAATGGTTGGAGCGAGTCCGAGAAAGCGAACCAACTGGCCGCTTCCCTTAGCGGAGATGCAATTAATGTATTGCAAACTATCGGAGCGACGAAGATAGGAGATTTTGACGCCCTTGCCAGTGCCTTGGAGATGAAATTCGGAGAGAAGTGTCAGAAAGAATATAGTAGAATCCAACTTAAGTCAAGGATGCAGAGATCTGGCGAGACCCTGCAAGAGCTGGCTTCGGACATAGATAGGCTGTGCCATCTAGTCTATGGCAGTTATCCTGATAACGTTCGAGAAGAAGTTGCAGTGCAACATTATATTGAAGGCCTCTTGGACTCTGAAATTCAGAAAGCATTGATCTTGGCGGATAATAAAGATCTTAGGTCCGCCCTCGTTTTCGCTATGAAGTTGGAAGCAGCTCAGCTGGCCGTAAGAAAAGATCAGCATAATGTTAGAGCTGTGTCGCTCCAGGAGCCTACGGATGGAGAAGTGGAGAGATTAGTGAATCAATTAAAGACCCTGGAAAATCTGGTGGAACGACAAGTACAGTCAGAGCCAAGAAAATTGAAATGTTGGAGGTGCAACAGCGAGGGGCATTTACGAAAATACTGTGATGCACAAAAGAACTCTCGTCGTAAAGATCGCAGTTTCCAGTATACCAGATAAGCCCCTAGAGGAACACCGGGTAGAGACGACCTTGTGGAACGGAGGGTGCGGGATATTCAAAAGCCTCATTTGAAAGTCTTGCAGGTTTCCTCAGTGAATGGCGGCAGTAATGGACTCTTCGTTCTGGGATACGTTAATGGTTCCCCATGCCACATGGTGATTGATACTGGAGCGAACATAACCATCATAAGGTCGGATCTGGCCAAGAAATTAAATTTGAAGATTATCTGGACTCCCCCCTCGCTGACCCTCCAGACTGTGACAGGTGACAAGATCGAAGTTGCGGAAAAGCGCAAGTAGAAATCCCGTTTGGAAATGTCAGATACGACCATGTGGTATATGTCGCCAATATTACAGACTCTTTTATTCTCGGACTCGACTTTTTAAAATCGCACAAATTTAACTTGGACTTTAAGAATAATCAGCTTCGTTCAGACTCAGAAGAAATAGCTGCGTTCGATATTAGAAATGAAACTGTTTTGCCTGTTCAGCAAATAATAGCCCAGACTGATATCACTCTACCTCCCAGAACTGATTCAATAATTTCTGGAACAGTAAAAGAAAGCAATAAATTCCGTTTTGGATTAATCGAACACCCAAACAATAGTGATTCCGTCAGAGGAGTACTTGTGGGAGCAACACTTGTGGACTTGTCGAGAACAGAAATTCCAGTTAGAGTAGCAAATGTGACGGACAAGTCGAAGGTGATAAAGAAAAATGAAGTGTTGGCGACATGCACTCCTATTACCTGCATTAATAAGAACATCAGCCAAACGACAGCTAAATCTTCCGAGTGCCTGACGAAGGAATTATTACAAGACGTGGAGTTAACGGCAGAACAGAGAAGCGCTGCAGAGAAAGTAATAGCTGAATTTGAAGACCTCTTCTCTCGCACTTCGGGTGACTTTGGCCGTACGAGGTGAACGCAGCATAGAATAGACACAAGCAGCCATTCTCCCATCAAGCAACATCCTAGGCGGCTGCCGTTTGCTAAGCAAGAAGAGGTGAACAGACTTTTAGAGGAGATGCAGCGTGATGACGTCATCGAGCCATCGACAAGTCCGCGGGCCTCGCCGATTATCTTGGTCCGAAAGAAAGATGGTTCCACCCGGTTCTGCGTTGACTACAGACGTCTGAATGACATTACCAAGAAAGACAGCTACCCTCTTCCCAGGATAGACGACACATTGGACACTTTATCGGGAAACGAATGGTTCTCCACTCTGGATCTCAAGAGTGGCTACTGGCAAGTAGAAATCCATCCCGATGACCGTGAAAAAACTGCGTTCACCACGGGACAAGGATTGTGGCAGTTCAAAGTTATGCCTTTTGGATTCTGCAACGCACCGGCTACATTCGAGCGTCTGATGGAGACAGTGTTGAGAGGACATTCCTACGAAGCATGTCTCGTTTATTTGGACGATATCATCATCGTCGGAAAGACATTCGAAGAGCATCTCGAGAACATTCGAAAGGTACTGCAGAAATTAAAAGAGGCAAACTTGAAACTAAGTACATCGAAGTGCAACTTGTTTCGTCGGGAAGTACGTTATCCCGGGCACATAATATCCGCCCACGGAGTCCGATGGAGCCCGAAAAGACGCCCGCAGTCCAGAACTGGAGTCGTCCTGAGAATATCCATGACTTAAGAAGTTTTCTCGGTCTGTGTACTTACTATCGAAAATTCGTGAAGGGTTTTTCTCAAATTGCAAGACCACTTCACAAATTGACCGAGACTGGACAAAAATTTCTATGGACTGACGAATGTGAGGACGCATTCAACGAACTGAAGACGGCTTTAACATCTGCGCCGATCTTGTCGTATCCTCAACCTGACAAGACATTTATCCTGGATGCAGACGCAAGTAAGGAGAGTATCGGAGCAGTTTTGTCCCAGGAGATAGATGGCCAAGAACATGTGATTGCTTACTGGAGCAAGTGCCTTTCAAAGGCAGAACGTAACTATTGCGTTACGAGAAAGGAACTTCTTGCTATCGTCATGGCCGTGGAACATTTCCATCATTACTTGTACGGCCGAAAGTTCCTGCTCCGAACGGAGAAGCCTCTTTAACCTGGCTTCTAAATTTCAAGAATCCAGAGGGCCAAATAGCCAGGTGGATACAGCGATTACAAGAATATGATATCGAGATACGACATCGGAAAGGGTCATCTCATGGAAATGCAGATGCTTTGTCAAGAAGGCCCTGTATAGACAGCTGTCGTTATTGCTCCAGGGCAGAGAAAAATTACCATCTGAAACATCCCGTTCTCCGCCAAGTTACATCATCGGCACCATCCCAAGATCCCTGGAGTGACGAAAATGTTCGGGCGGACCAATTAGCAGACAGCGACATCAAACCTATTGTGGAATTTATGGAAAAATCCAGCGCTAAGCCCAGTTGGCAAGAAATATCATCTTACAGTCCGGCAACAAAACAGTCCTGGGCTTTATGGGATTCGCTTCGCCTGAAAAATGGAGTCCTTTATCGTAAATGGGAGTCGGACGACGGCAAGATGCTCCGATGGCAGTTAGTATTCCCTCGCTCGAGGATTCCGAAGGTTCTAGAAGAGCTGCATAATGGCTTAACTGGAGGCCATTTTGGCATAATGAAGACCGTGCAGAAAGTTCGCGAGCGCTTCTACTGGGCTAGGGCTCGAGGCGATGTCGAAAAGTGGTGTCAAGCTTGTGACGCCTGTGCCGCTCGTAAAGGCCCGAAGAAACGAAGCCGTGGAAAACTACATCGTTATAACGTAGGAGCTCCTTTCGAGGGAATTGCCCTCGACATCCTGGGACCTCTTCCACGAACTTCGGATGGCAACAAGTACATCCTAGTTGTCATTGACTATTTCTCTAAATGGCCTGAAGCGTATCCTATACCCGATCAAGAGGTTACGACCGTAGCAGAGGTATTGGTACAAGAATGGATTTCCAGATATGGAACCCCCTCTGCAACTTCATTCTGACCAAGGAACGAACTTTACCTCTGCAGTTTTTAAAGGACTATGTCAACTTCTCGGAATAGACAAAACCCAGACTACGCCTTTACACCCACAATCCGACGGCATGGTGGAGAGGTTCAATCGCACAATTTTGAACAACCTCTCGCTCCTGGTATCTAGGAATCAAGAGGACTGGGACAAGAAACTCCCCCTCTTCCTGCTGGTCTATAGGAGTGCCGTCCACTAGACTACCGACTTCACACCTTCCCAGATGCTGTTCGGAAGAGATCTTCGTCTTCCCGCCGATCTAGTGTTCGGCCGCCCTCCAGATCCGCCTTTATCGCCAGAAGAGTACGTGGAAAATCTTCGGGCACGGTTTGAAGACGTGCATCATTTTGCTCGGGAGCGGATCAACCTGAATACGGAGAGGATGAAGAATCGCTACGACACGAAAGCTACAGGGCATGACTTCAACGTAGGTGACAAAGTTTGGCTATAGAATCCTACTCGACGGAAAGGCCTGTCTCCCAAGCTGCAATCGCCGTGGGACGGTCCTTATACAGTCCTAAACCGGCTGAATGACGTCATCGTACGGATTCGTAAGTCACCTAACTCGAAGCCAAGAGTTGTACATTACGATAGGCTAGCCGTTTACCGCGGTGGTAATTAGCTATTTGACTATCAGACCATGGTCACTATGGCGTAATTCCTCCTTTCTTTCAACTCTCATTTCTTTCCTGTCTTTCTCTTCTCTTCCTCTTTCGTCAACTCTCTTTCACTCACTACTTACGCCATGTTTAGTGTACATATTTGTAATATATTGGTTTTTATTAATGTGTATTTTTTTATTACATTTATTACTTATTAGTGGAATTGTTTATTATGTCTATTATTTATTTATTAGTGTGTATTTGCTTACTGTGTTTATCGATTATTTGCTTAAATTTTGTTGTTAAGATTTGGTTAAAGGTTGGACACTGTATATATTTGTGTGACCTCCTAACTGGGGATTGCACTGCCCGGGACGTGCAGTCCTTGGGAAGGGGGCAATGTTACGAATTTTCGGGGCAACCCACTGCTCTGTGTCTTAAAATGGTTTAAAATTCGTATTCTACGCTTCAAATAGATAAATTTTGCTTTTTGTTGCATCAAAATCGGCCAATTAGAACCGGAGATATGGGGGTTTCGGTTTGCCATTGTTTTTCAATGGAGGTTCTAGAAATCTCGAGAAATATTAGTCCTAGGGCTTCGATCTCTTCGCACTTGGGGACTTATTTTTGGCTCCAAAAGTCGCCAAGCTTGGCGACTTTTTGGTCATTTGGCACGATTTTTCCAATGGGGCCTGGAAGTTGTTTTTCCTGCATTAAAAACGCATAATAACCTAACATTTCTCTTCTATGACGTAATCAGGAGTCCCACTTTATCTGGAATATTCGAGGAATATACTTTTCTAGAAGCTGCTCCCAGCTTCTGCCACCTCTATAAATTCCACCAGCGCGCTGCCCCGACAGTTCAGTGCGAGTTGAACGTTCAATGTGTGAAGAGCTCTCAGTACGCTTTCTTTGTGAATTGATAGTGCTATAGAAGCTGTGTTTTAGCTTGCTTTATGAAGCTGTTTTTAAAGTGCTGTGTGTAAATTCTTCATTGCTGTGTCTTAAGGGATTGTGTACGATATCCCTTGAATATTTCCACTGAATTTTTTGCCTGTGAAAGTGACTTATTTTGTGTGAGAAATGCAGCATTTGTGAGAGCTTCTGATCTAAGAGAACTGTTAAAAGCACATTACTGTTTAACTGTGCTTGTGAATTTTGTACAGCTGATTGTTCCACGAAGTTCTAGAAGCAATAAAGTTATATTCCAACCTGGCCAGTGGACTTTTTACCAGCACGTTCTACACCAACTGGAATTTAGAACGACGAACCCCGGAGACAAGAAGAGCAGTTCCGCAACAGTATTCTCCGCCGGAATTAACTTTAATTATGTGTGATAGAAAAATGAGACTGCTTCCACCCGTACGTAGAACGGGTACTCAGCTAGTTAAAAATAAAAGAATAATGACATTTTTTCTGTTTAGATTATTTGCTTGGTTTTTTTTAACATTAAAATATCGTGTGCATGTGAAATCAGAGCAGGAATGAAATGTTTTATACGCAAAATATAAGAATTTAGATCTACTTTGATTTTTTTTTCGATTGATTATTAGCCTATCAAAATCGAATATTATATTAAATAAAACAGTTCCAAAAAAAGGTACCAATACTTTCAGTTCTAATAAATAAAAAAAGAAATTTTTTTCTCGTTTTCCTCAACTTTCAAAAACGAACTGAAAGCGAACATAAAACACCAGCTTTTGTTCTCAAAACTGAACAACTATTACTTTACTTCCTATTGTACTGTGTAGCGTATTCTTAGGAACTGGATGGGACGAGTTTTGATGAATTCCATCTAATGAAAACGAGCTCTTTCTTCTCTGATTTTTGACAATCTGGAACATCTCTAAAAGTTGGACCTCTCCATCGTAAAAGTTGGACTATTCCCCCCCCCCCCAGATTTAGACAGTGAAATTAAGATGGAATCAATTAAAAATTACGCCAGCAGAGAATTACACATTGGCGAGAACAAACACTTGGCTGAGATCAATAACGCCCATTCCAGAGCAACCCTAAAAGTTAATCCAATAAAATTAAAATGACGTAATCGCGAGCAAATAATTTTAAAGATGTCGCAGGGCAACAAATAATAACTTACGCCAGCAGGATGCTAAACAGGGAAAGCAAAAGTTCGTTTCGATTGCAAACGGACGTAATATAATCTATTTTTACCTCAGAACGACGCCACCGGGTCTGATTTCAAGAAACAAACAAAAAAAGAATAATGCATGCGAGATAAGCGGAAATACAGATTTAAAAGCCGAAATGGCAGAAAAATGAAAACAGAAGTGATTTAGAATACATGATTTTGGATAGATTACATTAAAGAAAGCCAAAGTAAATGATTATTAAATTAGATATGTGATTTCCATCACACGCCCCTGTCCTATGTAGATAAACGGGAATGTTTTTAGGCCCGGTACGAGAGTCGGATTTTTACTGTAAAATATTGCCTATATTTTCAAGTTTAATTTGTGGTTCATTTTACCTATTTGTTAATAACTGATGGCATTAATTACGCCAATACGGCAGTTTAATCAAAGTAAACATAAATAATTCATGCCATATTCTAATTGAAATCTAATCTATTCTAATTATATTTTTAACATTGTTACAGTTTCCCTAGTAACGGAATCATTGTTGCCACTTAAGGTGTTAAATTCAATAATCAAGAGGAGAGCAAACTATTGAGGAGAAAATGCTATTTCTCCTCTGTCCGGTCTCGTTGTGGCTATAGAATGTAATACAATATTCACGAAATTATTATTTACAATATCAATGAAACACGCAAAAGTACTATTTAATTTTATTTCATGCCGCGGTAACAAAATATTAAACTCATTACTAATGAATTCAAAGTCATTCTCTTGTGCAAATATAAACGCTCGTAACAAATATGAACTCAATTCTTTAATCATCTCATATCTCAGCATAGAACATATGTGCCCCCCCCCCTTTTTTTTCTTCCTTTCTTTTTCATTCATTTGTTGCTATGGCAATCACGAAACCTGCACAGGTGCAAAGTGAAAAAAAAATAATTAAAATTTTGGGATGGCGTTCACATATAAGGGGGGGGGGGGGGAAGCTACAAGGCAGGGAAAGTTGAAAACGCTATACGAGAATTCTTAAAATTAATATTCCATTTGTTTAATATTTGTGTATATTCATTTTTCGAAGACTAAGAACATGGTATTTCTAGCAAATTGGAATCCGAGAATTTGCGGAATTCTCCCGATATTGTGATTGCATACAAAAAAAAAAAATAATAATAATAAAAGAAACATTAACATGCACTAACTGAAATCATAAAAACGAAAACCGATTTTGACTACCTCTAAATTTAATTATAATATTCAGCCTTCAGCTGAAATTAGTTTCCCCTCCGCTAAAGAGGTTCTTTGACAGAACCTTTTAATTTGTATTGGCAGCCATGTACAGGATGTATTTGCATGTAAATCAAACGGGGAGAAACCAACCGTTCTTCCAGTGGTGTCAAGTATTTTAAACAATCCGGTATTTCGGGGAATTCGAAGCCATTGCTTATAGCTAATTCTGGTATTGTCAATTTAATCAAACAATCGTAACATGTTTTGCAAAATTTGCCAATATCATCGATATCTTTGTAAAAGACTAGTTTTATAAAGTCCGTTGTCGCTCCTTTGGACAGTAAAGTTGTTTTGGAATGGGTTCTTATTGACTTTTTGAACCACAGTCGATCACAACAATAGCATTGGTGGATTGGACCATCAGCAACAGCTTCGAAAAATTTCTCAGCTAATTTACGAAATTCTAGTTCTTCACACCTTACATTTAGATCAGTATCTGTTCTTGGTCTTTTCGATGGTATATCTAGACAGAGTCGTAAACGTTTTCTGTCTTGTCTTCTGGATTTGGATTCCGCTTCTTGAGCACGAAAATCTGGATCTTCCCTTTTTCTTTGCATAAATAGACGGTTAGTTTCACGATGACTTTCTTCCGGATTAGACAACTGGCGAAGCATTGCAATGTCAAGGACAAAAAGCTTGATAATTTCTACACTGTTTGTACGATCCCCTTGAAAATTTCCATAATCATGCATAAAAATATAGAAAACAATCTGCGCTACTTTAAAAATCTGAAAATCCACCCGTTCCCTCATTTTTAATCGATTTTTCGCTATTTTCAGCAACATTTCATATCCAAGAGTCAAAAAAGTTAATCATTTGCGTGACAAAATTAACTATTGCAAGTGATTTTTACTTCATATTGACATCACACTTAACAAGCTTTTCCAGATTTATAAGTTTAGTTGTTTGCGGAACAGCTCTCGGGCGTTCGTTCCTGAGAACGTCGACATTATTCCCTACCTGTTTTGAAGCAAGATCTTGTCTGATGACCCTGTTCAGCCGGATAAGTGGACCGGCTCTTGTCAGAGCCACTGTGTGAAGTCTTTCGCTGAACAGGCGGCGATCCTGCTGACTGTCTTTCACTGTTGTTACAGGCGGCGACCCAACCCGTCACCTCCGATAAACAAGGCCTACGCACCGAATACAGAAAGTGGCACTATGGTGCATTCCGTGGAGCAAGATCCGTTGCTTTACTCACATGTTTTCAATGGCATTAATACAATATTTAATGGAATTATGAGTAAAAACTTGACATGATTGGTTGCCATGATACATAAATATTGTTTGTCTGTACTTAAATAATATGTAATCTTTTAATATTGCTCATGTGTTTTTGAGTTATTTATAATAATGAGCCAAACGTAAATTTTTAAACAGAATAATACTTCGAGCAAAATTCGTATAAAACTTCGACGCATTGGTATACGCTCACAGCTGGCGAATACAAAGAATAGAACAAAATAAAAAACGTTATAAGCAATGATTACAGAGGTATAAGCAATGCTAATTTAGAGGTTAATATATTTCGGTCGAATTTCGACCACTGGGCGATCACTAGTCCTGTAAAAATACGCGGAACCTATTAGAGTTAGGGAGAGGAACGGGGAGAAAAACAATCAAGAGCGTATCTTTGAGACATGAATCTTTATTTTATATATCAATAAGCGTTTTAAAGGGACATCCAACATAATATTTTACATGTAATCCCAACCTCACAGGAGGTTCTCGTCTCTCGATTCAAATCCTACAAAAAAAGTTTTTAAGAAAACAGTGAAAGAATAATAGTTCCACACGGACACTTCTTGGAGGATAAACCGATATCCAGATGGAACAACGGTTTAAGAACACGGGTATGTAACACCACAAAGAAACAAACACTGACTGCAAAGGGTTTAAGATCAAAATAAAAGAATAACAAATGGACACTCCGTGGATTCTAACCCAACCTCAAGACGGAGCAACGGTTTAACACGGGGATGGAACACCACAAAGAAATGGACCTGGCTGGCTGCAATCATTCCCAAACAATAGATAGAACCTGCAATTTAAAAACATGGATACAGATAAATAATTCGAAACCTACCAGCAGACGAAATCAACGCTTAAGAATACTGTGACAGAAAAACACACAAAAAAAAATTTACACTACCTGCATTCGAACCCAACAACCAGAGGGAAACATCAGTTAAAGAACAAAGTATAATACTAGACTATGGACATTCCTCCCATTCAAACCCAAACTCACGACAGAACAATGGTATAAGAAAACAGTTAACGAATAATACTACAACATGGACACTTCCTGGATTCTAAATAATTATCATGAATTACCAGTGATTCTTACTGGAGATTTTAATGTTAATTTTCGCTACCAAGAATCTCAGCCGTCAGTTGATTTTTAAAAAGAAAAATTGGATCTAACTATGAATACTTCTCGACTTCAATCAACAACGCGATTCGGTACAACAATAGATGCTGCATTTTCAAGAAAGTTAGCAAATTTAGAGAGTAAAATTTATGTTTCACAGTATAGTTAACACAAACCTATAATTTCATACATAAAATATTATGGCGACATTCAAGTTCCTATTTCCAATGAATAATATGAATATAACATTTATATAATCTTTGTAAAGTATATGAATAATAAATAAAAAATATTCAGCCTTCAGCTGAAATTAGTTTCCCCTCCGCTAAAGAGGTTTTTTGACAGAACCTTTTAATTTGTATTGGCAGCCATGTACAGGATGTATTTGCATGTAAATCAAACGGGGAGAAACCAACCGTTCTTCCAGTGGTGTCAAGTATTTTAAACAATCCGGTATTTCGGGGAATTCGAAGCCATTGCTTATAGCTAATTCTGGTATTGTCAATTTAATCAAACAATCGTAACATGTTTTGCAAAATTTGCCAATATCATCGATATCTTTGTAAAAGACTAGTTTTATAAAGTCCGTTGTCGCTCCTTTGGACAGTAAAGTTGTTTTGGAATGGGTTCTTATTGACTTTTTGAACCACAGTCGATCACAACAATAGCATTGGTGGATTGGACCATCAGCAACAGCTTCGAAAAATTTCTCAGCTAATTTACGAAATTCTAGTTCTTCACACCTTACATTTAGATCAGTATCTGTTCTTGGTCTTTTCGATGGTATATCTAGACAGAGTCGTAAACGTTTTCTGTCTTGTCTTCTGGATTTGGATTCCGCTTCTTGAGCACGAAAATCTGGATCTTCCCTTTTTCTTTGCATAAATAGACGGTTAGTTTCACGATGACTTTCTTCCGGATTAGACAACTGGCGAGGACGGCCAGCGCGGCCTTGAACAACAGTCCCGGGTATTTTCTTCTGATATTTAACGATGTAATACTGAAAGTAGAGCGTGAAATACCAAGCCTACGAGCTATTTCACACTGATCCCGCAAAAATGAAAATTTTAGAAATGCCACGACAGAACACCACCACTTGCTCCGAGGAGGGACAAAAGTTTGAACGCGACTCTGGAAACAAATCCAAGTTCTGAAAAATGAAATCGGAACCTCGGGAACTTGACAGCCAGTCGCAGACGCTCTGACAAAATCTTACAGTTTCCCCTTTTGTTTCATCTGACGTTACTTTGAAATTTTTCAAGTATCCATTATTCCAATCATGTGTCGGATATTGGTGTGTTTCAAATTTCCGTGAGATCTGTAAGATTTTATTTACTATCAATTATCATCCACGACTTTTTTCGTCTGCCGAAAACTATTACCCTCTTTAGCGGAGGGTAATAATAATAAAAGAAACATTAACATGCACTAACTGAAATCATAAAAACGAAAACCGATTTTGACTACCTCTAAATTTAATTATAATATTCAGCCTTCAGCTGAAATTAGTTTCCCCTCCGCTAAAGAGGTTCTTTGACAGAACCTTTTAATTTGTATTGGCAGCCATGTACAGGATGTATTTGCATGTAAATCAAACGGGGAGAAACCAACCGTTCTTCCAGTGGTGTCAAGTATTTTAAACAATCCGGTATTTCGGGGAATTCGAAGCCATTGCTTATAGCTAATTCTGGTATTGTCAATTTAATCAAACAATCGTAACATGTTTTGCAAAATTTGCCAATATCATCGATATCTTTGTAAAAGACTAGTTTTATAAAGTCCGTTGTCGCTCCTTTGGACAGTAAAGTTGTTTTGGAATGGGTTCTTATTGACTTTTTGAACCACAGTCGATCACAACAATAGCATTGGTGGATTGGACCATCAGCAACAGCTTCGAAAAATTTCTCAGCTAATTTACGAAATTCTAGTTCTTCACACCTTACATTTAGATCAGTATCTGTTCTTGGTCTTTTCGATGGTATATCTAGACAGAGTCGTAAACGTTTTCTGTCTTGTCTTCTGGATTTGGATTCCGCTTCTTGAGCACGAAAATCTGGATCTTCCCTTTTTCTTTGCATAAATAGACGGTTAGTTTCACGATGACTTTCTTCCGGATTAGACAACTGGCGAGGACGGCCAGCGCGGCCTTGAACAACAGTCCCGGGTATTTTCTTCTGATATTTAACGATGTAATACTGAAAGTAGAGCGTGAAATACCAAGCCTACGAGCTATTTCACACTGATCCCGCAAAAATGAAAATTTTAGAAATGCCACGACAGAACACCACCACTTGCTCCGAGGAGGGACAAAAGTTTGAACGCGACTCTGGAAACAAATCCAAGTTCTGAAAAATGAAATCGGAACCTCGGGAACTTGACAGCCAGTCGCAGACGCTCTGACAAAATCTTACAGTTTCCCCTTTTGTTTCATCTGACGTTACTTTGAAATTTTTCAAGTATCCATTATTCCAATCATGTGTCGGATCTTGGTGTGTTTCAAATTTCCGTGAGATCTGTAAGATTTTATTTACTATCAATTATCATCCACGACTTTTTTCGTCTGCCGAAAACTATTACCCTCTTTAGCGGAGGGTAAAAAAAAAATTGCGAAATACAGTGCGAAATTAATTGCTTCGATCATGGAGTTGGGTAAATAATTAACTTTACTTGAAAGTTTTCACATGACGTCACATCAGATTCCAGAGTTCTGTAAAGTTTTGTTTTGAAGTATGGCAGCACGAAAATTTTTTTATGAGTTTGGATTTATGGAAAACAATCAATTTGTTGTATGATTTCCTGGCATGATATTCGTTGTTCTAAGTTGATATTCGTTTATAATCAGTTCATTCAATTATTAAATTAAATATTAAATGCCTAAACGAAAGAGATGCGTGAACGGCTCCAGGAAAAGAGCCAGCAGCACTGGAAATATTAATACAGAAGAACAGAGTCCAAGTAATTATTTAAACAAGAATTTCTACTGTACAACTTTAAATTAAACTAAAATTTATTTTTAAGCCAAAAAGTGGTGTTTTGCGGTTCCAACCCACCACGATCACTCATATATATATATATATATATATATATATATATATATATATATATATATATATATATATATATATATGGTTTCTAATTCTTGCTAATAGCTGTTATATTTTTATGCGAGATATGTCGTATTTGTAGTATGTTTTGTGTTTTACTTATTAGTTTTATATATATATATATACATACATATATACAGTGTGCACCGATTAGGTAAAATCATACAAGACGGTGCCCCTCATGTAAACACGGCGATAGCCGCTGGAGCTTGGCGATCGCCAAGTGCGAGCGCTACGGATCTTGGCGCCAAGCTCCAGCCATGGCGCCAAGCCACCCTGGCGACCGCCAAGCTTCAACGGCTATCGCCTTCTTGTGACGAATAAACACAAGTATTTACCACTAAAATTTTTATAAAGAAACACAAATTCTAAGTAAATGACACTATATAAAACAGTCAAATACACAACAAAACATTAGAAAAAGTAGATTAAACAAGCACTTACCTCACCTTTCCCACCTCATTTTTTAATGGAAGGACCGGGAACATCCATTACAACGATGAAATTCCCCAAGACGAAATAAAGACGAAATTCCCCGAGACGCTCACTAACTTACGATAAAGGGTCCGCAAAACGGAATCAAAAACACAAGGAAAATCCAACACAAACTTAGAATCACTCAGAATCAAAGAACACCAAACTTCAATCTTCATGCAATTAACACTAAATGAAAATTCTATACTTCAAATGCACCGCGTTTAATTTTCAGAATTGCCAGTCAAATTCTGATTTAAAAAAAAAAAAAAAAACGATTTTCCAGACCAACATGTGATAAAAAATCCAGACGATTTTCAAGTTTATGACGTCAGCTTTACATATGTTCTCCAAGGGCGGAACCAGAAACTCCGGAGGAGTGCGCAAATTGTGAATATTCATTTTATCAAGTGTAAAGCCTGCTAAATATTGGTAAAAGCCCCATTTATGTAGTGTAAAAACATTTTTCTTGGAGGAGGCGCGCGCCCCTCTGCGACACCCCCAAAAAAACATCAGTGGGTCCGGCCACCGCCTCAAAAGGGCCCCCTCGAAAATATGCTAACGCGGGCCCCTCTGCGAGACCCAAAAAAACATCAGTGGGTCCGGCCAACGCCTCAAGGGGGCCCCCTCGAAAATATGCTAACGCGGGCCCCTCTGCGAGACCCCCAAAAAAACATCAGTGGGTCCGGCCAACGCCTCAAACGGGCCCTCTCGAAAATATGCTAACGCGGGCCCCTCTGCGAGACCCAAAAAAACATCAGTGGGTCCAGGCGGGCCCCTCTGCGAGATCCAAAAAAACATCAGTGGGTCCGGCGGGCCCCTCTGCGAGACCAAAAAAAACATCAGTGGGTCCGGCCACCGCCTCAAAGGGCCCCCTCGAAAATATGCTAACGCGGGCCCCTCTGCGAGACCCAAAAAAACATCAGTGGGTCCGGCGGGCCCCTCATCGAGATCCCAAAGAAACATCAGTGGCTAACGGGCGGGCCCCTCTGCGAGATCGCAAAAAAAACATCAGTGGGTCCGGCCACCGCCTCAAGGGGTCCCCCTCGAAAATATGCTAACGCGGGCCCCTCTGCGAGACCCAAAAAAACATCAGTGGGTCCGGGCGGGCCCCTCTGCGAGATCCAAAAAAAACATCAGTGGGTCCGGCCACCGCCTCAAAAGGGCCCCCTCGAAAATATGCTAACGCGGGCCCCTCTGCGAGACCCAAAAAAACATCAGTGGGTCCGGCCACCGCCTCAAAAGGGCCCCTCGAAAATATGCTAACGCGGGCCTCTCTGCGAGACCCAAAAAAAACATCAGTGGGTCCGGCACCGCCTAAGGGCCCCTCGAAATATGCTACGCGGGCCCCTCTGCGAGACCCAAAAAAACATCAGTGGGTCCGGGCGGGCCCCTCTGCGAGATCCAAAAATAACATCAGTGGGTCCGGCCACCGCCTCAAAAGGGCCCCCTCGAAAATATGCTAACGCGGGCCCCTCTGCGAGATCCAAAAGAAACATCAGTGGGTCCGGCCACCGCCTCAAAGGGCCCCCTCGAAAATATGCTAACGCGGGCCCCTCTGCGAGACCCAAAAAAACATCAGTGGGTCCGGCCACCGCCTCAAAAGGGCCCCCTCGAAAATATGCTAACGCGGGCCCCTCTACGAGACCCAAAAAAAACATATGTGGGTCCGGCCACCGCCTTAAAAGGGCCCCCTCGAAAATATGCTAACGCGGGCCCCTCTGCGAGACCCAAAAAAACATCAGTGTGTCCGGGCAGGCCCCTCTGCGAGATCCAAAAAAAACATCAGTGGGTCCGGCCACCGCCTCAAAGGGCCCCTCGAAAATATGCTAACGCGGGCCCCTCTGCGAGATCCAAAAAAACATCAGTGGGTCCAGCGCGGGCCCCTCTGCGAGACCCAAAAAAAACATCAGTGGGTCCGGCGGCCCTCTGCGAGATCGCAAAAAAACATCAGTGGTCCGGCCACCGCAAAGGGGCCCCCTCGAAAATATGCTAACGCGGGCCCCTCTGCGAGACCCAAAAAAAACATCAGTGGGTCCGGGCAGGCCCCTCTGCGAGATCCAAAAAAAACATCAGTGGGTCCGGCCACCGCCTCAAAAGGGCCCCCTCAAAAATATGCTAACGCGGGCCCCTCTGCGAGATCCAAAAAAAACATCAGTGGGTCCGGCCACCGCCTCAAAAGGGCCCCCTCGAAAATATGCTAACGCGGGCCCCTCTGCGAGACCCAAAAAAAACATCAGTGGGTCCGGCCACCGCCTCAAAAGGGCCCCCTCGAAAATATGCTAACGCGGGCCCCTCTGCGAGACCCAAAAAAAACATCAGTGGGTCCGGCCACCGCCTCAAAAGGGCCCCCTCGAAAATATGCTAACGCGGGCCCCTCTGCGAGACCCAAAAAAAACATCAGTGGGTCCGGGCAGGCCCCTCTGCGAGATCCAAAAAAAACATCAGTGGGTCCGGCCACCTCCTCAAGGGGCCCCCTCAAAAATATGCTAACGCGGGCCCCTCTGCGAGATCCAAAAAAAACATCAGTGGGTCCGGCCACCGCCTCAAAAGGGCCCCCTCGAAAATATGCTAACGCGGGCCCCTCTGCGAGACCCAAAAAAAACAGTGGGTCCGAGCGAGCCCTCTGCGAGATCCAAAAAAAACATCAGTGGTCCGAGCGAAGGCCCATCTGCGAGACCAAAAAAAAATAACAGTGGGTCCGGCCACTGCCTCAAAGGGCCCCTCGAAAATATGCTAACGCGGGCCCTCTGCGAGACCCAAAAAAACATCAGTGGGTCCGGCCACTGCCTCAAAAGGGCCCCTCGAAAATATGCTAACGCGGGCCCCTCTGCGAGACCCAAAAAAAAAACATTAGTACAAGTTGAAGCAAATTAGAATAGTAGACGAAAGAACAGGAAAAAACGAAAAATAACAATAACGCATGCGCAAAACGCAAATTAACAGCTTAGTGACGTCAAATTGAGCAAGCGAATTCGTTACATTCATCGATACATACATTCGAAAATATGCTAACGCGGGCCCCTCTGCGAGACCGAAAAAAAAAACATTAGTACAAGTTGAAGCAAATTAGAATAGTAGACGAAAGAACAGGAAAACACGAAAAATAACAATAATGCATGCGCAAAACGCAAATTAACAGCTTAGTGACGTCAAATTGAGCAAGAGAATTCGTTACATTCATCTGCTTACGTCACACAGTAGCTAGATTAAAAAACAACTATTACGCATGCCCGAAAGTGCAAGAAATTTCGCATCTTTCAATAGTTCTAAATTATCCAATTTAGAATATTTGACGCATTATCATTCCTTCAAAAAAAAACGTCGCCAAGCTCTACACATTTCTTTATGGTTGCCAGTCAAACAACCATCGGCAGGGTACTTTACTAACGTTGAACATCGCTCACGATGTCGCCAGAACCAAGGGGCACCGGATACGGAACATAGACCACCGATTATAACCGACCTGGGCTATAACGTAGTATCGGTTATAACGTACCTAGAAGCTAGGTCCCGATTGAAGTCCTATATTTATAACTTCGGTTAAAAAGTACGTACACAAAAGTACGCGTACTTTTTATACAAAAGCCAAAAATAAAATTTTGCTTTTCTTAAGAATTTTATTTCCTTGTTCTCAGAAATTTCAGTATCTTCAAAGACACTCGTTGTCAGTTTTCAGATTCTCTAGCCAGATGAAATGTGCATGAATGAAGGGAGCGATCTTTTATCTTTTTCGCCTGCTAGGTAGGGCTAAGAACAAGACCATGTTTTTTTTAATTTGTCATTGATCAATGCAAATGCCTCCTGAAAAGCCCTATCTATAATGATTCTGACGATAGTGAAGATGAAACAGAGGAGCCTATACCAAGCGTACCCGACGCATTCAATGCTGCAAAAACATTTTCACGATATTTTGAATGCCGAATTTATGATGCAGAGACTCTACAAAAGTCTATTATGAATATCCAAAACGGTATTTTTAAAGTAGCATCTGGCCATTTAAAACAAAAGAAAATTACAGATTATTTATCTCAATAAACCTAGTAAGTAAAAGAATTCTCTCTGTTTAAAAATCAGACCTGTTTAAAACACGTGTTATAATAAAATTACGAGCCCACTTTTTTGTGTAATATTGAATCTTACCGGCGGTACTACTTATAACGTACTTCGGCTATAACGTACTACTTTTTTAGGTCCCGTGAGAGTACGTTATAATCGATGCCTACTGTGTATACCATGATTCTAGTTATGTTGTTGTGGGATTAAGGCCAATTATCTACACTAGAGATCTAGTCCTATGGGTGGAGTGCCCTCCTCGGGGGTCTTTCTAAGGCATCCTAGACCCTATTCACGCGAAGTTTCGGATGAGACCACGGAAAACTCCGAACGGCTAGGTCGACAGGCGCGAGCGGGATTTGAACCTGGCACGAGAGAATAACATCTCAGCCACTGGTGGGGCTTTTAACTTTTTTTTCCCCTCTTTGATATTTAACCCAGATTTAACTAGTTCGTTCCCACAATGAAAAGACCAAACTGCGAAGTCTGTGTTTCCTCCCAGTACGGCCTTGCAGTACTTAGAAACCATGCTGGAAAGCGAAAATGAGTACAGGTGGGGTAACCGTTACAGTTGAGTCTTCTCCTTGACGGGAACAAATAGGCCAAACCTGGGTTCATTAATGGGTTGAATTCTATAGCAACCCATCTTATCCTAAACAAATGCCTGAACTTTTGCAGGGAGAACACTTTCATGTTTCTGATCTTTTCCAAGAAATCAGAGGGTTAAGTTCAAAGAGGGTCTAAATATTTTATTTCAGGTCTTCCAACAGTTAATTCTTGTATTTTTATAATCTGTTTGTTGTGTACTTGACTTCAGGTATTCAAATGACGTGAAATCTAATAATTTTCGATTAGTTACATTTATGGATAACATTGTCCTTCAATATTTTTCAGATCCTCTGTATGGGAGTTCTACTTATGACGTGAATCCCCAACAGCCAAACTTACCAAGTCCCCCTCCAGGTAAGAAAGCAAAATTATATTATATAACGATAAAACTCCATCTTTTTTACCTGACATACAATTTAAATAAAGTTTAATTATTAACCTAAAAGTTGCCGAAACTTGCATAATATTTTTCCTTTACTGGCGCTAAATCTCCTCTTTCTGGAGAAAATATCTGTGGTAGTATTGAACTGTGACTGGATGGTCAAGTGTTCAGTTCTACACCACAACCGTGTGCATGTGAGTTAAATAACCCAGCAAACACACACAGGTTCTCTGAACGTCTATTAACGTTCAGAAGACGTTTTCTGAACGTTAATAGACGTTCAGAGAACATGTGTGTGTTTGCTGAGAAATCTCTAAAGTCCAAATTCTGATAGGAAACTCCAGGAAGGTCACAGAGGCCGCTCGATGGGACCCGAACCCGGGACCTCTACACTTATATTTTTGTACATAATTATGAAAAATTTCAAGCGGATCGTACAAACGTTGTAGATGTTCTTAGGCTTTTTGGGTTAACTTTGTAATCTTTTTGCAGCAATGCCGGAAAAAGTTTCATCTTGAAGTCATGGATCACAGCGCAACTGTATAGTAAGGATGATACGCTTTAAAGAATAACTTCCCATAGAGCGCAATGTATTGGAAATATTTTGAGTGCTCCTGTAGAAAAACTATAAATGCTGTCAGGTGGTAACGAAAGTTTTCCGCCAAATCTGCTTGAAAAACTAACTTCTAACTCCTTAGATAACTATTTTTGATCTTTCGGTACCAAACCTGCACAGTGTCACGTGATGCAACAATGGTATTTAAAGCTGTACTCATTATTCGTTGATATTCTGACTTTTTGCAACACAACTGGAAGTAAATGATGGTTCCAATCCTCTAGAGTGATAGTTCCATTTGACACACCTTGTACTTAATGATAACTAATTTTTTTACAGATTTCATAACACATTTTTATAAAGTCAGTCTCTTTCTTTCAAATGCCAAAAATCCTTTGACAAAATAGGAGCCAATACGCCAACGCGAACTATTTTCTGACGATGTTTACGGTGGCGGGAAACTTTCGTTACAACCTAATACATAGACCATTTTCAATAGGGTACATGGTAGAGATGAGACGGGCTCAGCCCGAGCCCGGGCCCGACTCGGGATCGGGCTCTGTAATTCACGATTGCGTTCGGGCTCGGGAAAAATTTCTCCTTTGTTGAACATACTCCTTGAAACAGATTTTAAAAAGTGATTCGTGGGATAAATAGACGTACTTATTTAAAAAAAATAGCGGCACGGGGGACTACAAGGTGTGTGAAGCTCCAAAATATATTGTATCCTATTAATGAAGTAGTTAATTTTATTTGTCTTTAGCTGAAATTTCGGGCTCGGGCTCCAACTTTAATAATATTGCTCGGGCTCGGATTAAAAGTCCTCGGGCTCGGGCTTCAGAAAATGAGCCCGAACTCATCTCTAGTACATGTTACAGTAGATAAGAATAACATATGTAAATTTCGTCGAAATCGATGCATATTTACGGGAGTTAGAGCACGGACGGACAGACAAACCGAAATCATAAACATTTTTCAACCTTGTTGGAAAGTGTCAAAAATGTGTGAAATTTGTATACTCTTCAACACTAACGTCCTATTCGCAATTAGAGCGATTCTAAATAGCTCCTCGAGATTACGCATCTTAATATTTTGCACGAGACAGAACCATGGAGGATTTACAAAGTATCGCTATATTGGATACATGGAAATTAAAATTAGTACATCTTCAATATTAAATAGTTTCTAAGATTAAAAACTTTAAAAGGTGAATTACGTCGGAGTACAATATAGTTGACATGTTAAAATACCAATTTCCGACGTATGAATGAGATATATTTCGGCTGCTGCACAGCCATCATCAGTCACTACATGCTTCTCCGTCAATGGCAGTCTCGCCGCATTTCTCTTCCTCCTCGCTCTCGAACTTTCGCCTCATGACGTCACTCCAGACTCTATTTGCAGACTGATGATGGCTGTGTAGCAGCCGAAATATATCTCATTCATACGTCGGAAATAGGTATTTTAACATGTCAACTAAGATTTTTCGAATAGTTAAAAATTAGACAGTGGCAAATGAAAATAAACATTTATGTTATACTAGCTGACCCAGCGAATTTTGTACTGCTAGATGACGCTACAGAACGTCGAATTATATTCCGTTCAACCCTCTTGCTATGAAAATAACGTTCAACCGATTTCGATAAAAATTGGTACATATGGATATTTTAACATGCAGAATATTTTTTCGCTATCCATTTTGCTATGGCTTGCGGCTAGATGGCGCTGCGGCGCATCAATTTTTCGACCTATCACCATAAATCATTTTATACTTACACATTTGAGCATGGAGAATATATTCTAACTATCTATTTAGCTGTTACTCACTACTAGATGGCACTGCAGCGCATTCTAACTTTAACTCGCCATTAGATGGCAATGCAGAGCACCAACTTCTCGAGCGGACAATTAATCTCTGTGAAAATTGATACACATAGATTCTTGAACATGGAGAATATTTTCGTGTTATCCATTTTTCTATAACTCGCCACTTCATTGTGCTGTAGCCCATGATCACTTTAAATCGCCAGTATAGATGTTGCTGCAACGTATCAACTTCTTACTTTCACTCGCCGCTAGATGGCGCTACAGCATATAAAGACTGTTCAAGTGATCGCCATGAAAAATGGCATAGATAGATATTTGAACACAAATATTTTGGCGTTCTCCATTTTGCTGCTATTAGATGTTACTTCAAACCAATAACTTCAGGACCGTTCAAGTGATCGGAATGGAAATTCGCATAGAGAAATGTTTGAACGAGAAGAATTTTTTCGATGCATCTGATCGTAAGCTACCATGCACGATCATATAAACGCGTCTCCAACTCATTTTGACCAGCGGCGAGTCTATTTTGGCCAGTTTTTCCATGCCGTCTGTACGTACGATACGTATGTATGTATGTAACTCGCATATCTCGAAAACTATTGGTCGTAGAATGTTGAAACTTTATATTTAGGATTGTTGTAACATCTAGTTGTGCACCTCCCCTTTCGCTTCCATTCGACTGGATAGTTTATCTACAGGACCGCCCAAAAGATTCGAAATACATTACGCTCTATGGGCCGAAATTCATTAAACTCGCATATCTCAAAAACTATTGGTCGTAGAATGTTGAAACTTCATATTTAGAATTGCTGCAATGTCTAGTTGTGCACCTCCCCTTTTGGTTCCATTCGACTGGATAGTTTATCTACAGGGCCGCCCAAGAGATTCTAAATACATTACGCTCTATGGGCCGAAATTCATTAAATCGTATTTTCGGGGTATTGGGCTATTTCAAACGACTCAGATGTGATAGATCCTGTTAAGATTACAAAATAAATTTCTCCATTAAAAAAAGTGTTTTTATCATTTATAGTTTGCTACAGGAACACTCAAAAATTTCCAATACATTACGGTCAATGGCAATTTCAGGGGCATTCATCCATTTCAAGCACAATACCGTCCTACCATATAAGTTAGGTGATGGTCCGACCACGGTCACATACCTCCCTCAAGAAATACGCCAAAAGTCGCCAGGCTTGGGCACTTTTGGTGTACATGTGTGTGTATTTAACTCTCAAATCTCAAAACTTTTTTGTCGTAGAATGTTGAAATTTCATATATAAGATTGTTGTAACATCTAGTTGTGCATCTCGATTTTTGGTTCCAATCTACTGGAGAGTTTATTTACAGGACCGCCGAAAAGAATTTCAATACTTTAATGTCTACTGACATCTTCAATATAATACGAGGGTTGTCTTTTAAGTTTCTGCAAAAAGTAGGAAGAAAAATAATTTTTGGGGAACAGACTGTTTTATTGCTTTTCAAAATATTTGCCTTTAAGATTTATACACTTTTCCACCCGTTCAAACCAATTCTTGAAACAGTTTTTCACTCTGAAATTGATATCTCGAAACATGGTTTTGGAAGGTATCAACAGCTTCTTCAGGTGATGAAAATCGCTGCCCACGCATTTTTTTTGTTTGATATAAGGGAACAAGAAAAAGTCGTTAAGCGACAAATCAGGAGAATATAGGCAATGAAACATTTAATTTGATATTTTTATCCTTCAAATAATCAATTGTTTCACTTTCTGTGTGGGAGCTGGCGTTGTCGTGATGAAGAATGATGCGTCGATTTTTGTTGTTTTTCCTGATTACGTTGATGACTTTTGGCAAACAAACTTCTGTTTACCATTTAGCGTTAACAGTTTTTCGATCCTCTGAAGGAATGGTTGCGATATGTACTGTACGGCCGCAGATACAAACAAGCATTTTCTTGGAAGTGAACGATCAACTTTCGTAGGATTCGGTTCATCTGGACACACCCGAACAGTGGATTCTTGTTTAGTTTCCAGCTCATACGAATAATCCAAGTTTCGTCACCTGTAACGATGTCTCATACGGATTTTGCAGTTCCCAGTTAGAATTTTTTTAGCGTTTCCTTACGCCAATTCGCACGAGCCTCTTTTTGAGCTTCTGTCAAATTGTGTGGAATCCATCTGGAACAAATATTTTTAACAGCTAAATGTTCGTGCAAAATCGAATGTATTGCTGTCTGTGATATGCCAAAACGATGCTTCTATCTCACGATATGTGACATGCCGATCTTCTTCAATCATGTTGCGCATAGCATGGATGTTGTCTGGAATCACTACCGATTTTCGTCGTTCTTCACGAGATTCATCACTGACGGACGTACGACCACGAAGAAATTCTGCAAACCAATTGTAAACAGTCTTTTCTGACTAAAAGTTTCACGAAGTGATACTAAGCATTCTTGTTGAGTGAGGCCTTTCTTGAAATCATAACAAATCATCCAACGAAAACCTTCACGAGTTATTTTCATTTTTATCACTCACTGGCTTCTTTAGAACACTCGTGTAAACAAAATTCGTAGGCAATTTCTATAATGCCATTGATTCCTAGATTTAAAAAATGTGAATTTTACGAATATCCTGAAGAAAATTTTCAGTAGCACCGCCTATTGGTCGATTGTAAAAACACGAGAGGCAACCTACGTACAACTGTAGGCAGTCATTGTTGGTACATGCCCAAAATCTCGCCATTCGTCGTCAACCTTGGCGGGTTTTACCAAAATATCGCCAAATTTGGCAATAGTCAGTCATTTTGTCCATGTCCAAAATATCGCCATTTTTCATCGTCCGCGTTTTGGCGATAGTCAGTCATTGTTTGGTCCATGCTTAAAATCTCACCATATGTCGTCGACCTTGGTGAGTTTCTCCGAAATATCGCCAAATTTGGCGAGAAAAATTATTTCGTATTTTGTAAAACTCTAAAACTTTAACCCGTAGAATTTTGAACTATATTGTAATATCTTAACTGTTTTCAAAATATTTTTTGACTGCAATCGACTGGGAATTTATTTACAGGGTCAGCCAAGTGACTTTAAAAACATTAAGGTGTATGGGTGCATTCAATTCATTGGAAGTCTGTGGTCAATGACTACTTTGGCTATCCCCTAAATCTCGCAAACTATCTCAAGCTTGTCGGCTTTTGGTGAAATATGGCCAAATAAAGTGTCAGAAGGAAATCTTTCAAACTGAACTCAGCTTGGCGATATCGAAAAATTTTGGATAGGAATCGCTCAACCTTACTATTACTGATATTTTATCTCTTTCCAACAAAATAAAGGATAGAAGAATTGTGCCGAAAATATTTTTGATTTAATAGACGTGCAAGGAAGTCATGTGTTGTCCACATCAGATTTTTTTATCATCGTATGGAAAACCTTTGAAAAGTTGCGGGAAGCACTTTACGATGTTAGCGAACTCATGCGCCTGACTTCAGGATGTTAGCGAAATAGCGAGCCGTGTAATTCGAATTTATATGAGAGTTTGAATGTTTAATATAGGTTTTATACAGAGTTTTGACTTGTTCTGTGGGCTGGTCCAAAAGCCATGGCGGGCCCCATCTGGCCCCCGGACTGGAGATTGCCCATATGTGGAAGCAATAAACTGGGACGCTGAAATCTGGTTACTAAGATTTTCTCTACACTTATTATAAAAGAAGGTGTCTGTGTGTGTGTGTGTGTGTCTGTCGGCAGCGTTACGGACAAACGGCTACACCTAGAAACACCAAATTTGGTACTCGGGAAGATGTAAATATGTAGTTGTGCACCTCGAAGCGATTTTTTCAAAATTCGACCTAGATTTTTTTTTTATTTTATGTTTTATGCGATTTTTGGCATTTTTTCTCACCTAATTCGTAATGACGGCGGAAATTACGCTCACAGCAAAAAGGCATTTGTATCATCGGATAGAGGAGAAAATTTTCTTTTAAAAACAGTTTGTTCTGAATACGTAACATGATTTACCGATTTTTAGGAATTTTTTTACTAAACATCTGCTTCGCGATTTTTTTTCGTAAAATAATTTTAAAACTGTCGCATCTTGAATTCTATCCGTCATAACTTTTAGATATTTTGACCAATCGTGAAACATTCTTTTCTCCCTCTTTTAAAATAAAAACGAAAAAATTATGTAAATTAGATGATTTTTTACGAATTTTAATGCAGCCTAATGTTTAGAATTTAATAGCATCAACGCGATCTTACGCCATTCATTACATTGCGATCACGGCACGAGAATTTATGTTCGGTTGTTGCCACAGAAAGGATTAGAAAAAAGGGTTTTTTCAACCAATCGAGTTTTTAAATGGGATATCAGAATTTCAATTCGCAAGTGAGGATCTATGACGTCAAATGCTTTAAGATACGTAAAATTTACGCCATAATTTTAACTCATTTATTCCAGCTCTATTTTCAACACAGGGAGACGATATTTTGATTAAAATTTACTGTAGAAATAAACTAAGAAATTCACGATTATTATTATTAGAAGTGGTATTTTAATCAGGTGCTTATTTAAAAATTGAAATGTTTTCACGGCGCTGAAAATGTTCATTTTAAAAGTTACAAAGTTCGTTTCAAAGCGCGATATATTAAAATTTTTCTATTTACTATTTTTATTTTTGGCATTTAATTTAGCGCAGGCGTTGCCTAACATACGCATGCAGGTTGCGAGTATAGTTTTATTTTAACGTTGAATTACGTTTCTCCATAAAGGTCCAACGCAAAGTTTTAATGATACCGTTTGAAAACAATTATGCGAAATATCGAAATTAACTCCCGCAATCTACCGGGGTATCCTTTACGGCAGTCAAACAGTGACGTCATAAATTTAAAAAAATGCGTGAAATTTGTAAACTCTGCAACTCTAACGCCCTGTCACAATTAAAATGGGAATAAGTAGCTCCTCGAGATTACACAGTTTGATGTTTTTCAGGAGACAGGACTATGGAGGATATAAAAGATATCGCTATATTAGATACATGGATATTTAAAATGGCACCCCTTGGATATTTTCTCCCCACAGTAAGATGAAATGGTTTGCGGCGCTAAATACGCCAATCTTAGGAGACATACATTTGGAGAGTTTCCTTAATGGCAACCATTATGTGAAATTATTATTATTTATGCTAATGCGTAAATTGCAAAGAATCGCCACAGAATCAAAAGATCCCATTGAGGCCAAATAATCTAAGCTAAGGGAGCCTTGAAGAGGGAGAAGCGAGTATAGATAGTATTAATGCACGTAATAGGTAGTATTATTAGATTTGTAAAGATAATATGAATAAATCGCAATGTACCACGTTAATAAATATTTCATGAAATTAAAATTGTTTATCCTTTTTCAACGGTTGTCTTACAACCAACTAAACGAAAAGTAATTCTAATTAGCGTTAATATATCCCGCAGTAATTTCAACAGTAGAGATTACTTGAACTTTTTAAAAAATGAAATTATGTTTTGTCACATGCAGATATGATTTTAGTAGTAAAATATTCCCTTCTTCCCGTATGAAGAACGGGTGCGCAGCTATTTTAAAAACATCTCTTGAAAATAGCATAAATGAATTCAGAAGACCTCAAAACGTGTAAATACACCAAAATCTCGAAGACGAATTTTTTCATGATTGCAATACTTTCCTTATATGGTACATGTTCGGAAAGAAATAAATGGTGCTCCATTTCATGTAGTGTCTCAGGTATTTACAACTTGAGCCTAAAAAACAGTATGATGTAGAAATAAGACATTTTGAAAGCCAGGAGTTCTCTGCAAACCATTAAGCTTTCCACTTTTTTGATAGTGAATGACACTGACGTAGTTTTTTGAGTCATTATACTACAATGATCAGGTTAGTACTCATGACACAAACTTTACATTAAGAGTCAAATAATTTTGCTCTTTTTTTTTTTAATTCCACATCACGAATAATTTCGAATTACACATGTAAGGAAAATTTTCGTTTCCTACCGTGCGAAGAACGGGCATGCAGCTAGTTTCTAATAAAATTTCAATTCTTTTTTAGTCGTGGATTAGACTGTGTTGTTCAGTGCTGTGTACTATTATTAAACTAAAGGATAAAGCCCTTTGTGGACACAATTGCAACGAGCGATAGAATGTCTACTCTCAGACAGTTCCGTAAAAATAGGGAGGCATGGCGGGACGAATGCCCGGGGCCCCCACACGTAGGGGCCTCAAAATCCAAATAGCTATTCCCCCCCTCCCCAACCTCTTGTTTTGTTTTTAGTTTCTTTTATAACTTTTTAGATTTGCGCATCTAATATTCTAAACGGATCACCTAGCGCTGTTTAAGCAGAAAACACACACAAAAAAATATCTTACTGCTTACAAAACAGCTAACAGCTCACCAACAGATCCGCTGTATTGCAATATACGCTGTATGTACAGCTGATTTTGAAATGTTAAATTTATATGCCGGTATTTTTAGAGTCAAAGTTCTTTAACTAATAACCTTGTGTTCCCTTTATTTCTCTTCTAGAAAAACATAATCTGGGCTCAAAAAGCAATTCTGAAGCAAACATGCTTTTTTTTTGGGGGGGGGGGGCTCTTATTTCTAAAAATTATCATATCGCTTAGGCAATTTCAAGCAAAAGGCCTGTTTTTTCTTCTTGTTTTAATTATTGCTTACAAACATTTTATGCTCTTACAAAGAATGTGCAGATGCATAATCAGTGGAGTACACTGATTTCCTGTAAGAAAAGGGGGCGGGGGTATGGAAGTAATCTTTAGGTTAAATGTAAGTCGTACTCTATATGTTTAAAAAGTTCGGATTTTATGTTAAAAATGTATGGACAAAGGGGGGGGGGGTGTTGAATCCCCCCACACACAATTTGTGTACGCCACTGCGCATAGTAAATATATGAAGTTTCTTCCACACTTTTCTAGAGTCAACTTTCAACGCTCGAAGATTACCTTTTCCTTTTAATGAGGATCTAAATTAGGAATGGCTTGACATGGCATACAAAACTCCAAATGCCAAATAGCATGAGCTGCTTTTTTCGCATATCGTAAAAATCAAAATTAAACTACTTAAATTGACACTATATCCTTTTATTTTCCCTTTCTAAAAACTAATAGTCTTGAGCCCCTCTTGCAAAATATTTTAATATTCTTTGGTCGTCCTTTTCTTCTGTAATAATCACAGAATATTGTACATTCTTTTACATTCATTATATTTGCATACCCTCCAACTGCTACGGATTATCCGCAGTTTATACGGATAAGTAGCATGAACTACGGAGCTACGGATGGTACGAAAAAACTACGGAATTGAGCAAATGTTTACTTTTTTTAGGGCATTATGCCTGCAGGGAGGTGCGGTTTGCAACCCTAGCTGCTTTGTTGTGAGTCAACACTCCTGTCCTGTGTGTCGGCGCCGATCGTGAAAGAAGGGAATTCAACATTCTCCCTCGGCGCCGGCAGCCGTGAGCGAACTTGTGTCGGCGAAAGTGTGGTGTGCGTGGGAGGGGGGGGGATGCCGTTAGCTGCTCCTTCTCTTGTTACATCACGTCTCCTCTCGCATTTCCCGCCACCCTATCTTGCTCCGTCCTGTGTTTGGATGGATGTAAGCTTAGCTCTTTCGTGGAAGGAAAGTGCAGCGAACGTTGTTTTCTTTGTTCACATAGATCGTTTTTTAAAACGTGATAGTACTACTGATATTGAAAAAAACCTCTAATAATGATGTTGCAGGTGCAGGGTGTCTACTAGAGATGAGTTCGGGCTCATTTTTGAAGCCCGAGCCCGCCGACTTTGAATCCGAGCCCGAGCAATATTATTAAAGTTGGAGCCGAGCCCCCGAGCCGAAATTTCAGCTAAAGACAAATAAAATTAACTACTTCATTAATAGGATACAATAATTTTTGGAGCTTCACACACCTTCTAGTCCCCCGTGCCGCTATTTTTGAAATAAGTACGTCTATTTATCCCATGAATCACTTTTTAAAATCTGTTTCAAGGAGTATGTTCAACAAAGGAGAAATTTTCACGAGCCCGAGCCCGAACGCAATCGTGAATTACAGAGCCGGAGCCAGAGTCCTCGGGCTCGGGCTTCGGGACTGAGCCCGACTCATCTCTAGTGTCTACCACTCTTGAAAGTCTGGTAAAAGCCGGAAAATTGGAAAATGGGTCCGGAAAGTCTGGAAAAAACCGGGAAATTGGATAATGGGTCCGGAAAATTCACCAAAAAAATCAATTTTTTTTTCCGTGTCTTTGTTTTTTCTACACTTTCTCTCTAATTGTCAGACTGGAAACCGAAAGCAGCTGCGACGCATTTTTCGGACCGTGAAAGCATCAAGCGATGTGTTTGTATAAGGAGAGGAAAATGGGGGACTCATCCATCGTGACGTGAGGGTAAAAGACAAATTAGCTTACTTGGTAACTTATATCTTAGGACTGTGTTTCCAAGAACAGTTCGTTAATTCTATCAGAAAGTGCAACTACTTCTGTTTCTCAATTGATGAAAGCTTAATCCTGTATACTTTAGTCAAAATTGATTTAAAGAAGTTGTACAAAATATGCAAATATAAAGACAAGCATTGTGCAATTTCCCTAAGTAAAATGCATTGGTCAGGAATTTTTTTCCCGGGACCTCCCAAAAGTCAGGAAATTGACTTTCAGAAATTTGGTAGACACCCTGTATTGAGAAAACCTCTAAAAAGCGGGAGGTTACGACTACTTCAACTCCCCCCCCCCCCCCGGCGATATCGCTTAAGTGCTACTGATGAGGTGAAGGCCAATGTTGGAGGGTATGTATAGGGACAAATGAACTGAGCTAGATGTATGAAGGGGTATAAAATTTGAAAAAGTCCCTGGGCACAAGTTAGGCTATCGTGTTATCACTATAGTCAAATAGATGCACAAGTAAACAAATACTGAGCACAGATACGTCTTAATGTTTTGTTGCAGAAATTTCAAAGTTAAAGTGGAGATCTTTTCTTTTTAAAGATGGATAATTACCTGGGAGAAACTACTGCAAGTTCATTGCATATACCATGTTTGTATGCAGATTGCAACTTGTTATCACAGACTATTATGAGTTTGCAGAATATTCTGGATTAAATGTGCAAATTAATTTTTATCTGACTAGGGTCATCATATGCAGTTTCCATAATTGTTAATTTTGATTTACTTTCTCAATTATCACTTTTAGAATTAGTTTTTTTAATTTAATGCACCCTGTAACAAGCTTTCACACTGCAAATTGTTTAGTGCTGTAATTCAATATTGCAATATGTTAATGAGAAATGAACATTCGCTTTCAATTTGGCAAACATTTGAAGGATAAAAAACCCAAATCTTTATCCCTATGCTGCTACCAAAGAACTTGTATATTAAGAAAAATGTTCTGAAATGCATTTTCAGAAAAATTTCAATGTAGAATCCAGAAGCGTGAATTTCCATTGAGTACAGCCATACTAAATAAAGTTATTTGCATTTTATCTAACCATAGTTAAGTCCAATCTTTTTACTTATTTTTTCAAAAGTACATATAAACCATCAACTGGATGTACTGATCGAACATATATTCAAAACTTCATATACACTCATGTCCATAAATTAAGGATAATTCAGAATCACACAGAAATTGATCTCTAAAATAAAAATTTCACCTGTGGAATGATCACACACATCTTGAAGAAGAATATGCAAATTACAGGAAACCACCAGATGGCGTGGAGGTACGTCACAATGACGAGAGTGTAAGAGAGGGGTATATAAGGAATGGTGGCAAAGAAGTAAAATTGTTCACAAGCGCTGTGAAAGCCTTTCAGTGCAAAAACCGCATAGTTATGGCACAAAGGAGGCATTTGGATGATGTTTTACGTGGCAGAATTATCGGACGACTGGAATGTGGACGTACCCAGCTGGAAGTATCCGAGGAACTTGGAATCGCCCAGAGTGTCATCTCCAGGCTTTGGCAACGATTCCAAGATGATGGTAATGTGAGTAGACGTTACAGCACAGGTCGCCCCCGAGTTACAACGCCGAATGAGGACCGCTATTTGGCAGTTACTGCCAAAAGAAACAGACGGAGTACAGCATCAGACCTGTCTCGTCAGCTCTCTTCAGCTACCGGTGCGACAGTTTCAAGGCAGACCGTGTACAGACGCTTAGGGTACATTGGTCTATATGCTCGTAGGCCTGTCAGATGTGTTCCACTTACCGCAACTCACTGTCGCCTGCGATTAACCTGGAGTAGAGAGCATGCATTGTGGACACCGCAACAGTGGTCTTGTGTGATGTTTTCCGACGAGTCCAGGTTTAGTTTGGAGTCTGATTCTCGCCGGACATTCATCTGGAGAGCGCCAGGTACCCGTTACCACCAAGAGAACACCATTGAAAGACACCGTTACGGTGGTGCAGGATGGCTCGTTTGGGGAGGAATTATTCTTGGTTCCAGAACTGACCTGCATGTTCAGAGTGTAACGATGACAGGCCACATCTATCGGGATGTCATTCTGGAACAACATGTACGTTTGTTTCGGGGCGCCATGGGTGCTGAATTTGTGTTTATGGATGACAACGCCCGTCCTCACCGTGCAAACATTGTAGACGAATGCCTTCAATCGGAGGATATCACCCGTATGCATTGGCCAGCATACTCACCGGACTTGAATCCAATAGAGCATGTGTGGGATATGCTTGGCCGACGAATTGCAGCCCGTCAACCCCCTCCCACCTGTCTACCGGAACTTCGGAGTGCATTGCTTGATGAGTGGTGTAATATTCCCCAAGATCAGATTGATCATTTGATACTCAGCATGCCTAGGCGTTGTCAGGCCTGTATTGCATCGTCCGGGAGACATACTCCGTATTAACCATCCTACTAACCATGTTATACTGTTTTTTGTAAATAGGTTCTTTTTTGAAATTTGGTCAAGGGAGTAAAACTTGCAATTTTTATTAATTATGTCAAACATATAGCATCTTTTTTGCTCTTTACTTTTTGTTTAATAAATAGACTTTACAAATAAGTCAAATTTGTTTTGCTTCTTTCTCTTTCTTTGCCTGAACTTCATTATCCTTAATTTATGGACATGAGTGTATTTATCTTACAGGTGATTTGAAAATGCCAGCAGGGCATATGATGAACACAATAAAGCCTGAATAAAGAAAAAAACTGAAACAAAGGAACTAAATTTTTATTTCTGTAGTTATAGCATGTTTAAACCTGTCTTTAATAATATATTCTATTTGCTTTCATCCTTCCACAGAGGATTTATCTTTATGCACCTAAAAATGTAAGAAAAAGAAAAAAAATTGTTTAATAAAGAATTTTGTTGGCATTTCACTGTTGTTGCTAACTGTCAAAGTACTACAATATACATTAAATCATGAATGCTTTTGAAAATATTAGCAAAATATTTTATTTTAACAGTATCATAGTTAAAGATTTTGTAAAACCGAATTTGACAGCACAAGAAATAAACATTGAAATTGCATGAAGAAACGTAAAATTAAAAGAAATCAACTTTATACACTTTTCGACAATTATGGTTTCTAACTCAGATTAGGTTATAATGTCATTTGTATGGTAATAACAGACTGTAATTGAAAACTGCCATATGAAAGGAACAGCTTCTCACATAAATGACTACCATGGAATAAATTTATACTATTAACGTTCCGTTGGATTGGTGTAATCTGGCATGTAACATGCAGGGGACGTGTAACATTGAGACAGGAAAGTGTTATTTTCCCGAATTCCCCCCTCCTCCAGCCCTTAGTAAGTTAGGCCGATCCTGTGTTGCTAAGGCACTCGCAAGACAAAATGCTAAGTTACACAGACAAAGTCATAGAGAGAAGAACATGGTACACATGCTGGAGTGTTTATGATCCTGGAATGCTATGATTTTATTATTTTCCGAACATGTACCATGTAAGGAAAGTATTGTAATCATGAAAAAATTCGAATTCGAGATTTTGGTGTATTGACACGTTTTTAGGTCTTCTGAATTCATTTATGCTATTTTTACGAGATGTATGTATGTATGTGTGTGTGAGTGAACACGATAGCTCCTGAACGGGGCATGCGATTGAGCTCAAATTGGGTATATATGTTATAAACCACCGTCGCAAGACCGGCATTGATTTTGGTGTGTATAGGACTTATAGTTTTTTCTACAGGGCTACGACAAAGATTTCTTTTACATTATGGCCTATAGGGAGAAATTCTTGAAAATGCGCTAGCGTTTAAACGGTACTTTCAATTGAGCTCCAAAAGTGTATATATGTTATAAACCACCGTCGCAAGACCTGTATTGATTTTGGTGTGTATAGGTCTTATAGTTTTTCTACAGGGCTACGACAAAGATTTCTTTTACATTATGGCCTATGGGGGGAAATTCTGGAAAGTGTGCTAGCGTTTAAACGGTATATTCGATTGAGCTCAAATTGGGGTTACATATTATAAACCACCGTCGCAAGACCGGTATTGATTTTGGCAGGGTTGGCATGGTTTAAACCGACTGGTTTAAACCATGGTTTAAATCATGGTTTAAACCAAATGGTTTTTTTCTCAAAAAAACCAATTGGTTTTTTTAAAAGAATAATTTAAAATTTCGAATACTACAGATAGAATAGGTTCTGATATCTTTTAAAATTATCCTTATAAGTATCAGCAATAAGTTTTTATATCAATCTAATAGACACCTTATTGTCTTATCATTATTAAAAATTAATAATTAAACTTAAATTATAGGCTGCATTTTTAATTTGTTTCTAAAATAGAGGTTTTGTGTTTTAACAACTTATTTTTAAACCTTAAAAATATCATTTTGAACAACTTATCACTTTATTTCTGATGAATCTAAGTGCAAGATTCCATGTAAAATGTAGTAAACAGTTAATATTGTATTATATTATATACTAAATATAAAAAATAGTATTTCTAAATAAAATATTAAAATTGAATGATTTCAATGTCCACGTAAGTATAGTAACAATTGTTAATTTACTTTCTTTTAATTACTTTCAGAAGGAACATTAATTGTTATCTGAACATTTTACAAATACTTTTATTTATAAGTATTTAACAGGTAATTATAAAAGGATTTAAAAATAAGAACAAAAAAACCTGGTTTAAACCAAAAAAACCCGGTTTAAACCAAACAAACCTGGTTTTTTGGTTTTTTTCAAATAAACCGGGTTTTTTTCCAACCCTGGATTTTGGTGTGTATAGGACTAATAGTTTTTCTACAGGGCTACGACAAAGATTTCTTTTACATTATGGCCTATGGAGAGAAATTCTTGAAAGTGCGCTAGCGTTTAAACGGTACATTCGATTGAGCTTCAATTTGGTATATATATTTGAATTATTCATCGATTAAAATTTATTTAAATTCTTGGTAATGATCTTAATCGTAAGTGTTCGGAAAGTCGAGGGGAGTCACTCCAGATTTTTTTTAAGTAAGAGATCTGCATATATGTTAATGAAACATTTATTACCAACAACTAATGAAAATTATAACATAATATTTATTAGTTTTAAAGTGATATTTGTATCTGTTATAATTTTAATATTACTGATTATGTAATCTAAGAAAAAACTCTACAGGGCAATCCTTAAATGATTTTTTTATGTTTGTAATAAAAGTTTAATTACTAATACGATTTACTACTAGAATTTTTTACAAATTTCATTGCAGTAAAACAGAAATATTTATAAAAAGACATTCTAATTAACCGAGTTGGGTAATCAAAAATGGGTACTTACGTATTATATCGTCGGCCATTCTCGCCAAACTATTTTTTCGTCAAATATGCTGGCAAAGTGTTGGCAATCGTCAATAACCAAAACCATCAATAATTTCATGTGTCCGGCATTTATCTTGGCAAAAAATCGCTTCTCTTGGCGGAACCCCCGGATAATACGTAAGTACCCAAAAAAGTTGTGCTTGCAACAATTATAATGAATAATAATAGTACTTATAAGTGAAAAGTTATGCTATTTTCATTAAGTACTTTTCAGGGTTTTTTTTTTTTAAGAAGTCCCACAAATACCCCCTACATATGCAAGGGCTGCCCCAGACTGAATCTTTGGAGGAGGCCATTACACATTTTTGATAGGTTTATACATCATTTAAAATTCAAATTGAATGAGTGAAATCGTGAGTATGCAAATCTAAAGTTATCAAACAAAATTTCGGAGGGGGAATTTCAATGTTGTTCATCATTACTTAGACACGTTTTCGTGAATAATTAAAACAGCTTTTTAAGCGGAGAATTTTTAAACTTTGAAAAGACCCAAGATCAATTCAAGAGCAGCTCCACTAAGAGGGCCTGGGCCCTTCAAAATTTTGGTTTAAAACTTTAGATTCACATATTTAAACCGTTCCATTTCAGGGATCGCGCTGTAGATTGTCTATGTTGCAAATTGCGAAAATAAAATTAAGTTTGGCGAAAGAAAATATATTTTGTCAAAAATATTGGCAATTGTACTTCTTAATAACAAAGTAAAATCAGATTTGGTGAATGGGTTAGTGAAAATTAAAAAAATAAGCCAGAGCAATCCCTGCATTTGCCTTTTGAACAATTTAAAGACTTATGTAAAACATTCAATGGCCTCCTCTGAGAATTCAGCCACCCTTGGATCAATTTTTGAAGGGGAGTTTAAACTATACTTTGGACTCGGCACCTATTCAAAAGTATACAAAATTAAATCAAACTAATTTTAACTACTGGTTTCATTAGCAGTTGTATTTTTATGACACTTTTCAAAGGAGATAAATATGTTCAATTTAGCGGTAAGAAGTTTTAGATACAAGTGATGAACCATGAATAAAGATAACACTTAATTATTCTGCACAAAGGTATACACACACATATATATAACATTAACTCAACATAATTATTCAAACAATATCTGAAAATTTACCTCTACAGTAACACAAGTCGTAAATTATGTACCAATACTGAAAGCTGGATTTTGAATGTGTATAACCTCCTGATTGCACCACAACTTGCTGCTTTTTTTCCAGTGAGTTGATCCCCTTTTATCTGGTGTACTGATAAGCAGTTTAAAAATAAAAGAGATTAAAGGATAAATCCCTCGAGAAAATGTTGAAAAGAGGGTTCCCATTCACATTTTCCAGGGATTTCCCATCATCGAGAACTTTTGCAATAACTGAGGCTAGGATTAGGTTTTAATGAACTAAAATGGCCTTTTATGGTTGCACACATTTTCACATCACACATGACAGACAGCGACCCCTTCAGAGAGAAGAAGATATCTGAATCTCACTTCTGCTTGACATGGCTACTTATCTCTCTACACTAAAAAAAGGTAACGGCCGCTGTCAAAAGCTTGTTTGGCTATCTTCTCCTAAACCATGGGGATTTGAATTTCGAGAAACATGTCCATGGATTCGAAAAATTCCGAGGAACCTGATAAGCTGACTTAAATTTCGAAAATCGGATTATTTTAGAAGATATTAATAAAAAACCGAAAAAGTAAAACATAATAGCTGCTAGATTTGGCATAAAATAATTCATTCCTTTGCAACAAAGCAATTCCAAGTTTGTAGAATCGCATGAAATTGACAAGCATGTAACATAAGCAATGACTGGCAGGATTTAATTTTCTTATAATATCACAAATAGTTAAAGCGAGAAGTGTGTTCCGATAAAAGGAACAGTATAAGTTACACTGTAGTAAAGTGCCGTCTTCAAAAAAGGAAAGTTTAAAAGAATCAGTGCATTGTAATAGCATGGGTGAAAGGTTGTCCCTTGCTTAGGGAACACCGTTCAATCCCGAAGGTAAGAGCTGCGGGTTCTATACGGATCCGAGCTTAACCGCCAATTCTCTGCATGCATCCGGCGGCGTACGTAGTCTGCTTACACAGATTTCTGTGTAAGGAAAGGTGGTGGAGGTTGGTTTAGCAGGAGGAGGCTGGGTTTGACAACTAGGTACAGTTAAGGCAGGTACAGTCGGTTTGTAAGTGGTTGCAGGGGCGTAGCCAAGGGGGGGTTAGGGGGGTCATAAACCCCCCATGAGGAATTTTTTGCCTTACAAAATGTATATTCTTCACTCCCTTATCAGACACATGTATGCATATATGTGAGTTGCAGTAGTCGTAACCCCCCCCCCCCTTATGAAAAATTTCTGGCTACGCCCCTGAGTGGTTGGGATTGGTTATTTTTCGTTGATGTAGGATTAATAATTTTATGTGATTCTAATAGACTAAATGATTGATATGTGTTTCAGGTTTGAGAACAATAATACTGTCAAGTGTTTTTGTAGCTCATTAGTGTACAAGAACGTTTTTCGCATGAAACATCAACAAGGATTTCAGTTGATATTTTCCACCGGTTTGTACCTTTGAAAATATTTTTAGGTGTTAAGAGAAAGTTCTTCGGACTTTATGAACTGGAATTTTCCTTTCTCATTTTTCATTCTTTCTTTTTTTACGGAGGCCATTTTTTCGGATATTAAAAGATGGAAATAAATTTTAAAGAAATTTATAGCCATGTAAAATTTCTTCAACATTGAATTAAATTTTTAATGTTATTTCGAAAGTGATGCGACGTTTTCCTACATTAAATATCCAAATTTGAAGCAATGTTTTTGTGTTTGTATGTGTACTATAAGAAATGTCTGTAATGTGTACTATAAGAAATGTACTATAAGAAATTTAACGTTCTTGAAATTACAAATGAGTTCTAGCGAAAAAGGTGTTCCGATAAATAGAACAGTATAAAATACAGTGTCGTCAAGTGCCATCTTACAAAAAGGAAAAGTTTACAAACATGAGGGCGCTATACTGTCATGAGTGAAGGGTGGTCCCTTGGTTATGGAACATCGTTAAATGCCGAAGGCAAGAGCTGCCGGTTTTATACGGATCCGAGCTCAAGCACCAATCTCCGGCTTGCATCCGATGCACCTAGTCTGCTTCTTCTACAGATTTCTTTCTAAGAAAAGGTGGTGGAGGTCGAATTTTGAGGAGGAAGCCGGGCTAGGAGACTAGGTATGATTTGAAAGTGGTTTCGATTGATTTGAAAGTTCGAATTGATTTGAAAGTGGTTTCGATTTTTTTTTTTTTTTTTTTTTCGTTGATGTCGTATTAAGCATTTTATTTGATTCTAATTCACGATATGATTGATTTGAATCTCAGGTTTGTAAGCAAGAAATCTGAGAATGTTATTTGGTCTCTCTTGGGTTGTTGGTAAACCCAAATGAATTTATTTTGCTGTCCGTGAGTGATGGTGAGCCGAAAATGTTCTACAGAGAATCTACTAACAAAATAGTATACAAGAATGGTTTTCGGATTAAGAAAATCATCAAGGATTTCTTTTAATATTTTTCAAGGGTTTGAATGTTTGAAAGATTTTTATGCGTTACATAAATTTATTCGGTATGAACTGGAATTTCCCTTTCTCATTTTCTTTCTTTTCTTTTTAACAGGCAATTTATTCGGATTTTTGAAAGACAGAAATAAGTTGTAAAGCACTTTACGGCAGGGTTGGACGGTATTTACCGGTTTTTACCGTCTTTGGAAAAACATGTTTTTACAACCTTTGAGAAAAACTTAATAATTTGACTATTTTTTGTCACTTTTTTGAAGATTTATCTCTCCATCAATGGCTGAGAGGTTCTGCTATCGAAACTGAATGGTGGGAGGTGCCAGGTTCATACTCTGGTCGTGCCTGTTGATCTAGCTGTTCGGAGTTTTCCGTGGATTTTTTTTTTTTTTTTTTTCAGAAATCGCTCATAAATACTGGCTAGGATCCCTTAGGAATAGGAAGGTATTCCCAATAGGATTAGGGTCCTAGTGCAGTCAATCGGCCTTAATCCACAAGCAACCAATGAAGATTTATCTGCTATTTTTTCATTTTCTCAGGGATAAAAGTTCAGGACATTTAATATCACTATTTCCATTTCTATATAACAATATTCACCTAATTCAGTGTCTGATTTGGTAAGTAAAAGAATGCTATACGAAAATAGTTCATTTTAAGGACTATAATAAACACAGAAAACTTTCATCCATGTTTTCATCTCGCAAGAAATTCAAATTTATAGATAATGTACATTTATCATTATTAAACTTATTAAAACTATTATTATGAGAAGGCACATTACAATATTTATTACAATTATGTAATGCAGGCTAGTTTAATAATTTTTACTTAAATGAAAATTGCAAATATACTTTTACTACACTTAACTTATCTTAATCATTTTAATGAAAACTAAATGCTTACAAATATTATTTGTTACATAATGTAGTTTGCACAATCACATAATGTAGTTTGCATCATCATGATGTCCTGATGATGATATATCCACATCAATTACATGAGAATACAGTTTTATAAATAGCATTAATATACAGTTTATGACTCGGGGAGTTTATTGTATCATTAGGTTTTTACCCCTTTTCCCAGGTTTTTACCGGTAAAAACCTAGTTTTTTCCATGTCCTGGTAAAAACCAGTTTTTACCGGTAAAAAGCCAACCCTGCTTTACAGAGTCATGTAAAATTTTTTCAACATTCAATTAAGATTTTAATGTTCTTTTGAGAAAGGTCCCAGGTTTCTCAAATTTAAAGCACCCAATTTGAAGCAACAATGTTGTTGTATTTTAAGCAATGACTGGCACAATTTAATTTTCTTATAATATCACAACTAGTTAAAGCGAGAAGTGTGTCCCGATAAAAGGAACAGTATAAGTTACATTGTTGTAAAGCGCCGTCTTCAACAAAGGAAAGTTTAAAAGTATCAGTGCATTATAAAAGCAAGGGTGAAAGGTGGTCCCTCGCTTAGGGAACGTCGTTCAATCCCGAAGGTAAAAGCTGCGGGCTCTATATCGTGATTTCAGTACTGGGTGGGAGTAATTTTTTTTTCTTTAGTCTAGAGGCGAGTAACTCTGACTGTTCTTTTGTCAAATCAAGATCTCAAGTCATTTAACTCGTTTTGGGCAAAGAGTTCTTTGATCAGGATATTGGGTATAAAATCAGGATCACTTATCTTCGTCTATTACGTCATCTGTTTTGATTTGGCAAGAAGCTTCTTGCAGATGCTGATAGTAAAAGTGGTGGTATCGGTTGTAGGACTGAACTAGATAGCAAAGATGGTCGTTTGGCTGATGATAAATTAGGGTAAATCCATTTATAGCGATCATTCAATTAATACCATTCACATTAACAAGGCAAAAATAACAAACATTAAGGTGGTTTTTAGGTTCTCGTCAGATCATGGGGATTTTAAGCTTCAGGGAACTTCTTTTTCCACGTGACTATTGTCGAGAACTAACAACACGATTTTAACACACAGTTTTTGGCACCCGTGGCTTTTCCAAATTATGCATTTGTACTTTAAAATAGCTCGTATGAGTGGTTTTTACGTAGTCTGTAATTTATTTTCTATGCTTCTTAAAGACATACTCACCACAAAAAGAACAAAAATACTGCGAATCATTTAAAATATGATCATTGCGAATAAATCGCGCATAATCAGATGCGCATAATCATTGCGAATAAATGATAATTCTTAAACTGACTGTCATTTGTCAGGGTATATATGTAATTTCACACAATTTTAAAATAATTCGTCACTTCCCCAATGTAAAAGTAGATATTGAAAAACAACCAAAAGAAATGGATACATGAAATGCAATGATCTTCCACTGTGGTTTATTTGTAATTTTATCTTCATAATATAAAATCTGAAGTGTTTTTTTTTTTTTTTTTTTTTTTTCAAGTAAAAGAAATTTATCGTTGGTTGTTAAGAAAGTGCTTATAGCTTTGGGAACTACACATTGAGAGCTAAGCATTAACATGACCTTAACCCTTTGATGTAGACATCGCAATAATTTTATCTTAACTGATATCAACACTGATAAATTCGTCAATGTGCGCCTAACCACACTTAAAATACTAAGTCACATAAAATACGAAGAAGCGGCATATAAAAAATAAAAGCTCATGGATAGAAATTTCTAGCAGATTTAAATTTACTGTCTCAAAATACAAAGGAAAAGTGAATAAAATTCCCGGAAAATTTTAAAAAGTAAAATTTTTAGGCATGTGTTCTCTTTCATTAAAAAAGATCTCATTTGGCGAAGGCAATATAATTCAGTGCTTTAAAAAAAAGTCAAATTGGTTCTAGCATTTTTTTTTTTTTTTTATCTAGAAGGCAATTCATAATATGCAAAATTAAATCATTTAATCCTTATATTTACAGAAAAATTATACTTTAAAAAGTGTTGGCCAAAACTGTGTATGCTAATTCTGTTACTTTTCAATAACCGAATTATAACCTGACCACTCACAATAGAAACTTTTAAATGCTTTGATAAACATTTGAAAACGAAGGAATAAATGATAATTCTTAAACTGACTGTCATTTGTCAGGGTATATATGTAATTTCACACAATTTTAAAATAATTCGTCACTTCCCCAATGTAAAAGTAGATATTGAAAAACAACCAAAAGAAATGGATACATGAAATGCAATGATCTTCCACTGTGGTTTATTTGTAATTTTATCTTCATAATATAAAATCTGAAGTGTTTTTTTTTTTTTTTCAAGTAAAAGAAATTTATCGTTGGTTGTTAAGAAAGTGCTTATAGCTTTGGGAACTACACATTGAGAGCTAAGCATTAACATGACCTTAACCCTTTAACGCACAGTGATCCCACTCTGGGAACACCCAACTCTGACGTTTGGACTGTTGCCAGTCACGAAGAATAGATTCGATTTCTATAAAAATAATTGGTGACATAGCTCCACGAGAATTCTTTACTTTTTAGCACGTCATTTCCCGTCAAAAAATTGTCACGATTACTTTTAACAGCACTGACACCTGCTGGAAAAAAGGGCAGCCGTTGCCATCACTCGACTTAACTAACATAAGCTACCCTGCTGTGTGGCACAGCCAGCTGTCGTCGAATAAAGGGTCTCTAGATCTGTGGCACGCGATGAACGTTACGATCGTCTGCCATCTTGCTGGTAGTTAAGTCGAGCGATGGCAACGGCTGCCCTTTTAGCCCATTGGGAAAGGGTTGCACCTCAAAGGGTTTAAAGCACACAACAGTGAAGGTATGATTGGGCAGCAGAGGCCTTGGTTCTACATGGGCTGTCTTACCACTTTGTGTTTATAAAGACATAAAGCTTTAGTGTTTATAAAGACATAAAGCTTTAGTGTTTATAGAAACATATGAATTTAGAGTTTTTATTTTCTTTATAATTTTATAGATTGCAAAGTATAGTAATTACTACTATTAAACCAAACAAACTGCAGTGCCTCTAACAACTTTATCAGGGACTGTAAATAAGAAACCAAATAGAACTACTGTGATGTCTTCAATTTTTATCTGTGCACTGCAGTTTTTATGCAAAATCTTAAGACTAAGTCAAAAATCATATGATTTTTTAAATAGATACATATGAATTAATTATGTCAGGGACTTCCAAAATTTTTAGAATGTAACAAGCTGTAATATACACTGTAATAAACGATAAATCTGTATTGGTTATGAAACACTGAGAAAAAGTTCTTAAAAATAAAAAATTTTGTAGACTGTGTCACTTTTCGAAAAATTTTGTTGTGCAATACTATGTTTAAGAATCTTTTTTCTGAAAGTTTCATGAAAGACACAGAGTTTTCATTTATTTCAGGGGGTAGGGTAGCTATGAAGAATTTTCCCAAATTCTAAGAACCTGGCACAATTAGTTTATTTTGTGAACCCAAACCACACTTGAAACAGACTTGTTTCTTCGATCTACAGCCTCAAATAATAGCAACTAAAATTTGGCTTTTGAATATTTACTTACAATGAATTCAACCTGTATATGCAATTTACCTCATTATGTAGGAGCTCATACCAGATTCAGGCACCCTTAACCTTTTTTATATCTGTTAGTTGGAAAATATTTCAGTATTAGAGTTTTAATCTCAGCTGTTTTACAAGCTTAAATGTCCTTTTTTTTACACTCATAGTTAATGATACAATTACAAAGGGCATTCCATAAAAACTGTGAGTAAAATCATAAAAAATCAAGAAATATACTTACAGCAAAAAATACATCATTCTTTTCAAAATACCTTCCGTCAGATGATATGCAACAGTCCCATCGTTCAGCCCACTTTTTGAAACAAGTAGAGGAGCCCTTTTCTGGAAGCTGCTTCAAAGAACCCTCCACTGCTGAAATAACTTCAGAATCTGTGTTAAATTTTCTGCCACGGAGCTTCTCCTTCAATGTCAGAAAAAGCCAGAAATCTCGTGGTGCGAGATCTGGACTGTAAGGGGGGTGTGGCATGATTTTAATATTGTGTTAACATTTCGATCATTCACAACACTTTTTGGTCACCCAGGCCTAGGAGCTAGTTCTGCAGATAAACGGCCTTTCTTGAAATCACCATGCCATCTAAAAATCGTAGACTCACCAAAACATTTGTCTTTGTAAGCTTTTTTCATTAACTTAACTGTTTCTGGAGCTGTTTTGCCCAAACGATAGCAAAATTTTATGGCACAATGCATTTCGTTTTTTAACTCTGAATCACTCATCTCCATTTCTGTAGGGCAAATAAAACAGTTCTTTAACCCTCTGAGCGTCTTGGAGATGGGCAAATAATGTAAAGTTGTTTTCACGGTAAAAATTTCATGTAGCTTTAAAATTATTTAAAAAATAAAATTTCGATAGGAAGATTTGTAATTATTAAAAAGTAAACTCCATAGATACCTATAATCTTTAATATCGAAATATATTTTATGATACCTTCGTATTATAAATAATTTAAATTATAGAAGCATTGCAGTGAAAACTGGAATGAAGTGAACGGGATTTTTTGTCTCACCCGCTTGGAGGGTTAAATGCACGGAACTAGGAAAATAAAATCGTGTGCTTCATTGAGTATTTTGTATAAACGTACAGTTAAACGTTTGAAAAAATTGCCTGCACTTCTATTTTTTAGTTTTGCAGTGTTGCCACTATGTAAAAAAATAACTCTCAGTTTTTATGGAATGCCCTTTGTAATTATTTCTGGCAGTTGATTGTGATGAAGATACTGCTATATAAAAAAAAAAAAAAATGCTAAGGTTGAATATGGCAAATAAATAAACAAAGCAAACAAAATCACAAAACACACCAATTTCAGTTATTTGTATAATTTTAATACAAAAATTCCAAAGAATATTTTCTTCAGTCACTTACAGCCGGCTTTAGGATTGCGGATTGCAAATGTCTATAACAATGGAACCCGACCAATGGTTTGAGATGTGTATAAGGGTATTTGTGAAAATAATATACTAGGATACAACTGCTACACAAGAGATTCACCAATTTTTAACTTCCATTTTAGAAGTGTTTCCTAAAGGGAAAAACAAAAAAAGGTGGGAACTACTTGTCTATAAGACTTCAAATGTTTAAGCAAAATTTCATTAACACAATATCACTATAACTCATAAGCAGGATTGTAATAAAGCATTGCCCCCCCCCCACACCTGAAAAAAAAAAGTTTTTTAGGATTAAACTGGGTTTTTTTATTTTTATGCAATTTTAAGGAAAAAAAGAAATTTTGAAAAAGGCATGCAAATATAAAATAATTATTCAATATAAATATGAAACTTCTATAAATAATAATTTTCTTCATTTAATTACTCAAAAAACAAGTAATGCAATCGTTGGTAACTTAATTTGGTACTTATGTATTTTACTGTTGGTCTGCCAAGAAGAGTGATTTTGCATGCTTGTGGAAAGTGTCGAATTCATTGTTGCAATACAGTTCACTGCACACTTTGGCGAAAGGAGTTGTTGGCAAGAATAACCGACGGTAAAGTACGTAAGTACCCTTAATTATTTTTATAGGACAATCTTTTTCTTTTAGAAAAAACATATCTTAAAATTTGGTGAATTTTGTTTAACATTGGTAAGATTAAGCACCAATGTTAAACAATTACACAATTCGGTGTTACTACTGTTGATAACCTTATTTCACTATGTTAGACAACCGTTTATTTATTTAATACATCACCATTTTTAATCTCACCAGCTTCAAAAGTTTCAATCGCCAAAATAATTAAGGTCAATTTGGTGCTGTCAACAGTATAATACATAAGTGATATGAACCATAAAGTTTACAATTAAAAGTATCAATTAATTATTTAAATAATCGATATAAATACAGATTGATTTTTTTTTTTAATACATCACCATTTTTAATCTCACCAGCTTCAAAAGTTTTAATCGGTAAAATAATTAAGGTCAATTTGGTGCTGTCAACAGTATAATACATAAATGATAAGAACCGTAAAATTCACAATTAAAAGTTTCAATTAATTATTTAAATAATCAATATAAATACAGGTTTTTCAATTTTTTTTTTTCTTGGTAAAGCAAAAGGCATCATAAAATGATAGAACACATTATTAGTGAAACATTAGATGAAAAGTTACTTTATAGCACGATGAATTTCACCAATATTAATATTTTGTGAATATGTATGATTAATCATATTGGGCTTTAATGATTTCAAGAACTAAAAATCTTTATTAAAACTATGTCGGTCTGTGTGAAGTTGTTGAGCAGCTGTATTTCAGTTAAGAGGATTTTTCAATTGGACCACCATTCTTTAACCAATCTTGGAAACTGCCGGTGTAAACTAAAACATTTTTATAACCAAGAGGTGATAACTTATTAAATGCATTTGTAGCTCTTTTCCCAGATCTACAAGAAACAACGAATCCATCTTCTTCGCCAGGCTTCTCAATACCGTATTTTAATCGAAATTCTGAATCTGGCAGTTGAAAAGCTTGTGAAATTTGGCCCAGTGGAATATTGACAGAATGAGGAATTTTGCCATCATCTTTTAATTCATTTGGCTCCCGGACGTCGATAAGAGTAATGTCTTGCTTCGAAAGTTTTTCTTTTAAAGAGTCGAATGTAATATTTTTCACTGGTTGTTCTGCCATATTACGAGAGTAGTTATGACTAGCCACCAAATTGTAACCGCTGTAACGGAACCAGCTAACAGGAAACACACGCTTAAGAGAAAGTGTAAAGCTTGAGGCCATCGATTTAGTTTGTTGAACCCTGATGACACTACACTTGATTCTTTGTTTACAAAACGAATGTTGTTTACTAGTGCAATTGTTGCCATGCGAAAATTGAGATGCCTGTGCTCATGGACATGGACATCAAAATTGATTTCTTCCTTCCAGAACATTTTTAAAATTTCTTTTTATTTATTTACTAAGCAATCAAAGTTATTAAAAGTTTGGGTGTCAACATATTGAAATATCATTAATTTTTATATATGCAAACCTTTTCAAGAGCACTTTTGTTTGGTTATGTTGGCAACAGTTAAAAATGTAGAAGATTGTTTACGTTTTTGTCCATGTTTTGCTTTTGCGCTTTTGCGTGTGTGTTTGGTATCCGTGTTGTGTGTTTACCTGAGAAACGTATCTGGACGAAATACCGTTTCCGAAACAAAAACATTTTTCAACTTTTGGTGCAGTGTTGGCCAGAGTTATCACAATGGCAAAATTTGGAGAGAATATTGTTGAATTTAAAGATGTATCAAAGTTGAACCGGATACCAGTAACATGCAGTCAAAACCAATGGTTTATTACTATTGGAAAGAGCTCTGTCATTAAGGTGAGTATTTTTCCTTATTTCAAATCAATTATATTTAATTGTCATACGTATTAGTAAAATTTTGAACATCGTAAATTAATCGTAGGTGCAAGATTCAAAGACTCTTCACACGTGGACGTTGGTACAGCAGCATCTGCATTACTTTTCAAGTCCTGTAGCTTATTTTGATGAAAAATTGTATTCTGTTATGGATAAAAATGTAAGTACCTTCCGTTTATGGGGAATAATTCGTTAAGCGGGCGCTGGTTTAGTTGGCGACTTTTTTTGTCGCCAACGTCTAACCTTTTTCTCGCCAAACATAACAACAAGCAGTTTTCAGTTTTACCAATATTCACTCTGTTGAGGATAACCATCTTAAAACAAACGAATTCATGAGAGTTCTACGCAACTTATCTACATTTAATGTAAAAAAAAAAAAACAGAAATTTTACTTCCTTAAAAATAAAAACCTTTAAAAACTACAATATTTTAAACTTTAAATAGCATCCCACAACAAACAAGCATGTTGAAACACTGGTCGTGTTACATTAAACGTGTTTGACAGTTAAATTCTTTAAACCAATCGCATAATTCCTTCAAACTTACTCAGCTCAAAGTTAATTTCTTTGACCAATCATATAATTTCTAAAGACATCATGAAACAATAATACAACTCTGCATAAGGCTTGCTAAATATTTCATCTCGAATGGCAATGCTAACACAACTGTTTACTAATCGTAAGTTTTGGCGATGTATCTCACTTGGTGACCTGCCCCGCTTACGGAATGTATTTCCGTTTTTGAAGTATTTTGGTTATATTCTTGCAGTGTAGTATGTTTATAGTTTTTAGGAACAGTTTGGTTAGTTGCTACCCATGGCAACATTTCATTTTTTGGCTGTTTATGCATATGCATAGTCGATAATCATTTCTATTGAATATTTGATGAGTGAATTTAGATCATCTATACTGGCTAAAAATAGCTTTTTTAATCAGCTGATTAAATTAATTGATAACATGACAGGGAATATGCTTAATTTTGTTAAATAAAAAGTCTAAGAAATTTCAGTATTCATAAAAAGTGTGTTGTTACTTGTATCTTCCATATTGGCCTGAATATAATGTGGAGTTTTTGACTGATCATTACTCATAGAACACTTGATTTGTCCTAAATTCAAGACCTAAATATAGGATTTTTCTTATGTTGATGAAATATTTCGGGGTCGCATTACATTTGGGGTCAATACGTTAATTAACAAAATGAGTTGAAATACCGAGCATACTGGTCATGTTCGTAAGTAAAAAAAAAAGTCCATGGGAAACACTTTACAATTGAACAACTTTTAATACATAAAACCACACATAAACTAACATTGAATAATAATATACCCCTTCTGTAAGCAATATAACAAAGCTCATGAAGATGTTCCAAAGGAACTGCTAGCTAAAGCTACATCTTGAAATTTTATAGTTGTTTAATGATTCGCAACTATGTATTTATCAAATGTAATTACCAATGTTTGAGAATAGAATACACTGATGCAATTCATCCAAGAGTGTTTAGATATCTTTTGAAACCTCATTTTTTCTCACTAACTCAAAGTAAAATGCATTCCACTGGAGGAAGGAGTGCATTTTAATCTATATTTAATTTTTCTGACCAACTGCAATACAAGTTCAGTTGATTTTTTATTATTATTAATATTCTACATTTATCTTTGCATGAGACAAAAATTAATTAATGAAGATCAATGATGATCAAGTGATTATTGATAAATGAGTATGAAAATGCCAAATAGCAAAGCAGTAGGAAAGGGCACACGGCACTATAAAGCATGGCTAAGCTTCGATATACCCCCTACATTTTTTTCCCGTGCCAAAATTATTTTTTTTTGCGCCAAGTTTGGCGATAAAAGTGATTTTCTGGTAACCCTAACGAATTACGTTGGCGACATTTTGGGAAGGCTATTTATGGCAACTCCAGCCGGCCGGACAATGAGAGAGCACCTGTGATGCAATATCTCCCGCACGTGGAAGCTTGTGAACATCATTTCCATACTTTTCTACAAGTAGTGTAGTATGTGACTGAAGGGCTTCTACGAGGTACTGTGAATTTTTGATATTCTATTTTGGAGGGTTTTATTAGAAGAAATTTTGGGTATGACTTCTAAAGATGCTGTGAGTATTTTTTATCCAGCTGTTAGCAGCGTAGTGGAAAATTTTCAGGCTATAGCAATATTTGAGGAGAATTTAACTTTAAAAATATCGGTTAATAAACCCACGTTGGTATAAAGAATATTTCCGTTATGAGTTATTTGCTTGTGGATCATATTTTTTCAGACTACTTTTTTCGTCAAGAATGAACGGGAGGGGGGGGGGCAGAGTCCCCCCTCACATAAAAATCAAATTATTTGTAAAATTTACGTTTTTCAAATTTTTAACCCTAAATTCTTGTTAGAACGTGAATTCTGTGTCCATCAATTCTTGAATATATTCGTGCTTAGATTCCTAACTCTAAATTATTTCTAGAATTTTTCTATTTCTAATAGTTTTTACGCTTTCGGAAACGCATTTTTATGGCCCTAAATTCTTGTTCGTAAACGTGAATTCTATGTTCATCAAATCTCAAATTTTCTTGATTTTATTGTTGTTTACATTCTTAAGCCTAAATTTTTTGTAGAATTCTTCTAATTCTTATAGTTTTTCCGGTCTCGGAAATGTGGTTTCACGGCTATTTACTTATTTTTCACGCCGTCGCAAACAGCATTTTTGGCCACTTCTATGTTCATCAAATCTTAGATTTTCTTGTTGTTTACATTCTTGTTAACATACCCTAAATTAAAAAAAAAAAAACAATAAATTTTGTAGTTTCTCAGTTTCCGAAAACGCCATTTTCGGCTGGACTCGATCTTTTTTGCCGCCAAAAAAAAAAAGTCGCCAAAAATCGAGGTAGGGGGTATATCGAAGCTGCTCCAATAAAAATTGCCACCAGGCATTGTGCTCAGCTGCATGGGTAGATGTATACTCGCAGGAAATAAGTCGGACATCAAAAATGACAAGTAGCTCTAAAATCTCAGTCATCAAAACAAAATTTACAATTTCAAAATGTGACTAACGAACTTTAACTTTGAACCCTGGTTGTCAGGATATTAGGCTTTAGTGAGAGATGTTCTCAAAGAAATTTTATGACGTCTGCATGTGCATTTCATTTCAAAACTGAACAAATAAGAAATCAACAGCTCCACTAGAAATACTTTTATCCACCAATGTTAACTCCAAAGTGTTCAATAAAAAATGACCAGTCTTATTCCGATTGACTATATCGAGACTAAACATTTTCAGCTCTTTAGTTCATCAACCACACCTGATCCTCCTGCTTTGGAGACTTATCTTGAATTACTCATTTTAATTTAAAAGAATTGTCCAATCAGTCAAAAGTTTTGTTATTTTCATTGAACACTTCAAAGTTAACAGTAATAGATAAAAGCAGTTCTAGTGGAGCTGTGGATTTCTTAAATTTGTTCAGTTTTGAAGTGAAATTTTTTAACATAGTGATAAGTTCTATAAGTTCAGCCACTTAATTTTTACTCTTGTTGCCAATTTATTGAAAACTTGTTTTTAAATTTACTCATCAAATATTAGTCAAGAACTTGCATTTAAAGCCAACAGTAGGAATTTATTTACTCTCAGTTAGATTGTCAGTTGATACATTTTTAGGTTTGATGCAAATGTTAAAGTAAGCAAACTTGATCTGAGAAATCTATTGCCAAACTCAAGATATGATTAAAAGCTGAAAAGAGTGCTAGAAAACCATGGAGAAAGTACATAACAATTTCCTATTAAGTTTGTCATTAAAACAGTTCTCCCTATTCTTATGCTTGAATCTACCATGATAGCGTTCCTCTTGCCAATAATTGACAAATATTGAGACGGCACCAGAAATGGAGTAGTCTTACGTCTTAGTTTTGGGTACTTACATATCATACCATCAACCATTTTTGCCAATTTTTTTCCTCCCATTCTGTTTTCAATTGAGTGTCAATAATATTGCACAACTATACAATTATCTATTACTGCTATTGATCATGAGATTTCATCATTTTAAAAAGTTGTTTACTTATTTAATGCATCTTCAATTATAATCTTTCTAGCTGTAAGTATTCTGACTGCAAAAATAATTAAGTTAAATTCAGTGAGGTCAGCTTTTACCGGGTGTTTAAAAATGACCGGTATATTTGAAAAATCAATAAAAACTAAACGGGCAGCTACATAAATAAACCATTTGTTGCAATATGCTTGGGAAAACAGTAAATTTTCAGGCAAACAAACTTTCGAAATTAGTTATAATTTTCAACAACAAATGGCGCTGCAGGCGATTTGAAAGATATAGAAGAAAACGCAGTCTGTGAGTTCGACCTTCTGCTGTAAGCCTGTGCTGTTCACAGATTGCAAGTTTGCTGTGAAAAAATGGTTTATTTCCTAGAACAGAGGATTTTTCTTGTTGGAATTCCACCGAAATACAGTATTGTTGCAACAAGACGAAGTTGTCAACGGAAGTTTAATGTAACCAAAGGACCAATAAGCGATACAATAAAGGATCTGTTTGAAAATTTTCAACGGACTGGGAACGTGCTGGAAAGGTAGGGCGACCGCGTACGGCAACAACAGAGGGCAATGCTCAGCTTGTGCAACAGGTGATCCAACAGCGGCCTCCGGTTTCCATTCGCCATGTTGCAGCTGCGGTCCAAATTAAGCCAACGTCCAGGTATCGTCTCATGCACCAGAGTTTACACCTCACCTCTATCTATACAAAATTCAAACTCGGCAACCCCTCAGCGCTGCTTCCATTAATGCAGGAGAGACATTCGCTAACGATATGGCGGGAAAGGATTGATGACGGCGATATCCATGTGAGCAGCATTTGGTTTACTGACGAAGCTTATTTTTACCTGGACGGCTTCGTCAATAAACAGAATTGGAGCATATGGGCCATATTATTGCTGTGCATGTTGGATATGTGGAAAATATCGTAGTTTAGATTTTTCTAGACTGCAGCGCCATCTGTTGTGGAACATTGTAACTAATTTTGAAAGTTTGTCTGCCTGAAAATTTACTGTTGTCCCAAGCATATTGCAACAAATGGTTTATTTATGTCGCTGCCCGTTTAGTTTTTATTGATTTTTCAAATATACCGGTCATTTTTGAAACACCCAGTACATAATGTACCATCAGCCATTTTATAAAAAACAGCTTTTGCCAAAGGGTGTGATTGCACTGTCACACCAAGATAGTTTCCAAAGTTTTAGCATTTAGCACCAAAAAGCTTAGGATTGCAGTATTCTAGTAATTGTTAATTGTATGCATGCTAAATTTTTACACTTTTAAGGTTTTGGAAAAGGCAGGAAAAATAACATTTTTTTCTTTCAAATAATTCTGTGCTGTGGAAAACGATTTCATTTTTGACTTCAGGAAAATACCCTTTTTATAGAAGATTTTTGTGGTTGAATTGAAAAAGATTTCTGTAAAGTTGGTTGCATATCCCAGTATATTGCAATTAAAAAAAAAAAAAAAAATGATTGATGATGTAATACGTAAGTACCCAGTTTTGTTTTAATGTATGATTATAAATGCTTGAGTACATTTTGATACGATGAATTCATTTTTCAGGTTCTGATCAGGTGGTCATTGGATGATGATAATCTAGAAAATGCAGAGAAAGTTGAAGTAATTATAATTAATTTTCAAATGTAGCTCAAACAATATCATAAGTAGAATTAAGTTATAAATTAATAACATATTTTTAAGAATACCTTAATTCAAAGGGAAACTGATGTCTTTTCTTATTTTTTCTAGAAATTAATTGTAAATTAAAAATGCACCTCTTGCAGTGGCCATTAAAAATCATTAGAACTAATCCTTTTTGCAAAATTGAACACTTTTATTATTCAGTTTAAGGCAGTAGTTAAAAAAAACTCAATTCAGGCTGTTTCTTCATAAACTGTATTGCATGTTTAATTAAAGGAAAAAAAATTAACTACCTTGTCTCCTCTTCAAAATTTTAAGTGATTTCTCAAGGGCAATGTCCAGCACAAAAGGATTTCTACTCTTACAGAGATCACCGATTTAAGATCTTGGGCCTGTCTACTTGATGACTAGAGATGAGCTCAACTTTCCCTCCTTGCTTGAGTTGAAGGGTGGCATGCTTCTGAGTCATCACCTGTCACGACTACTCGCAGGCCCATCTATTTAAAATTAGACTTGCCGATTCTCCTTTCTGCCCACTCTGCAACGTTATGTACATTGTACATGACTGGGGGAACATCTTAACTGTCCCGCCTTACTTGGATTTGCTCCTGCGATGACTTTGGGGTTCTTTCCTACTTTGTAGCCTCTTGTAGAGCTTTTGAAGAGACACCCTAAAAAAAAAATAATTCGCTAATGTAATTATTTTATGTGTATATTTATGTATGGCAATCAAATGATTTTTTTTTTTTCTAATTTCAGTCTTAATATAAGTATAAGTCACAAATGTTTGGGAATAATTAGGGAATGCAATCCCGCTTTTGCGGGATTACAATATCACAGCCATAATTTTCACATTTATGTAAAGTATTGTTTTAATTATGAATTAAGATAAAGTATTAAACCTGATAGTGCTTATAAACTTACTTTTTCCCACTTTTCTCTATTAAAATTAATTTTTATTTGAATGAAATGTCAATCCCGCAGGATCCCACAATCTCGTGCAGGATTAACATTTCATTCAAATAAAAATTAATTTCAATAGAGAAAAGTACGAAAAAGTAAGTTTATAAGCACTATCAGGTTTAATACTTTATCTTAATTCATAATTAAAACAATACCTTACATAAATATGAAAAATATAGCCATGATATTGTAATCCCGCAAAAGCGGGATTGCATTCCCTAGGAACAATGTTGTTCCTTCATGAATGCTAGTGATATTCCCTGAAGGAGAAAGTTGAAAATCATTTTTTTTTTTAACTAACTGTTTTGCTAACATATCAAAATTTTTCGTCATTCGATTGCTATGTTTTGCATATGTATTTCAGCTGATTCATATAAAGTAGAAGAAAAAAACAACAGTTTGAAATACCACAAATTTGGATGTGACATGATAGAAAATATCTCCTCCAGGGGAAAAAAATTAAATTAAAATTGATGTTTTTAAAATGAGTTGTTAAAGCTGTAAAAATTATAGATAGAGCAATTTTACCATTAGCACTGCCATAGTCTCTACTTGACAGCTTAAAAAAAAAAAAAAAAAACTACAGCAGGTGCATCTTTCAAGTCAAACTTTCTGCAGCATTTGGTTTGTGTACAATGTAATAGTATCTTAATTATACCATTTGTTACACTGTCCACGTGTAGTAAAATGTACAGAGGGCCGCTTATGGTAACTTTATGCAGGATGTCCCATCTTTCTCCCTTCTCTTTCTGTTTTAGGGTTTTCTTTTCTGTTTTCTTTTATTTCTTCTTCTTTCTATGCTCTTGTTTTTCTTTTGTACTGTGTCCTTTCTGTTAGTTTTTATTTTTATTTTTTTTATTGTCTTTAAAAATTTCTTATATAACAGATCAAACCAGAACAACTGAGATAAAAGGCTTTAAAATAATAATAATAAATAAATAAATCACAGAAAATATTGCCTTATAAAATAAATCAACATGATTTCTGCTATTGGAAGCAACTTGGAATAGCCAGGGAAACAGCTTACCTGAAAAGGATACAAATTTTATTCTAAAGCTCTGAGAATTTGGCACTAGACCTGAAAAATATTATTTTTAATTTAAATTAAAATTAATATTTTTCTACTTAATTTTTTATTTATTTATTTTTTTTTGTATTAAACTATTAAACATGTATATAAAGCTACTTATCTAGTAGAGTAAAAGTCTTTAAAAAATCATCAATTAAACTAATGTATTATTTTAATTTATACGTACAATATCTTCCAATTTAAGTTTGAACCTTCAATAGTTAGTTATTTTGATATTAACAGTAAATTAAATGCCAGTTGCAACAGATTTTTTTAAAAGTTTGATGGTAAAAAGAATTAAATAGCCTTAATCTGAACCCCCCCCCCTTTTTTTTGTGTGTGTGTGTGTGCTTCAGGGTTGTCAGATATGCTGCCTGGCTAGCTCCCCATTTTCCCCACCGGGATGAGTTTTTTACCTTAAAAACCCATTGGTTTTTTGGATAAAATGTTTTTTTTTTTTTTTTTTTTTTTAAATATATAAAACTTTGATTTGCATCATTTTAAAAGAAATACCTAAATAACAATTTAATTTCTTACAAAAACTTAAAGTTCTATTTCAATTCAAGATTATTTTTATCACTAATGGAACTATAAATCCTCATTTCATTTTGTTGCTTTTATGAAAAATAAAAATCTTTGTTTTCTACCAGTAATAATACTGTTTAAAAGTTACTTTTAGTAATTTTTGATAGTCAAAATTTATGTCATAGAATTTTTTATGATCAAGCATACAGTATTCTATATAATGGTAGTTGTTTAAAGATAATTTGTAACCGTAAGGAAATAAAGCTACCGTATATACTCGTGTATAAGCCCACTTTTTTTGGACAAAAATTTGGATAGAAAGTGGGGGGGGTGGACTTATACACGGGTCAAAAAAAATTTCAAAATTTGATCATCGGAAATTCAATGTTCAGGGAGCAGTAAACATCTACACACATACGCGCAAATATGTATACTATGTACATGGGAAAACCATGGTCCCGGAAATTGGCATATCAATCCCCCCCCCCCTTCCGGTGCCCATGCATTTGGGGCAACCAATTTAACTTTATGGAAACAAAAGTAAGATCTAGCACATTAAGTTTTTGTATTTTTTAGATTGCCTGTCTTTGTAGTCTGTACATTATCGAAAGCCATCCATTCGTTCCAGAAGTTTCGAAGCCGGTCTTTCAGTGCTATAAGGTGCCAATTATGTTGACCCTGCGTCGCAAAACAATCACGTGATCACCGAAAGCCAGTCGAATTCTGGTAGGGGGAGTATTTTACGGACGCGTCCATTTTTAAAGTTGGGAGGGTGGGCTTATACACGGGTCAGTCATTTATGAAAGATTTTTGGGAGAAAACTGGGGGGGGGGCTTATACACGGGTGGGCTTATACACGAGTATATACGGTATACAAATTCATCAGTTAACTTTTATTGAAAGGAAAAGATGTTTATGCAAACATAATATTCAATATTTCGTCATTAGAATATTTAGAAATAAAACAACCATACAAATATGTGATGATAATTTCTTGGCTGTATTTTAAAAGCAGGTCTGGTTGCACTAACTATTGAAATTAGATTGTATCTCCGAATAAATCAATACCACAAAAATAAAGAAGTACAGACATTATGGAAATAAAGGCATTATAACTTAACTCTGTGTTATTAATTAACTATTTAAATATTAAAAGAAATGTGCAGGTAGGTTTTTGCCATTCATTTTTTTTATATTGTTTTAGAAACAAAGAAAATAAAATAATGTGAGAAATTCTATGTAAAGTTATTGAGTTATTGCTAACATTTTCTGCCTCACCATAGCACAGTGCTTATATCACTGGAAGTGGTAGACGGGCGAAGTGTGGAGGTCCCGGGTTTGGGTCCCATCGCACGTCCGTCGACCTAACCATTCGGAGTTTCCCGTGGTTTTCTCCGAAACTTAGCGTAAATACGGGTTAGGACCCCTTAGAAAGACCCCCACGGAGGGCACCCCACCCTTCGACCTAGAGCCCACTCGGAACTAATCGGTCGTACACACACACACACACACTAACATTTTCTATCATATTCAAATCACTGGAATTTTTTTATTACTTTTTAAAAATAAATTTAGAAATAAAAAATTACATTAATAATATAATTTCTTAAATTACAAAATAAGAAGATAAACCTTTGTCTAAGACAATAAAAGTTATGCATATGCTTTGTTTTACTACACCCACTCAAAAAAATATTCGAGTAAAAGTCAAATTTCTCACTTTAGTTTAGTGAGTAACTAATTAATTTCTAAAATTTACACAGCTCAAAGTTAAAGTTGTTATTTGTTGATATATATTTTAATGGTATGTCATTTAAGTTTCCTATTACTTATAATTTACTAAGCTAATAATTATTTATTTAAAAGAATATGCAGTGAAAATTTTTAGATGCAAATTTACTTATTCATTTATTAATTTTTTTTTTTTTTTTGGGTAGTGCCAAGTACTCTTTGTGAGTTAAACCCTAGTTTAATGTTTATCTACGGTTTGAAGTTTGCATTTCTATATGTGCAAATTTTCTACTTCAAGTACCAAAAATTTTAATTTTGCCCATTTTGCCCAGCAAAACCTGTTTATTTTTCACCCTCAAACCTGGGCTTTTTAATACGACCCTGGTGTGCTAAGGTTTTGTCATATATTAAAAATATACAAAACATTGATTGTGATTGCTTTTGTAATACATTAGTATAATCCTTTTTTCTGCTATCAATTTCAGTTTAAAGAGCCTGTAAGAACTGTCCTATCATTGCATGAACAACAGCCATTGATTATCTTTGAATCTGGGAGATTTGCATTAGTAGATGGTGGAGCTTTTTCCGATCTGAAGCCACGTGATGAATTCAGTTTGAAAAATGATGAAAAACTTCATTGGGTGGATGCCACTTCATCAGCTACTGAAATTGTGCTGTTTTATCTAGCATATAACAAGAAGGTTTGCATATTACATCTTTATTTATATTTTGTATCCTGTGTATTATAATTGCCAGATGTTTTTGTATTAGAGTGTCCTTTATTATACAACTTCAAGATTTTTATTATGCATAGTACCATTTCATTTTTTTCTTCTTATATTAAAACACCCAATCAAAATTTCTTGCAATTTGGACTGCATTAATTGCTGTTAAATCCTATTGAAAGTTATTTATACTCTTGATGTAGTATGTGTCAATGGGCTGTTATTTCAGTAGTGCATAGTTATGGTATCCCTTACACAAGAAATTTTTTTTTTTTTTTTTTAAATTACATCTGTTATGTTCAGTGATCACGATAACGCCTCTAGATGCGTATTTCACACTTTATAAATTCAGAATATGCCTTAAAATTTTCGGAATGCGTATTTTTATGCATTGCTTTTCCATATAAAATTAGGTATATTTTGATAAATAATTATTGCTGATTTTAAATTTAAAAAATCCAATTATTGCACTAGTTTTTGTTGACCTGACATTTATGTACCTAGATGTATAATCAGTTATTATTTATGTGTCAAATGCAATTTAATTATGTATTTGAATATTTAGCATAATTGTTCGTTGCTTTAATTATTCCTTTGGAAAAGAAAGTACTCTGTCCAAAAAGGTTAAGGATTATTTTTACTCTTCTGAAAAAGTCCTAGATTGATCACTTGTTATGTATACCCTCTAAATTTATTTTAGTTTAAACATTTGCCAAATAAATATCAGCTCTCTAGGATAATGTTAACCTCTTGCCGAATTCATGACAAAAAGCCAAATTGTTGCTTTGCATTTCTATGGATTACATTGACGTATCAACATGCAACCCAGTAACATGAAATATGTTTTTGTAAGATTTTGATTGATGAATTATGTATTTTGTAATGAATCATATATTTTCAGTAACACTATGGGGTTATCCTCTGCACATCAGAATCTTGAAAGATTCTGCAAGCACACTTGTTAAGAGTGCAAAATACAGTTTGAATTGTGTTATGTATTTTTGAAATATTTATTGATTCTGATGTGCAGCTAAAAAAAAAAAAAAAAAAAAAAAAAAAATTCTTAGTTGAAGATTTTTGGATCTCTTAAAACTCAGTTTGTAAGAGAAAAATATTCCATGTAAAATCAGAAAAATTAGTGTAGTATATCACTACTACAGCCAGTGATGTAAATTAACCAAAGCAATCATGGAAAGTAAAAATGGAGAAAAGTTTTAATTTATTCAGAACCCACTAAACTTAATTTAATCAAAGTTCTTATTGTGATGAAAGTAAGCAATCTCAAAAAATTTGACTCAGATGAGTAGAAAAGTGTTGTAGTAACTCTGCTCTTCAATTCAGAAAGATATTAATTCAGTAGTATTGTAAAATAGATTCATGTGTAAATATATTCAGATACAAGTTAGTAGGACACTGTTAGAAATATTATATACATATTTTTACAAATTTAATTTGAAGATTCATATTTTTATTATCCTGTGCTTTATAAATCACAAGCTGAAGTTACCTGATCTACACACATAATGGATATTGCTAAACAGACTAATACAAATGGAATATCAGTAAATAAATACTAAACATATTTTGGTTATGGATTTAATCACCTACAAAAACTGTTTTACAGTATTCGTTAGGCATATTCTAACTATACTTGATTTTTTAAATGCTGTTCGGAATGTGCATCATAATCCACGAGTGTGCCATATTTGTCTTCTTTGTTCCATAAAATACTTCTTCAAAATTGAAATCTATAGTAAAATTGCCTACTAAAACTGTCTTAAAATCCTCGCTAGGCATATTATAACTATGCTTCACCTTTATTTACACAAATATAGACACCAATATTCCAATTAAATAAACAGTAAGGCTATGTGATTGCTATGGTGGGTCCAGTTTTGAGGACTTATTTTTTCTATGCCAAACTTGGCAATAAATCACCAAAAATGGCAAACGTTGGTGACTTCTCACATTTAATCTGGCAGCCCTTGAATTTTTTGTGTTTTTTCCCCAATGGCCAGGCAGTTGCAGAGAACTATAAAGCTACAACTCTATAACAATAGAACTGAGACCAAAAGACCGAAGTCATTGCCTTAGGAGTGATCTTGCCTCCCGATACCTCGATTCCCCTGTGGAACAATGAAGAACCCCACAATGGGCCAGATGGTCCCTGTCCATAACTTCTCGAGAATCCCAAAGTGGGCAAGTAGGATCAGTAAGAATACCTGTGCACTTCAAATGAGTGGCAAGGCAGTCGTGTCCTGTAGATAGATGAAAAGTTGCAATTGCCTTGCGTCTTAGTTTATCAGGAATGAGAGAAGGACTTAAATTCTTCCAGTTTTCTACTGGATTTTCTTGGACTGGGAAAATCCACCCTCAATCCATAAATGTAAAATATTGAACTTTCTAGATATTTTCCCAGACCATAAATTACAACTTTTCAAAAAAATGGTTCACTGCTGTTATGCTTCTAGGTAAAATGATTTTACCTTTTTGTAATTTTTATCATTAATCTGGATATTCTTAATTTTTTTCCAGCCAAAAAATAGAAGTTTTTATGAATTTACTCAGCTTTTTGTAGCATTTAATTTTTATTTAGTCTGAACTTTGAAATTTGCAGAATCTACTTTAAAATATGCTAACATATGTGGTACCAAAATCAACGACATTTCCCCGCTGTGAACGGCAAAAGCTAGACGCAAACATTAGTGCAATAACAATAGCACATGTGCGAAAATCCAAATGAACAGTTTAGTGACGTCCTGTGGAGCAAGCATATGTCACATAGTAGCTATATTACAAAATAATAATGGATACACAAAAATGCCAGATCTTTTGGACTTTTTCACAGCTTTAAAATATTAAATTTATAATACTTGGGGCATTATTTGCCTATCTAAAATATGTTACCATGCATTGGGGTAAAGCTCATTTTATCTATTTGCTGTTTCAACATCGGCTTTCATGATGGCACCCAAATTGTGTATCAACCCTAACCTAAACAAATTGAATGACAACTACTCTTAAAAGAAAGAAATGCGATTTTCATTGAAATGAGTTCATAAATTAAGTCAACACTGCACTGAGTATAAAGAACAGTAAGGTATGAGGCAGCAAAGCTGGCCGCCTTGGCGGCTAGTTTTTTAAAATTGCAGTTGGACCTTTGTAATCCCTGCAAAATAGACTATTACATCTTGGAAATAATATATTTCCAAATAAAATAAAACTAAAATTTAAGTTACTAGTTTATAGAAATTCCATACTTAATTATTTCAAGTACTTAAACTACTTAATGAGTATAAAAAAAAGTTTATCATTAATCTATGTATGTGTATTGCCACTTGTTAGAAATCTGGTATAAGTGAGGACCAGCCTATTTGGAGACATTTATACCCATCAAATTTCATCTTTGTGATCAATAAAACAAACTAATACATTTACTAAATTACAGTTGCATATAAACTACACACACAACAGAAAAGATAAAACTCACCCCAAAACAACTATCAGCGCTATCCGATATTTATTCTATACAAAAATTTTGGTTGATTCCAGAACTCTGTAAAGCTCTTCTAAAATCAACGACAAGTGGTCTGTTTTAAACTTAAAAATTTGCATGCTTCTAACTTCAACAACACAAAAATATTTAAAATACATTGCAAAAAAAAAAAAAAAAAAAAACACTGAACAGTACCTCATCATGGTCGAGTGGATAAGACAAAATGGTAGAGGGCTGAAGTGTTAAGGTCGCGTGGCTGTCAATCTAACAGTCTGCAGTTTTGGTTGGTTTTCTCCATATGCAACATGAATACATGTTAGAACCCCTTAAAAAGTCCTCCGACCAAGGCAACTCCCATCCTTGGCAGATAGCCCTTGCGGAACTTTGCCATAATGCAACACACACAAACAGTGAGAGCAATTTCGATATGGCCTTCAAAATTTCATGGCTGCTAAAAAATGGTTGGCAAATTACTGTAAATGATAAAATGAAGTGAACAATTTGAAATATTTTATGCAATTTTAAATTAAATGACTGCCTATGAATGTCATGAGGGGGTGCTATACCTACCCTCAACCGTGCTAATCCCAGAATCCCCCATCCTGCATTCCAGTTATTATTATATTTATTCTGCATGAAGTTAGCAGCATAGGTTTGTGCTTAGTTTTTTGGATGTATCAAAATTTAGTCAGCAATTTGTAAATACAATTTTAGTAAATACAAAATTGTTTTTCTTTATTTTTCAGAGGAAAAACTACACACTTTATGGTATTACTGTGAATAAGAATACATCAGAATGTGCTGTCCATACTTACGAAATGCGTCATGGAAGTACTTCTTTTAAAAGCTGCTGTGCTAATCAAGATTCATCATTCTTTTCTTTATGTAAATCATCTTATTTTCTCCATGTGCACTGAATATTTTAATGTATTTATTACAGAGGTTTGCTATGTGACTGGTAAAATCAGGAAATTTATAAATCATGGGGAAAAAATAGAAAAACTCAGGAAAAATAAAGACTGTCATTAGAAAAACATTTCACTAGTTGGAAATCTGATTACGAGCCATGTAGCCAATTTTCACAGTGAGAGATTGTTTAGCTATATTGAATATTTATTAGCTGCACACTTGAAAATTGGCTATAAGAATTAAAATTTTCATGCTTAAATTAGAGCACTAATTTAAAAATGCAAATTTCTAAAATTTTGATATGAAATTTAGTGCTCTTTTTGCACAAAAAAGATTTTACACGCTAGGGATGAAGAGATAATTACTTAATAAAAGATTACTTTTTACATATCTAGGGTGCAATTATCCCTTTAACGCGCAGTGTTCCCGCTCTGGGATCACCAAACTCTGACGTTTTGACTGTTGCCAGTCACGAAGAATAGATTTGATTTCTATAAAAATAGTGGCAGGTGACAATGCTCCAAGAGAATCCTTTACTTTTTAGCACGTCATTGCCCGTAAAAAAAAATTGTCACTTATTTTTAACAGCACTGGCATTTGCTGGAAAATCGAAGAATGCGAAAACAGCTGGATCGATTGCCCAATGCTGAAAAAAGGGCAGCCGTTGCCATCGCTCGACTTAACTACCAGCAAGATGGCGGACGATCGAAACGTTCATCGCGTACCACAGATCAAGAGACCCTTTTTTGACGACAGCTGGCAGTAGCGGCACAGTCAGCTGTCGTCAAAAAAGGGTCTCTAGATCTGTGGCACGCGATGAACGTTTCGATCGTCCGCCATCTTGCTGGTAGTTAAGTTGAGCGATGGCAACGGCTGCCCTTTTTTCAGCATTGAGAAAGGGTTGTGCCTCAAAGGGTTATTGGCATATCACTCATAGAATTCTGATAATGAGCTATTTCCATAATTTGTAACTTACTGTGTGTCTCTGTGTATAATACACACTTTCAGCTTCAAAAAATTACAGTAGAAGACCCAAAATCAGTACTGCTTGGTTCCAGACCTTTTGCAGATTTTATAATTTTGTGGATTCTGAGTCATGATAGGAAAATATTCTGTTTCCCGCTACCCCCACTCAGATAATAATAGTGAAATAAGTATAAAAAGGGAAGCAAATTATATTACTTATATTATTATCAGAATCATGATATAAAAGTACAGAGGAATAATACTACAGTGGATGTCACTTAACCCTTTAACACACAGTGTTCCCGCTCTGGGAACACCAAACTCTGACGTTTTGACTGTTGCCAGCCACGAAGAATAGATTTGATTTCTATAAAAATAGTTGCGGGTGACATAGCTCCACCAGAATCCTTTACTTTTAAGCACATCATTTCCTGTAAAAAAAAGTGGTCACGATTATTTTTTAACAGCACTGGCATCTGCTGAAAAATGGAAGAATGCGAGAACAGTGGATAGATTGCCCAATGATGAAAAAAGGGCAGCCGTTGCCATCGCTCGACTTAACTACCAGCAAGATGGCGGACGAACGAAACTTTCATCGCGTGCCACAGATCTAGAGACCCTTTTTTTGACGCAGCTGACTGTGTCACACAGCCAGCTGTCGTCAAAAAAGGGTATCTAGATCTGTGGCACGCGATGAACGTTTTGATCGTCCGCCATCTTGCTGTTAGTTAAGTCGAGCGATGGCAACGGCTGCCCTTTTTTCAGCATTGGGAAAGGGTTGCGCCTCAAAGGGTTAGTTGGGTCATGTTCATGCCATCGATTTTTGATCCAATAAAGTGGCAGCTTTGATTGAGGCTTCGAAAAGAGCTATTCCGTTCCATTTTCTGTAATCTGATTTGATAAAGCAGCTGATCCAGTTAACCAGTGATCCAATTAAGTGGCGGCCACTGCATAAACAAAGATGAGGTTATATGCAAATTATTAAAACTTTTTAAACATTTGGTGAATAGTAAGAATAGAAGACTTAAGGTTGTTCTAAATATAGTTATTTTTGCATACTGTCTTTATTTCCTCTTCTGTAATACAGCTTTGTTGCTCTACGAACTCCCTCTCATGCCAAACCTTCATTAAATGTTATTATACAAATCTTTTGATAATACTCAAAATTGATACTGTGTCAGAGTGTATCCTGTGACTGCCAATCATGTCACTGTCAGTCATCTAAAGATTATCAATATTACCATCAGAGTTAACAAATTCTAAAACATTTTTTTTTCAAGTGGAATTACTTATTGGTTTTACTCTGTGGCTATACTGCAGTTTTCTGAACTTGCAGCTGGCAGGGCAGATTTCATTGTTTACATTGAACAGACAATGCGGATTTTGGGTCATCTGCTGTACTTCATTTTTCCCTGTTCATGTTATACTCCGAATATAAAATGTGCATAACATTTAATATAAAATGAATTTCTTGACATATCCTAAATTTACTAATACATGCTATATGACATATTAAAGAGTAAAAAATAGCAAAATTTTGTTCAAGTTTAAAAAAAGATATTTGAAATACCTACAACTTTGCAGGATTACTTTGGTCCAATATGAAAAAGAAATTATACTGAACAAGAATGCTAAATAGAGTTTTTAGGCTTGAGAAATATTTTCTACCCTGTTGCAGAGTAATTCAAAGCTTGGGGTAAATTTAATTATTTATTTATGGCAACAATAGAGTTTTTTGGAAATGTTTGTTTACATGTAGAAGTTTTTATTCTCCAAACTTTTTGCTGTGGGGCAATCTGAAAAAGAATCAAAAAGAAGGTTAAGTGTCTAAATATTACTTTTAGTAACTTGCTACCATGTTTCATCATAGTTTGCCCTTATTTATTTATTTATTTTTGTCTTTTTCCTGTTAGACCTAAGTAACCCCTTAGGAACCAAAGTAGCCCCTTGTTAATGGCAAATGATTTTCTAAACAAAATAGGGGCACTAGCTTCTCTTGATGCATACTTGTGTGTTTTATTGAGAGTGTGCTGTATAATTGCTATTTCAAGTTGAACTGCAATTTTTAAATACATCTGGAAAAGTTAAGTAATTTCATTTTACTAAATGAATTGTCTACCTGTATAATAAATTTTTATAATGTCTTTATGCAGGGTCAGATGGAATGATTCGGTGTTATAATATGAAAAATTCAAAAGATATTCCTTTATTTTCTATCCAAGATATAGATGAAGACTCAGTTGTCGATATTAGTTGTGTTGATTCAACTCATATTGTCATAGCAAAGGGTAAACCAAAAAATACAGGTATGTAATACCTAGTAATAAAGTATTATTCTATTCATTAATTTTTTTTTTTTTCTATTTCACATTCGCAATGCTTGAAATTCCCTACGAATAGGGCTCTACAAAATATGTGGAAAAGTTTTTGAAATTATGCAGCATTGATGCAGTAGTTTATTGAAATATGTGGTATTTACAGAAATTTGAAATAATGCAGATTAGTAGGGAAATAACTACATTTAAAAAAATAAATAATAATTTACCGTCAAAAGCAAATAAGTGCATCTTACTTTTGCACTAAAGTTTCCTAAATTAAAGTGATGTTAGTCTGTCAGCTAATGATTCCTTCAAACTCTGCCTTTGTTTTGTAAATATTTGGCGTAGCATGAAATTGATTTTTCACAACTATAGAATTAAGTAAAACTGAAAGTACTTGCTTTGCTTTGCATGTTAGTTTTGGGAATTTCTGTGAAACAGCCTCTGAATTCCAAAATCAGTTTTCAGTTGAACATTCCTTGACACACACCTTGTAAACAGCATATTTAAGTCTTATCTGTGAATCATCAAATCCTGGAACATTGTTAAAGATTTCTTCATCATCAACATTCATGTTGGACAATTGGTCTGGGTCAAACACTCAAGCTGCTTTAATAAATTGTAAACCAAGTTCGGAAAACTTAGGTTCTTGCTTTTTGGAGACGTCCACTTCTGGGCATAATAAATGTTCAATTTTGCTACTATTGGAAAATGCAGTGTTATGAGGAAATTTGTATTTTACACAGAGAATTGTAAATTATGCAAAATTCTGCATTTTTGCATATTTTATAAGTCCCTACTTATAAATCATTTCAAAAAATTATTTGTTCATTTTAAATATAATCAATCTAGTCAATTTTGATGAATGAAACAGTAACTTTAATTCTGTACCTAACACCTATAACAAAATCAAATTTTGTTTTTGAATTGTGCTTAATATTTTATGAATTCACTTGTTCTGCTTACACCAACAGAAGGAGTACACAATATTAAGTCACTAAGTGCACCAATTTCGTTTCTTTTTTTCTTTTTTTTTTTTTTTACAATACAAAAGTAATGCAGGGTTTGTACAGACCTGGAAAGTCCGGGAAATGAGTTTTGGTCAGGGATTTGGGAAAAAAGTCAGGGAAATTAGCAGAAACTTAAGAAAGGTCAGGGAAATGTAAGAAAAATTGAATTTTGCGGTAAAATCAAGAAAATATTTGTTGTTTGAACCTAAGTATAGAATTTTTTTTATTTTCATTTTCTCATTTAACATTATAAATAATTTAAAAATGTGTTCTTTATGAGCATATCTTGTGCAGTTGAAATATGCTTAATTTTATGCTAAATTATTATCAAACATGGTTTTTGTTAGAATCCAGTTATGTCAAATAAGATTCTTGTATATATTAATTTTATTATTATTCTTATTATTTGTAAAAAAAGGGGCAAAATATATAAAAAAAATTATTAATTAAAGGGTGTAATGTTAAAAATAGAAATGCAAAATACAGTTAAGCACACTTGATAAAGTCAGGGAAGGAAAAGCTGTGAAATCTGTAGAAACCCTGTAATGTGAAAAAAATTTTAGGCAGAACCTCAAATCCTTGATTCCCCAAGCTTCATTTTTTTCTGCTCACAAATGGAATATTTGAGTTAACATCACTGTTAAAAATATCACAAATACTATTCAAATTTGGTTACTAACAGCTTATTTTTATTTGCTTTAAACCATAGTTTATTTTCAGATAGGGAAAAAGTACTTTTTCTAGCCTATATACCTTATGTAACAGCAGTGCATTTTCTTTTTATTGCAGAGTGCATACTTGAAATTTGGGATACCAAAAATGCCATTCATAAAGGCAGAAGAGAATTTAAAACTTCCTTATTGAATTCTATACAGGTAATTACAAAATCTACAGTATTGCCATCTTTTAGTCTCTTTTTACACTATTTTTTGCCCCTAACAAAAAAATTGGAGTGGAGGACTTAAAGTGATGGCCAGAGGAATAGACAAAGGGGACAAAGAAGTCTGCCAACAAGAAGGCTCTGGTCGGCATTTACAAAACATTTTTTTATTATTATTATGTAATGAATATTCTGTTCCTTTGACTCCTATTAAATAAGCTGGAAAAATTTCCCAGCAATTTATGAGCTGCCAATGTCGATAGCATGTATTTTAGACAAATGTTGCTGTCTGGGTATTATATTACACAGACTTCATTATGTATTGCATTTGTGTTCAGCATAAATAAAACTGAAAAATGTAAACAATTGGATAATGTAAACATAGCTTAAAAGTAAACTTTCCTTGTGAAGATTTTTAAATAAAACCCTTATTTTTAAAGTGAGTCAGTCATTAAATTATAATTTGAAAAAAATTAAATTGGTTTTTTATATATAATTTTGTGAATTGGTTAGAAATTGTGCATTTTTAAGCTATTCTATAGGTTTTCATTTTTATAATAATATTATAAAAATAACAAACTAAAATGAACTTAATATATTTAGCTTTAACAGGGGATAAGTGCTCTAGTTAACTTTTTTTTGTCTTAAATAATTACTTTAAAAAATAAAATAAAAAAATGTAAAAAATCTTAAGTGCTTGGGGATGTGAAATGTTGAATATCATGAGTCTAGAATTTTCAAAAATATGGAGAGTTAAAAGAAATCTGATTTAAGTTTGTTTTTATCTATTCCGTATAGCTTTATCCATATTATGTGTTCTTTTTCAGGTTGCTGCTATTGATGACCACATATTTTTAAATTATTCCAAGCTCATAGCCATTCCCTTTTCTGTAAATTCAACTCTTCTTTCTGCTATGAATGCAGCAGAAGCACCAGAAATCAAACAAAATACCTGGAGTATGGGATTAGAGGTATTTTAATTAATTATATATTTATATCTTTTCTTAACCCTTAGCCTGTTGAGTTTTTGTCTTTCGTATCTACACTCCATCATTCTGCACTTCTCCAAAACACTCTTTTCAGAAAAGACATGTTAGAGGAAGCATAAATGTTATTTCAGTATAGTTATGTATGAATTCTTGATATATTTACATAATACATGCATTTTCATATTAACTGAATCACCCTCATTTTCTAAATTAACAGTAGAAAAGGATTCCTAGTTACTTATGATTGTTTTTATTATAGGGTAGGTGCACCAGTAATTCACATTTTGCCCGATAATTTAGTAAGCTTTTATTTCAGAACTGTTATCAAATGGTGCTATTTAGTACCCATTTAAACATTAGTCTGCAATTTTATGCAATTTTCTTTTATCTCCAGTGGGTTCTAGGTATCTGAAACTGAGATTTTAAATTCAGTGCTAAAAAACAAGTCTGATTCTTAGTAGCTGGCTTGATCCTAAAATTAAGATTGGTTCATTATCAATGTGTTTCTATTTGATGCACATTTATTTTTAGATATCGATATAAACTGAATTGTATTAGATAATAGTACATAAAGTAAATATGTGGAGGTTTTTATAATAAATAAATTTATTTATTTATTTAAGATGGGGTATCAATTATTGGGTCAGAAACGAAAAGTTGATTTCACCAGTAATTGACACTTATATTAGTTACTGGTGTTTTAGCTAAGTTCATAACAATTGCCTACAATTTCTAGTAAATGTAGTAAATAGCTCTTTTGATAATTTTTAATATCAGGGTATCCCAAAAAGGTGGTAACACACTTTAATTCTTTATCTAATAGAACTTTTATCAAATGGTGCTATCTAGTAGCAATTTAAACATTTATCTTCATTTTTTTATTTATTTATTTATTTTTTCCTTTTACATAGGGGGTTCTAGGTAACAAAATTTGAGATTTTAAACCCAGTGCAAAAAATATTGTGATTCTCAGTAGCTGGCTTAATGCTGAAATTGAAATAAGTGCATTATCAACCTGTTTCTATTTAAAGCATATTTCGTTTTAGAATTACTTTAAATTGAAATGTATCAGATAATTAGCTGAAGTACCCATTGTTGACAGGTTAATATGCAATTCAGATTTCGAAAAAGCCCGACTTTTCATCAGCATTATAGGAGTACACAAAGAACGGAAGTAACGTATTGGCAAAAGTATAGAAAGCAAAGTTATAACTTCTGTCTATAGTTAAATGATTCCAGGTTAGATAGTAAGTAAGTGCTGAATGAAACTTATATATATATATATATATATATATATATTATTTTCAAATTTAAGGTTTTATTTTAGTAGGAAAGCTTTAATGTCATCCGCTCTTTCCTCTCCTGTAACTAAATTTTGTTTGATTCACTATACATATTTTAATATTATGCCTCCAGAACACTTTGCTCAAATTTCAAAAAATCTAAAACGGCAAATAAACATACAAAAAAAGTGAAGAAATTTTAGAAAGTTAGCTTCCTAATATATTAACTTTGGACACCTTATAGCGATTCCATTATTTAAAAATTGCAATTTTGCAAAGTTTAAAAATCTGATCAAGCTCAAATTATAAAATAAAATAAAAAAAGACATTTATTGTTTTATTCATTACTGATCATCGTGCTACTAAATTTCATTGTATTCTCTAAGACTGTTTTTGAGGCATATGAGAACAAACATTTACAAAATTTATACAAAATATTTGAAATATTTTAAACAATTTTGGCATCTATAGTATACACATTAACTCTCCACATTACATAATTTCAAATTTCATTCTAATACATTACAATTTTTCAGGAATGGAACAAAATTTTGAAATCTATTTTTAAAAAATTAAATATTTTGACACCTATAGTTTGTGACCACACCTATGATTGAGCTAAATTTTATTTCATTCCCTTCAAAGGTTTATATAATGATACACAGACAAATATTTACACATTTTAAATAAATTTTCTCAAAAACTAATCCAAATTTGCAAGAAATTGGACAGGAATAATTTAAGTTGCATGTTCACCTATTATGTCACCAGTTTTTATTTCGTTCTGGTTTAGTCATTTTTACGTGATGTGGGAAAAAATTGCACATTTTAAGAAGATTTTCAAAATAATCTCTGATGAATTTTTTTGAAAAATTAGTTGCTTGTAGTTTAGATGATTGACCACATATCATACCACTAATTTTTACTTCATTCGCTGTAGTCATTATTACATGATGCACAAACAAATATTTACACTGTTTGAAAGGATTTTCTCAAAATCTAATGAAAACTTTAAAAAAAAAATTGATGCCTATAGCAGTGTTCATCCTAGGCGTTTTTCGAAGGGGGCTGCGCCCTGCCCGCCCTTTAAAGCAAA